>JANAVB010022997.1:5936097-6461097 GCA_029216955.1 Iris pallida | reverse complement strand
CCTCTGGATCGGCCCTCGCCGGAGCCTCTGCTCCTCCCTTGGTTTCCTCCCTCTTCCTCTGCTCGTCGGCGTCCCGCCCCCTTCCCGTATCCCCAGCCATCCCCGCCGTGGTTGGCCCTCCACCGCTGGCGCTTCTGCCCCCGCCTCCCTCGTCGCGGCCGTCTCGCCACCGCGCCTGGCGGAGGTGCTCAAGGACCTCCGCGCCGCCCGCTCCCTGTGCTCCGCGCCGAGCTCCGGGCCATGCGCTATCCCCCTTGGGCCCCGCGCCGATCCCCTTGGGCCCCGCGACCACCCTTCCCCATCAAAACTGCATCGGGCCGCGTGCCTGGCCTTATCCCCCCACCTTTTTCGTTTTTTGTTTTTTGAATTCAAATTTTGATTTCGAATTTTGAATTCAAAAAAAAAAAAAAATCCTCCCTAGGGCCGAGCGCCCACACCACCTCTTTTCGGACTTGTTTAGCAGTCTTTTAGTTTTCCTGCAACCTCGTTTAGCAGCATTTTGTGTTACTGTAAACCATATTTTTCAGAGCGAGTTTTGTGTTTCTCGTCTCTGTTACCGTTTGTACTGCTCTTCCGAGCTTTCCTTTTATCAATAAAATTCCCTTTTGTTAATATATATATATATATATATATATATATATATATATATATATATATATATATATATAGGAAGGAGAAGTAGAGAAGTAGAGAAGAAGAAGAATAATAAGCCACTGCAGTTGCAGCAGCACACTACAGTAGCAGCAGCTACTGCGGTAGCAGTAGCAGCAGCTACTGCGGTAGCAGCAGCTACTGCGATAGCAGTAGCAGCAATAGCAGGCGAAGCAGCAGCAGCAACAGCAGGCAAAGCAACAGCAGCAATAGCAGGCAAAGCAGCCGCAACAATAGCAGTAGATAGGAGCAGCAGCAGTAGCACAAAGCTTCCCCCCCTTTAACCCTTAACCCTCTATATAAACCCCCCCCATATGTATGTGTATATATATATATATATATATATATATATATATATATATATATATATAATAATATATATATATATATATATATATATATATATATATATATAGATGTATATAGAGAATGAGAAAGAAAATAGAAGAAGAGAATTAGAAATAGAAGAAGATTAGAAGAATAAGAAGAAGATAAGAAGCAGTTAAGACTGAGAGGACGTTAGGAAGAGAATTAGAATATGAAAAGAATAAGAAGAATTAGAATTAGGAGAAGGAAGAAGATTTAGAAGGAGAAGAATTAGAAGAGTAAGAATTAGAAGAGAATGACAGAAATGAGATTAGGAATTAGAAGAAGAGAATTAGAGAAGGAGAATTTGAAGAGGAGGAATTAGAAAAATAAGAATAGGAAGGGGAAAGTGGGAAATCAATTTAGGGGAGATCGAGTTAGAGGGTGAAATTGAGCTCCGAGTGTTGGAACGCGATGAAACTTGGAGGAGACCTAGATTAGGTGAATTAGACTTTGCGGGTAGGCTTCCGAGTTGAAATCGGAATTTTAGGGCGACGGTATCGTGCCGTATCATTGCGTATCTTGAGATATTCAAGATATCGACAATAGGCCGTAAGATGGACTAAACGTCCACTCTACCTAGGAATCTTGGTTGGTAATGAACGTATAGGCTAGTATCCTACTACCTTAGGGAGCACGGGTCGAAATACCAAGCGTAGGTAGGCTAACTTGGTATTCACCTAGGCTAGAAATTTACCTTTATAAAGGGTAAATTAGGATATTGGCCTACGGCCAAGATACGGGTTTAGAAGTCCAAGATAGACTTGGATATGGGTTGTAAGGGTTGGTAATGATTAGAAATAGTCGCCTAGACCTAGTCTTGACCTCGGTTGACCACGGTTGACTTTTTAGACCAAAAGTCAACTATGGGCCAACGCTTTACCCAATTTAGTCCCAAATTCTATTAAACTTGGGTAGTTGACCAAAAGTCAACTGTTAGTCACAAGTGACCTAGGGTTGACCTAGAGTTGACCCGTTGACCAAAAGTCAACTGTAAGTCAACTTTCGACCTAGTTTGATTCGGATTGACTTCCAATGTTCTTCCATGACCAAGGTTGACCTAAATAGGCTTGTCTTGACCAAGAATGACTTAATAGGGTTTAAATTGATTTGTCTTTACTTCCTAAACATAGTATTGATACGTCTTGTTCTCTATAGGTTCTCGAGACGCTGTATTGGATCCGGTTGACATATTTTATCATATTACAGGCGAGTACATTCTCTGATAACTTTTTTCCAATTTATGATAACTGTTATGATTCATGTACTTAGTGTAGATATGCTTATTCCTGACACATGGTTCTCACGGATTTGTATTCCTGGATCTCGACGAGAGATGTTTCTCCTTCTTAGGTTGGGATGTATTGTGCAAGCTCCCTTGTAGCTCTTGCTCAATATATGGTCACTGATTCTAGAGAAGGTTAGCTACCTTCTCATTAGAATCCCGTGCAGTAACATGTCCTATTTGGATCCATTCTACCAGTTGGGGGTAGGGGAGTAGTAGCGTGTGCCTGTGATCATATCCCCTTGCATTCTTGAATAGTGTTAGTCATATACCGCACTTATGACCAGCCAGGCCGGTTCTTGACTGGTACCCAAGCTGATCACAAGTTGAAACTGCTACTCACACACATTGGATATATGGCTTACCTTGATTTATGTACATACCATGATTCAGTTCTACTTTCCTGTTCTAGCTCTAGCTTTACAGCTTACCATGCCATGATACATATATGTACACTCCATGATTTTATTGTATATGCTCTATTTACAGTCTTATAGCTTTTATTCTATCTTGAGATCTGTTATGAGATATATGTACTCGTTCCATCCTGACTGGATATGTTGACAAAATATTACAGATGCTGATGAGGGGGATTGCAGTACCTACTACGGTCCGGATGACGTAGTGGGCTTAGACTTGGAGACCTTGGTCCAGCAGCGCTTAGCTCCGCCTGACGAGAATTTACCGATTGCTTAGTTAGAGTAGGTCTTTTGTACTGGACCTTGTCTCCAGTTACTTTTGAGACTGTTATTATTTTGGATTGTATTAGAGACTTGGACTTGTATATTATTTATGTTTGGACTTGATAGATTATATTTTATCGTCATGTTGTCTTTATCTTTCAGTCTTTACTTATCATCTTAGAGTTGTGATTGAGCACTCAAATATTATCATTGCTTGTCCTCCGTTCGGAGTTGACCATATTCTCGACAGGTTTTGATATTATATATAAACTGTTGTTAGTGTAGAAAACCTACAGCGTTCCACGCCGTTTTTACGGTGAGGGCTAGGCGTTGTTACGTACACGTGCCCTTATAGCGGGTGCGGGTCGTGACAATGAGTTATTTTCCTAAGTCTTCCTACAAATTGGGTGCATCTCTTGCACTGGAACCAAGCTAGGGTGCAAATCTTATGGTGATAGACCCATGCGCCCAGTTTGCCTATACGCATGAAGTGGATCTGTCTCACAATAATTCTTCCACCAATGATCTGGGGGCATCTTATGTGCTATAACCAGATTAGGAAGCACTCCACTCACATATACACCAAAGCGCTCGGCTTATCCATGCACATGAAGTGGGTGTAGGGCTAAAAATCGAACGAACGAGCTCGAACAAACTGTGTTCGAACTCGGTTCGACTAAAGTATCGAATGAGCTTTATTCGAGCCGAGCTCAAGATCGAGCTCAAAAATGGTGTTTGAACTCGGTATGATTGTAGGCTCGAAACGATCGAGCTCGACTCGATTTAGTTCTCGAGCTCGGACGAGCCCGAGCCGAACCCGAGCCCGGACCAAACAAAAGCCACATTAAAATTGTTGTACGGTTGCTCTCAAGTCTTAAAGATTTTTTGTTGAATTAATTATGCTTTTTACATCAAAAATTTAACATCATATAAATAACAAAAATGTGAGCAAATTTTGTAAGACCAAATTTATCAACATCCATAAAAATATATAGCATATATTAGAAAAAGCCATAATATTAGAAACCGAGCCGAGTTCGAGCCAGTTTGCGAACGAGATCGAGTTGAACAACCTATGGTCGAACTCGGTTCGAACACCACTTCGAACAAAAAAAATCGACCGAGCTTGGTATCGACCTGCCCACGAACGAGCTTCGAACCGAGCTTGGCCCGAGCCGAACGCGAGCCGAACACAAATTGTTTGAATCGTTTTATAGCCCTAAGTGGGTGTAACTGTGAAACTCAATTCGTGCAAATTGCAGTCATAAGCGCAAAGTGAAGGAGGCAACTGTTACGCAAAATGTGCCTTCTTCAGGGCATACTTGTGTTAACATCATCAACAACTGTTGTTGTACTAAAACATCGCTCTCTCCACCCAAACAGTCGGTATTCCAATGACTGCAACCAGCTGCACCAATCCGATAGCGCCTTAGAAAGATGGTGCCGCTTGATGTCACGACCCACTCCCGAATAATCGGGTATGATTCGGATCACGCCCGGCCTACATTGTCGTGGATAGCGGTAGTTAGCCGTTTAAATGTCAGGAATCATCACCGATAAAAAATATCGATCACTCATTACAGCAACTAGAACGTACAAGTAAATCACTGCAACACAAGTCACCATAGAGTCCCTTATTAGTATTTTGGTACAACGTACCTTTGCCAGCTCTTCCGGAGACAAATTTGGTAATCATATCCTCAAAGCAATAATAATAAATCTAATACATCTGTCTCATCTAAATCATCTAATACTTCAAATAGTATCTATATCTGATCTTCTAGAATCTTCAGGAGTCGTCATCCAATCCAAAGCTGTCCGCATGCCCTGGTCTAATATGTCAACGTTCCAGTCAGAAATGGGGCAAAGTATAACGTAACTCAACAATACTCAACAACATGATGTAATAGTAGATAAAATAGCAAAGGTAGTAAATAAAAAGAAAACTAAAAAACACCTAAAACTATGCACTATCTACGTGTAACATATGCAATATAACATCATTGAGATTTTAGGGCTATCAAGTCTAGTGTATAGGGCAATGGCTCATGTATATGTATAATGTATACCATGTACGCTATAAAAACATGGATAAGGTATAGAGTAATGAAATGATAGCAGTCATGTATAGTGTAAGGCATAACGTGTACTCTATACTATTAGTCAAGTGAACATATATAATGTACAGTACAATGAAATACCAGCAGTCATGTATAGGTATAAGATATACCATGTACTCTGTACTAGCAATCGAGTATATGTCCGGGCTTAGGTGGCTAAATGCTTCATGTCGTTCTCCCCCCTCCCCCGATACGATATGATGAACATGCAAACAAGTAAGAAACACAAAAACATGTCAAGTAAGTGAGTGTAAACATGCATGTAATGCTACAAAGTAAAGTGAGTACATGTACTTGCCTTTTATCGAAATATTACAATTATTTCTTAAATCCCCCTATAAATGGTCAAGGAACCATTAGATCTCATTTGGGAAAATATTCTAAAGGATTATAGAATATTGTAATAGCTAATTATCTCTATAAACTACTATTAACTATTAATATATTTCTAACTAGTAATTTAGAATATTACTACTTACTAACCAAATATACTAGTAAACTACTAGCAAAATGTTTTAATTAACAAAAGTAGTTTAACTATATAATCAGGACAAACATATATTTTGCTATCTAAAAATATTTAACTTAATACAATAATAATAATAATAATAATAATAATAATAATAATAATAATAATAATAATAATAATAATAACCAAATTCCAGCCCAACCTCTAGGCCCATAGCCGAAGCCTAAACCTTATTTTCTGTAGAAGCATGAAAAAGAATAAAGAAAGACCTATGCGGCTCCGACAGAAGGATCCCCATGCGGCTCAGGATCCCCATGCGGCTCAGAAGTCCATGCGGCTCAGGGGTCTATGCGGCTCGGATAGATCCATGCGGCTCAGAAAGAAGCCACGTGGCCTTCAACAGTTCTTCTCTACATTCGGCTACATTTAATGTCCTGACGGCTGCTCAGACAAAATAACAGCTATGACAGCTCTGACATAAGGACGTAATAATGACTCTAACATGATGGCGTGATCCTAGGAAGGAGGAGAAAATTTTCTTACACCTGGCAAAATCCACCAAGTCCCGAGGCCACTCCATGCGGCTGTCCATCTACATGCGACTGCATGTCCGTATTCCCATGTGGCTGCCCATTTGCATGCGGCTGCCTACCTCCATGTAGCTGCCCATCTTGTTGCGGCTACCTACCCCCATACGGCTGTCCATCTGCATACGGCTGCCTATCCCCATGCGGCTGTCCATCCCCATGCGGCTGTCCATCCACGTACGGCTGCCCATCCTCATGCGACTGTATGTTTCATACGGCTGAGAAGATCCCCCATATGCGGCTCGGCCAGGACGGTCCAGTTGAGACACGTGGCACTCTTCGCTACAATTGAGACACGTGGCAGTCTTATCTTTCCTGGAATTACGGGTGCTAACAAATCCTAACAAAATCAGATTTGTTGCGACCGTCATAATTGCCCAGATCAAATCAAATCAAACAAATTGAACACGTGGCAGGCTATCACAAATCATGAATATTCATGGCAATCAACATTTATTGCCCATAGAGATTTGATGCAATCACATTAATTGCTCAAATTCATTATATTCAAGAAGAATGGCCCAGATTAATCGATCCTTAACCGCCGACTTCTCAAGGAGACAATCATTTGCAAACCCTAATGAGCACACCCCATTCCTATAAATAGTAAGGTGCCATTCCCTTGCAGAAAGAAGAGGGAAGAGAGGGAAGAAATAGACAGAGCAGCAGAGAAAAGAGAGAGAGCACTACAGAGACATCCAGAGATCTAGCAACCGAAGGCGCAAGGGAGTCTCCCCATACGTCCAAGTAAATTTTTTCACCAGAGCCAAGGCTGCGTCCGATCGTCCAAGGAGTAAGGCAGAGCTGCCATCACTTTCCCGAGACTCTACCGTCACCCTCCAGAAAAAACTAAACAATTGTACTTAGATTGTTGTACCTAGGTTTTCATCCCTAGGCCTTCTTTGTAAGAGCGAGTTTGTATTGTGAAGTAAAAGTCCAGTCCTCCGATATAATTGTTCTATTCTTTTATAATCAATGGCAAATATGATGGCGACTCTGCTGGGGACAAACTTCTTCACGGCTGAGAAGTTGGTGATACAATCGGATGCAGCCAAACTTGGCTCCACACAACAGAAGATGGTCGTCCGCTTCGACCAACATGCGTTTGAAGAAATGCTCTACGACGGGAGTGCTGGCCTGGTCCAGAAGCGAACCCGCACGAAGAAGACTCGCAGGGAGTGGAGGCCAAAATCATTTGCTTCTCCCCAAGTTCTGGACGGAGTACTCTCTGCTGCCCAAGACGGCGAAGGCAACTCTAATACGGCCCCACTTCAAGCCATAGAGGACTCTGTTGTCCCCAAGTGCTGCAGATGAAAGCACTACGATGCTGGACTTGCAGGAGCAAAGAGTGATTCTATGTGCTCCAGGAAGAAGCCGAACAAAGGCACTAGCCGCACGCTGAATATTCATGCGACCAAGATTGCCAGCCGCATGCATGATGTCCATGCGGTCGAAACTGCCAGCCGGATGTGTAGTGCCCCATCCCGCTCATTCAATCGAAGGAATCGAAATACCGATAGCGTTCGGACTTAGCCTTGCAATGGCTACTTGGAGACATCGCTCGGTCGAGGCGACCGCTCGCTCAGGTGGGATAGTTTCAGTAAACTTGCCTCATCTTAGCCTTCACATAATAAATCGTGTGTTTTCAACTTGCACAAGTAGTCTTGATAATGAAAGAGACGAATTCACATAGCTAAAGGGAATAATTCCGACGGGTTGAATTGATTTAGAATATGGAAAGGTCCAACGGTCGGCTTAGAGTTGGTGTACAGCATGCTTTGAAAATGACACTCGATCCTTCGTTCCGTGGCTTGGGAGAAGGAAAGTTGGTTGAGTAGGCAAAGTTATGATCGTAGCCTATGTCGTAGGTGTCGCCCGCATGAATGCTTCATAAAGCATGCACGGTCCCGTCGTCCAAGGCTTGGCATAGCCTTGGCTTGCCCATGAGTTAAGTTGCGTTGAGCGGCTTGTTACCTAAGGCTAGGCACCCGAGTGACTTGGTCGTTCAAGTTGGTTGCGTGCACGGCACGATCCGTTGAGGCAAAGCTTGACGTAGCCTTTGCTCGTTAAGTTGTTGCAAAGTTAAGTTAGGCAAAGTTGTGCCGGTCGACCTAAGACATTACAAGCACTGTCTCGCTCCTTCGCGGTTTGTCAAAGTTAAGTAGTCCCACGATCTCAAGGCCCGTCGACCTGGGCAGGAGTGTCGCGTAGAAGCACGTTTGGCTTAAGGCATGATGCAAGGAGTTAGTGTTTAAGGCAAGGACTACAGTTGATCCAAAGTGAGTTTTGAGAAAGGAATATCAAATGGGCATTCATGAGTTGAACCAAATGATAGGGTAGCAAAGAAGGAAATGCTCGCGACCGTGGGTCGTCGAGAGGTCTCAAGAAAGGAAATACTCGCGAACGTGGGTCGTCGAGGGGTCTCAAGGATAGAAGTCTTGGTTTTGGTAGAGGAATAACTGTGTGAGACGTCAGTTTGTGTCGAGTCTTGCATGGTCATTTGACAACTTGTCGACAAGGGCGATGAATCCTCGAGCGGCAACCCTGGGCCATGGGACCGACTCGACCTAGGAGGAAACAGGGTATAGTCATACGTAAGGTTTTGGCACAGGTTAAGCGGGGACTTGCGACGGGGCTAGCTACTTGCGTCGAAAGGGTCCCGATTAACAAAACTATACGTCAAGGTGTAGGTTGTGATGCTAGTGGCCAAGTTCATATAGATGTGGGCAAAATAGCGGCTATCCGTGTGTATGCCTTTGGATTGAGTCGAGTTGGAGGTATGTACAGTTAGAACACAAAGTTTGGGCCTAAGATTGGGTTTCAACATAGGCGACGTGCTTCGGCACGAGATGTGGCATCAAGTCTTGAATTGTCGGCATACAAGTTGCTTAAGTTGGTTGAGTTGTTTGAGTTTAAGTCGGGAAACCGCCGCAAGGCAAAGTTGGTTGAGTGACACTAACATTCACAAGTCTTGATTTGGGTCAGTTGGTGGTCTACTTAGCAAGGGCCGCTAGGCGGCAATGGCCGCGAGGCGGCGATATGGTTAAGTCTCATTGAATTGCGAGGCACGGTCTCAGCAAGGGCTTATAGCACAGTCACACGAAAAATAGAGCTTCATCGCGTAGTTGCGTCTCTGATTTTAAACCGCAAGGCAAACACGACTCGATAGGTTAACGTTGTTGGCACGAGAAGGGTCTTGAAGCAAGGTATGAGTTAACGTTGTCGTTGCAAGCACGAGATGGTCTAGAGACACAGAATAGGCCAAGGCGTCGGTCCTAAAACTGATCCTAAGGCAAGAGTAAAAAGACAATCATAAAGGGGACTAAGTTGCACAAAAGTAAATCAAACGTGTCGGGTTTGTATGGGTGGGCGAGGAGCTCATTCCACTAGTACAGTTGAGTACTGACACCCACATAGTTTACATGTACAGGCACAGGTAAAAGCTCATGGCACGGAGCTCGCTTGGATGCGTCGAGGCACAGAGTTCCTTAGCGATTCGAAGCATGCGGCTGCATGGAGTAAAGACTTATATGGGACATAATGTATGGACATCGCCTTCCGAAGCTTTTGCTGGATCGACAAATGTATTGAGAGATGAGAGAGAGAGAGCTGAGTGACTTGTAATGTGAGCTTGAGTGAGTATGAGAGACTTCTAATCTTGGCCTTGCGCCCCATTATATCCTTATTTCAATATCAATAAAGAGCTTCTTTGAATAACTTGTGTTTGTTCTTAATTTCTGCTGCTATTATTCAATGTCTCTGCTTGGGACTTCTGTGCGACGATCCCGTCGCAGATGCTGAAATCGGCCGTTATGGAATCTGCCTTGCACGAGCGCAATCTAGGCTCGTGCGGCATCACGCCTTATCGAGGACGATCGCTCCTACGGAAGCGGGGCGTGACATAATGGTAACAGAACACGACTTTACGTCCTTGGACTATCGATTGAATTCTTTAACTCGTTGTTTTCGCAAACTCTGTTTCTTCCGCAAAGTTGATATCGTTGGTGCGCTCTCTCTCAAATGTCCCACGGGATGTCCATACAATAAGTCTAACTATTTTGCAAAACGTAGAAGAAACAGTTTTTGACAAGAAATAAAAAGATGGTTTACGTAAGCACGGTTGGCTAAGTCGGGCTGGGCATATACACCAAGGATTGTGTCGACCTTAGCAAAGTCGAGTGCGGGATTCAATAATATTTCGAGCAAGGATGGGTTGGACTTGGTTGAGTAAGTGGGATGACTATCGATAGGGGGCTAACGAACGACGATGTTATCATCGGTGTGATATAGGGTGAGCGTGCTTGAAATTTAAGGAATCGTTCGGACGAAAATTTGAGGAAGTAGATTGTGAATCGAATAATAGTTTTGAGAATTTGTTGAATGACTTCATTCCTGAGTGGTGTATGCGATAGGCTCAGGAATGTCGATCGATCAATTGAGGATGTGGGGTGTCGATGAGTCTATCAGCAAGCGTCGCGTTATGCAGAGCCTTAGATTGAGTGTCGTTAAGCAAGTTGTAATCTTGAAGATTTGGTCGAGTTGGTTCAAACGACCTAGAAATTAATGCGCACAGAACGTGCACGGGATTGAAGATTATGCGAAGTATGAAACGTGAGAATGATTGAGTAGGTGAAATCGAATTGAGGAAAAGTTAGGGTGTAAAAATGGATGACTTGATCGAGGAAATATTGATACGGATTGTATAGAAAAAGTTAGCACGATGAGACAATAGCGTGCATGAAAAGTTGAAATTCGAAGTTACGCAATGACTCTAAGGATTGGATTGAATGTTACTCGACGATTTGAGTTAGCAAAGAATATTACGAATTGAGAAAACACGTTGGTCGATGACTTAAGATAAACGGATGAACAATACATAAAATTGGTTTGAAGAAAATGGATGTTGCAAATGATTTGAGGGATAATGATCGAACTTGATTTTGAATGTCGAGGAGATTATCCAAGTTGGACGATAACATCATTCGCACGACTAGGAACTTGTTGCAAAGGAAGATCGTCAGGTTACGCATGTCATCGATGGTATTGAGGCGTATCAAAGATCTATATGCGATGACTCGGGGGTACTCTTACTCGGCGAAAGACGATCGTGTAAGTGTTATTGTTCGGTTGGATGCTATACTTGAAATTTTGATTGAGATGAATGTTGGATGAAAATGATCTTTGTCTTGATGGTTACGCGGATAACCACAGCGTCGACATTCTTGTCTTACGCGAGCGCAACTCTAGCCTCGCACATGCGTTGCGTAGGATTTGGGACGATCGTTCTGCGTGAGCGCTGGCATGGTGATTCATGTCGCAGGAATGATTGAACTCGAAAAAAATTAGGATGCAGCAACTTTGATTATCTCGACTTGTCGATTTGATGTGAAGAAAAATTTGAGGATGTTAGGACTTGAGGATTGAGTAGGTCCAATCCGCGCATCGAGAATGAATTAGTCTAGACTCGAACAAGAGTTACGTCCCGATGAGGATGATTATCCTGCGGGAGCGTGCATGGTGATTCTGTCACGACCCGTACCCTGTATAGGGGCACGAGAAGTAGGTACGTCTAGCCTACGCCGCAGTGTCGGCGGTAGAACGCTGTCCTAGGTTACTATCTAATCAATAACTTACACAATTATATAATGTACTTGTCAAATCTCAACTCTGAACGGAGGACAAGTATAGATATAATGAAATCTCAATCACAGTCTAAGCACGATAAGATAACACAGAAGTTTATAACTAAAAACTAAATAACAACATTTATAAACTACTAAATAATAAT
Source organism: Iris pallida (assembly GCA_029216955.1). NCBI lineage: Eukaryota > Viridiplantae > Streptophyta > Magnoliopsida > Asparagales > Iridaceae > Iris > Iris pallida. Next base: position 6,449,148 of record JANAVB010022997.1, on the reverse strand, counting down.
ATCTCAAACAAACTCAAATACAAACTCGTATCTCAAGTTATTACAATTCAAGTTCTAACATGAAAAACTAAACCAAGTCTACTAGCTAGTCTCCCGATCACTCCTGAGTGTCGGGGCCATAGGTAGCTAAGCCATCTCCTGCTCCAAGGCAAGTGGGGCAAATGTCCTCAGGGCAATCATCTGTAATATTTTCAACAGGTCTAGTCAGGACAGGAACGAGTACAAATCATCAAGAAATTCCAAGTAAATGACAGAGAACTATAAAGCAGTTATAGACAGTTGTATTGATGAATAAGGCAGTTTATTTTCCGGTGATGGTATAGAGAGACAGATAAAGTACAAAGAAAGTAAGTAACTAAACAAGAAGAGAAACATAGCAATGAAGATTGTAAAATAAGATCTAGCTGAAATAGAGTAACATAATGAGTTCAGATGGTACAATATAAGTCGAGTGTAATCCCAATGTGAGTCTAATATAAGATGAGTCGAATGTAATTCTAATCATTATTCTAATAAGGTGAATCAAATAAGGTGATACGAATAAGGTGATACGAATAGTGATTCACATGATGTTCTAATAATGATTCGAATAAATTCTCCAAGTGTGTTTTAAAATACTGAGATCGACATGTAAACGGCTGTAGGTAATACGGCACACCACTCACTGATCGTGTCAATACGAATAGTGATTCACACCAATTACACCGATACGTGTCCGACACGGACACAAAATGGACACGAATTCCTACCAAACTTAGGCTACACCTAGGGGAACCCTAAATGAATGCATCTATGGGAAGAAATCAGAATTTTACTAGGGTTTGTAGGATTTTACCTATTCAGTGCTCAAACTCAACGTAAAGAGCCTCGATTCGATGTCTTCTTCGATTTTCTCCGGTTCAATCGTCCTCAAACCTTGCTAGCAAGCAACCACAAGTATCCTCTACTGTTGGGGATGATGGTGCAATTGATTTGACTCAATTTGGGCTCAATTTGGATTAATGGGGAAAGTTTTAGGGAAGAACAAGTAGGGCTTTTTCTAGGGTTTGTAAAAGAGGCCAAGGTTTTGTTAATGTGACTTTATAGGAGGGGGGTCTTGTGTGGCTGTTGAAATGAGTAGGGTTAGGGTTTTAGATGGGTGGTTGAGGTTGCTCCAACAATTTCCAAGGCTTCCTATTGGTTGAGGCTTCTTTTCACAAATATCTCAAAAAGAAATATCTCTTCCTAATAATATCTAGATATTACTAACCTTGGCACTTAGTAGGAATGTTCTAACCCTAATTTTAACCTCATGACTAATCTAGGTTAGGTTAACTTCTAGGTTAAGGCTTCACAAAAGGACTAGCACAATATTTAATTAATATAAATTATAAATTCACAAAATTGTCAAAATGACCAAAATACCCTTAGGCTAAAAATAGGTAATTTGAATTCCTAATCACATGACTAGGCTCCCTTGGTCATGGTTAGTCTCTAGGTTTAGCAAAACTAGGGTTTAACTAGTTAACCATCAAAAACACTAATCAATATTTTAAATAGTTTTAAATTAATTAAAAATCACCAAAAATCACAATATAATTTAAATATCATTATTAAATGATTATAATTATAAAATTTCAAAATTTCCCTTATTTGAAAAATTGGGTGTTACAAGTCTATCCCCTTAGAAGAATTTCGTCCTCGAAATTAAGATGATCGTACTCCTCCTAGGTCAGGCCCCAATCAAACAAGGTTAAGATAATGTACAAAACTCTGTCCTACTGGTCGTGATTCCACAGTCTCGAACAGGGTAACTACGCTATCTAGCATATCACAATCATATCCTGGAAGGTACTAATGGAAATCACACATGGAGGTGGAAGAGAAGAACAAAAAGGTCAAACCTGCTAACCCATCACCTGCAGCGTCAGTCTCCTCGACTGCCATAGCAAAAGCTCCAACCCTCGGGACATGGTGCTGCGCTACAGGTGGCCTAACTCCCAACTGTGCCCTGCCCTCTTGCAGTAAGCACAAGTCTGCACCTTGCGGTCCTGACCTCTAGGCTGATGCTGCGCCTGCTGAAACTGTACGTGAGGCCTCTTGGCCTGGCCTCCGCTGCTGCTGCCCCCAACTGGGTCTCGCCCCCTCTTGAGCCTAAGCTCAAGGTCATCCTCAGCCAATAAGTCTTCCGTCAAAATCTCCTCAAAAGGGGCATCCCTGTTGCCCTTGGTCAAGGACTTGACTTCCTTGACCAGACCCTTCCAGAACCTCTGGGCCTTCACCGTCTCGCTCAAGCCCTCTACGAATCTGCCAAGGCGGCCGAACTCCCTAGCGTACTCCTCTACTGAAAGGCTCCCCTGAACTAAGCTCTCGAACTGCGACTCCAAGGCACAGAGCGCTGAATCTGGGAAGAACCTCTTCTTGAAGAAGCCCTTGAACTCCTCCCAGGTCTGTCCAGCTACCCCCACCCTGGGGTCTGACTGATACTAGGTGCGAGCAAGATCTCGCATCCGGCTAGCTGCTGCCTCTATCTGGAGATCTGCCGGTATCGGCGCCAGGCGAAAGATCTCCTCAATATGCTCGATGCACTCGTCGGCATATAAAATCCCCTCTGTCCCCAGGAAGTCTCTGGGGCTCATCTTCTGGAACTGCTCTATCCCCGGTGTCCTCGGCTGCTGGATCACTGGTCGAGCTGCGACTGTCGTAAGGACCAACTCCATGCCCCTGTCCTGTCGGGCCTGCTGTCGGTCCATAAACTGCTGGAAGTAGGCAAACATCTGTGCCGTATCCACGTGTCCTGTAGGCGGCGGCTGCTGGAACTGCATCTCTGGGATGACTGGGTCCTACCCCTGAGCTGGTGGAGGCATACCCCTTGCTGCTGCTGAAGTCCCAATATGAATAGAGGTGGCAGGTGCTGCAGCCTCCTGACCCTGCTGATCTGGCTGAGAGGTGGCAGTTCCCTCTACAACTACTGCTGCACCAGAGCGATGTGATTGTGTCTCCACCATCCTGAAGACAGATCGAACAAGGAAGTCAGTACTGAGCAAGAATCGATATATCAAAGGATGACAGTTTATTTCAAAGAAGGCAATTCAGTACGATATGTAGATGGCATAATTTAAAGCAGAATTTTCCTAACTGTGATTGAGTACCTCTCCGTTTAAACCTATCTCTCAAATCCTATCGTAGGCTGTAGTGATACTCTAGTTCGAATACCACTACATAAACTAGACCTGCATGGGCCACCACTAAAAACGTGTCCCGACCCGCACCCTGTATAGGGGCACGAGAAGTGGGTACGTCCAGCCTACGCTGTAGTGTCGGCGGTAGAACGCTGTCCTAGGTTACTATCTAATCAACAACTCACGCAATTATATAATGTACTTGTCAAATCTCAACTCCGAACGGAGGACAAGTATAGATATAATAAAATCTCAATCAAAGTCTAAGCACGATAAGATAACACAGAAGTTTATAACTAAAAACTAAATAACAACATTTATAAACTACTAAATAATAATATCTCAAACAAACTCAAATACAAACTCGTATCTCAAGTTATTACAATTCAAGTTCTAAAACATGAAAAACTAAACCAAGTCTACTAGCTAGTCTCCCGATCACTCCTGAGTGTCGGGGCCATAGGTAGCTAAGCCATCTCCTGCTCCAATGCAAGTGGGGCAAATGTCCGCAGGACAATCATCTGTAATATTTTCAACAGGTCCAGTCAGGACAGGAACGAGTACAAATCATCATAAAATTCCAAGTAAATGACAGAGAACTATAAATCAGTTATAGACAGTTGTATTGATGAATATGGCAGTTTATTTTCAGGTGATGGTATAGAGAGACAGATAAAGTACAAAGAAAGTAAGTAACTAAACAAGAAGAGAAACATAGCAATGAAGACTGTAAAATAAGATCTAGCTAAACTAGAGTAACATAATGAGTTCAGATGGTACAACATAAGTCGAGTGTAATCCCAATGTGAGTCTAATATAAGATGAGTCGAATGTAATTCTACTCATTATTCTAATAAGGTGAATCGAATAAGGTGATACAAATAGTGATTCACATGATGTTCTAATAATGATTCGAATAAATTCTCCAAGTGTGTTTTAAAATACTGAGATCGATATGTAAACGGCTGTAGGTAATACGGCACACCACTCACTGATCAGATGTATAGAAGCATGGAAAATAATAAAGAAATTAACTCATGCGGCCAAGAAAGACCCATGCGGCTCAGAAAACGCATGCGGCTCAGGGAGTCATACGGCATAAGGAGCTATGCGGCCGGAGGCATTCCATGCGGTTCAGAAGACATGTGGCGTGACAGTGCTCCCCTCCGATCCATGCTGCATTAATTGCTTTGACGGCTGACCCCTCTGAAAAGTTGACAGACCTGACACCAAAGCAGGTAATTATGACTCTGTCATGATGATGAATCTCTAGGAAAGAGAAAGAAATCTCTGACACGATCCCCCGAGAGCAACAAAATGCCACGTGGCCCTGCCACGTGGGTGTGCTTATGCGGCTCGAAGTGAAGACTTCCCATGCGGTTCAGAAGTGAAGCTGTCCCATGCGGCTCGAGTGGAATCATCCCTATGCGGCTCAAGAAGATCATGCCCATGCGGCTCAAGCAGACACACCATTATGCGGTTCATGCGGCTCATCATATGGTTCAGAAGTCTGAAGGAGGAGGCCACTACCCAGACAGCCCTGACACGCGTCCCAAGTCTTATGCGGCCCAAAATTCATGCGGCCCAAATCTCATGCGGCCCAATCTGCATGCGGTTCCAGTCTCACCATGGGCTCTCAGGACACGTGTCCTCAGCCGATCAATCTCCCAGATTTAGGGCAATCCAAGATCGGATCGAATCGCAATGATCTGGGCACGTGGCAGGAGAATAAATTTGATTTATTCGCAGATATTAGAGAATCATTATAAAAAAGATTTATGCCAATCAGCATTAATTGCTAATAGGGATTTGGTGTAATCTACCCTTAATGGTTCTGATTCGTCACAATCAGAAATGAACGGCCTGGATTGATCAATCCCCAGGCCGCCGCCATCTCCAAGAGCTAATCATTGGCAACCCTAGTGATCACATCCCACTATTATAAATAGCAAGGTGCCATTCCCTTGTAATATAGAGAGAGATATACAAAAGAAAAAAACCAGAGAAGAATACGTATACACAGAGAGACTTCCCCCATAGTCAGAGAGAGAATATACACAGAGAGAGAGAAGCCTGGAGAGCAATCAGAGAGAGAGCAAGAAGGCATTTCTTCGTCAACGACCAAGCAGATCTTCCCCGAGTCAAGGCTGCGTACCGATCGTCCAAGGAGTAAGGCAGAGCGGCCGTCGCTTTCCCGAGCCTCTATCGTCACCCCCAGAATCTAAAATAAACAATCGTACTTAGACTGCTGTACCTAGGTTTTCGTCCCTAGGCTTTCTTTGTACGAGCGAGTTTGTATTGTGAGTCTAAGTTCAGTCCTCCGATAATTGTTCTGTACTTTTACAATCAATGGCAAACACGATGGCGACTCTGCTGGGGACTAACTTCTCCACGGCTGAGGAGTTGGTGACGCAATCGGACGCAGCCAAACTTGGCTCTACACAACAGAAGATGGTCGTACGCTTCGACCAACAGGCGTTCGAAGAGATGCTCTCCGAAGGTAGCACTGGCCCGGTCCAGAAGCGCACCCGCACCACAAAGGCTCGCAAAGAGTGGAGGCCAAAATTATTTGCTCCTCCGCAAGCCCTTGATGGGGTGCTCTCTATTGCTCAAGATGGCGAGAAAGACTCCCCTGCGGCCCCATTTCAGACCGTAGACAACTCTGCTGTCCCCAAGTCCGGCAGAAGAAAATACTAAGATGCTGGACTTGCAGGGGCAAAGAGGAACTCTACGCGATCCGAGCCGCAGAAGAGTATTAGCCGCATGGAGAAAGCCCATGCGGCTACAACCGCCAACCGCATAAAGAAAACTCATGCGGCCACATCTGTCAGCCGCATAACTTATGCGGCTACAGTTGCCAACCGTACGGGTGAGACTCATGCGGCTATTAAAGTCAATCGCTTGCAGAAAACCCATGCGGCCACAGATGCCAACCGCATGCATTCAGCCTGCACGGTCGTGACTCCTAACCGCATAAAGACTCATTCTACAACAAAAGACAGCCGCATGCAGACAGCCTGCACGGTACCCAATGCTAGCCGTATAGTATCCGTCCCACATTTCTCTCGATCAGTCTTCGACCAGCTTTCATACGGTCCTGACTCGAATCATTCTCTGGATGATAATCCAGACTCTATGGTATTCGACTTAGACTCCTCCTATTACGCACCCACAAGTGCTAAAAGAAGGAAGTCTAGGGCAGCGCGGGCTCATCAAGTCCAGACGACTGCCCCAACCTCTGACTATCGGGGCGTCCCGCTGATTATCACGCGGGCCTCTGATAGGAAGTTGTATAAAACCACTCAAGTCCAGCCCCCGGCGGCAAACAGACAAAGTGGTTCCTCTGACCTGCGTGACGGAAGACCGGCCATCCGTCTTCCAAAGACTACATCACCCGAGCTCAGAAGACGAGGCACCTCCTGTTGTCTCCTGCAAGTCCGCGCAGAAAGTTCTCGCCAAGGGAAGAGGGAAGAAAACGAGTATCTCCAACCCAAAGGTGTCAACTACTGCAGCTAAGAAACCGTCGTCTAAAGGGTTATCCTCCACTTGAGTATTTCAACACACCCGTTCGAAGATAAAAACTGCTGCGGTAGGAAGTTCGTCGTCTGCAACATTGGGGGTCGTCGGAACTGGGGGTAGCACTCCTTCAAACATCCACGACAATCCGACATTCCAGGAATACGGACTGGAGGAAGCAAATCCTCCGACGGATACAACAGATATCGACGTCCCCAAGGACATCCTAGACGAAGCAAGCTTCGAAGCCGGGGGTAGTGTTCCTTCCGAGTCTGAACCTGAAGAGAACATCCCCACATATTCTGATGATTTTTCGATGCACGGGTACGACTCGGAGGGTACATCCTCCACCACTCCTTCCGTCACTCCTCATGTGAAGACGGTGTTCATGACAGACAGCAATCAAGGTAGTTTCGGTGATCGCCAGCGTATCGACACTTTGGAGGCCATATTGCACGCCTTGGTCGAGTCTGTAGACGAGATCAAAGCGGCGCTTCCTAATCTGCAGGGGGTGACACCTGGCCAGACAAGCACGGGTCCCCCAATCAACGTAGATTCAAATTCGGCGGCACCGAACCCGGGCAATAATCCTCCCGAAGTAACGGCTCCGACTGCGACAGATGAGGCCCGAGAAGTAAGAAGAGAAGTTCAAGAGCTCCGAGCCATGTTCCACGCCAGAGAAAACTCTCAAGACTTCAGAATACGGCAACCATATCCTGCTGAATGGAGGGATGTTCCATTCCCACCAAGATATAAGCCGTTTAATAACAACCCCTATGATGGCAAGACCTCAGCAAGTCGGTACATCACTTACTTCGAGGTCACTACCGACCATCTGTCCCATGATGACACTATCCTGACACGGTTATTCATTGGGGCATTGGAAGGAGTCACCTTCGATTGGTACCGCAACCTGCCGGACAATTGCATCCATTCCTTCGCTGGCTTCAAATGCCTGTTCTTGGAGAGGTTCTATGAGGTAGGGCAGGACGTCACGATGTCTATCCTCATGGACGTCATTCAAGGAGAGAAAGAGCTGACGAGGAATTACATTGAGCGGTTTCGTCAAATCGTAATGAAGTTACCATCTGGCAACCCGAACTCCTCCTTGATCGAAATTTGCCAAAAGAGACTACTCCCAACAATCAGTCTCTGGATGGGCGAGAGTCAATTCAAGGACTGGAAGGCTTTTATCATTAGTGCTACAAGTGCCGAAGAACGATTAAAGAAGGCTCGCCAACTGGGATTACATATCTCAGAAGGAGAGAACAAGAGCAAGCGTCCCAGCACCACCAACGACAATGGGGGTAGCCCCTCCAACAACCGAGACAACAGAGACAAGCAGGCTATGGTGGCCGATACAGCCCAGAAACCTGAGTCGCAACCTGCGGACAAACGATGGCCTCAAATCACTTACTCTTTTGAAGACGGTCACGTCAAGCCTATCTTGGACATGCTCATACAAGGAGATAGGATTCAGCTTCCTCCACCAAGACGGGAGCCTCGGCCGGTGATCTGGAGAACCCAAAGTTCTGCCATTACCACCGCTACGTCCACCATGCTACGCACGACTGCTACCAACTAAAACGATATATCCAAAACCTCATCGATTCGAACGCTCTGGCCATCGATTTCGAGGAGGTAACCGTGGCAGCCAATATGGTGTCCGTACAATTCGGCAGCTTCCCTCCAACAGAGACCCAGGACGGGGTTATACCCATCCCTCTGGCAACGATGGAGATTGCTAATCTCCCGCCTGCTCAAGCTGCTGGTCTAGTACCCCTCACCACCTCACGAGGGAAATCATGTGGGTCCATCCGGACCTAGTCTACGAGGTAACTCAGTCCACTCCATCTTCTAAGAAGAAAAGTGGAAAAGTCAGATCCTGCCGTACCAACTCAGCAGATGAAGAGGAAGTCACGGCCGTTGTTACTCGATTCGGAGCACAATCTCAACCTGTGGCTGAAAACTTGACTGATGATCATCCGCCCATTACTACGGATACTCTGGGACCGGCTCAGCCTTCGACGACCGACAAGCCTAGGCCGAAGGAGACTCGCTTCGACAAATCCCTCCGAAAGGAAACATCTCAGGGGCTGGAGAGGCCCTACAACTTCGACATCTTGGCACAATTGGCCAATACACCGGCCAAATTGTCCTTATATGAACTCCTGAGGCTCTCAAAGGATGTTCGCACAGCTTTGAGCGATGCACTTCAAAATGCCGATGCGTACCTGGCTCAGGTCAACCTCACGGGAGAAAATCAGCCCGCAGACCTCCAAGACAGTGCCTGTACGGGAGCAATGCCCAACATCGTCTTCACTCCATAAGACATGCTCATCAAGACTAATCTACACGATCGCCCATTATACTACACAGGCTACATCGGCGACATAAAGGTGGACCGGATGCACATTGACCCTGGGTCTTCCATAAGCATCATTCCAAAAGGACTACTGCATCATCTTAGCATCCCGATGCATCGCCTGACCCCTACAAATACTGCCATCAGCGGGTTCAATTCGGGCAGGAGCTACCCAATCGGGAAGGTCCGTCTGAAATGTCAGATTGGCGATCTCCAAATAGAAGTCACTTGCTACGTCATAGATGCCGACACTTCATACAACATCCTTTTGGGGCGCCCTTGGATACACGATTACATGATCGTGCCTTCCACGCTATACCAATGCTTCAAATATGTCGACAAGCACGGCTTCGTGAGGACAGAATTTGCTGACATCGATCCCTTCAAAGGGGTCGAATATTATTACTCGGACTCCTGCCTATACGAAAAGTCGAAGAGGCACCTTGAAGGAGGAAATAAACAAACTGATGTTGAAGCAACCACGCGATCAGAAGAACCTCTGACAATCCACCTCCAGGCTCGCAAGCCAGGCAATTCCGTACCCCTTACGGCCACGCTGCGTAAGGACGCGATCAGCCTCTCGGCACAGGAAAAGCAGTTGAGAATCAGGCTGCCAAGGTCCGGCCAGGTACCGAGACCTACGACAGGGCCACTTACCATCAGATAGCCGAGAGTCGGTCAATCCCAAACAGAGAAGCTCAATCCCTCCGATAGACCTCTGACGATACGCCTGCCTAAGAAAGGTCGTCACCCCGATGCGAGGTCTGACACTTCAAGCGAACCAGCCACCCCTCGCTCCACATCAAGTACCAGACTGGGGGTTGCTAGTCTACCGACAACCCCGCGCTCCGCTCCGTCAGTTGAACCTCTGAAGATCAAGCTGACTAGGACGCCCTCTCAATCTTCATTCACACAGGGGGTAGCCGAAGAGGAACTAGAGCTAGCCAAGTATGTGGCTGCCCACACTGACGCTCCCTCCGCAGATGATGTAATCCCTCTAGAAAAGGTACCTTACTTCATCAATAAAGGGTTATCTTTGAACTACACCGAGCTCAATAAGCTATGTACAATGTATGCTATGGAACACGGTATAGGCACTCACCTACATACACAGGTGACAAATGTGTACACCGCTATCCAACTTACTCCAGTAGAAGACGCTTACCGAATAATCGAGGGAGGGGACCACCCAATCATCTTCGGCCGGACGAATAACCTGCATCCCCTCGCCATGGAAGAAGTCGACTTCGGGTCAGATGCTGGAAGACTGCCTCTGTATCTCTATAGCCCTCAATCCAAATATCTCATGCAGAAACAGGGGTATGATTTAGAGACAATGCCAGGACTGAACTACGGCACTGGACGACAATTACCTTTGAAGACACCAGCCCCGACGGGCAAACCACGAAACTACTACAACAAAACTCGATGCGGTTTAGGGTATGTAACGCCTACTACGACCCCTGAAAGCTCAGATAAAGAATGCGACTGGCAGTCACATTCAACCGGATCACCGACTTCCGACTCAGATACCAGCATCGGAGATGTGTTCAGACAAGTCATGTCAGTCAACACGACATTCACCGACGCTTACGAGGAAGACGAAGACATCCCCGAAATCCTTGAGCTAGAGCCATGGGCCCAGCAATTAGACGCACAATAGGAAAAGTGGTTCAAACTGAGAGAACCTCCTACTGAAGATGAGGTCATACAAGTGGATCTCGGCAGCGAATCTTCTCCAAAACCGATCTTTATCAGTAAAAGCCTAACTGACGAAGAACGAGAGTCGCTGTTAGAACTTGTCAGAGAATACATTGATGTGTTCGCCTGGAGCTATGAAGACATGCCGGGGTTAAATCCTGACATCGCTCTCCACAAACTCAATATACGGCCAGATGCAAAGCCAGTCAAGCAGCAACAACGACGTTTCCGCCCAGGCGTCATGGACGCGATCGAAGCCGAAGTCAACAAGCTAATAGCCAGCGGCTTCATTCGTGAAGAGCAACATCCTGATTGGGTCGCCAATATAGTACCCGTCCTCAAGAAGAATGGGAAGATTCGAATCTGTATCGACTTCCATAACCTGAACGAGGCATGCCCCAAAGATGAATTTCCCCTTCCTATCACAGACATCATGATCGACAATACATGCGGCTTTGAACGTATGTCATTCATGGATGGATTCTCGGGGTACAATCAAATCAAGATGTCTCCTGACGACGAAAAGCACACCTCATTCCGAACCCCGATTGGCACATACTGCTACACAGTCATGCCATTCGATCTAAAGAATGCTGGCGCAACATATCAGTGAGCTATGAGTATCATTTTCAGAGAACATTTGCGCAAGACAGTGGAATGCTATGTCGACAACATCGCCGTCAAGAGTCACCGTAAGGAAGATCATCTGCAAGACCTGAGAACGGTGTTCAACTTAATGCGAGCCCACAATCTGAAGATGAACCCTACGAAATCGTTCTTGGGCGTATCCAGCGGGAAGTTCTTGGGCTTCATCATCACTGCACGGGGTATCCATGTAGACCCCAAGAAAACGAGGGCAATCATGGAGATGGGTCCCCCGAGAAATCTCCGTGAATTTAGAGGCCTCCAAGGGAGGCTAGCTTATATCAGGAGGTTCATTTCCAACCTCTCCGGGCGATGCCGACCGTTCACCCACCTCATGAAGAAGGGAGTCTCATTCGTATGAGACGAGGAATGCCAGCGCGCTTTCGATGACATCAAAGAATATTTATCAAATCCTCCAGTCCAGGTGGCCCCGGCCCCTGGAAAACTATTCCTGCTCTATGTACGAGCAATGGAACACTCCTTCGGTGATCTGCTGGCACAGAACAATGACGCAGGCCATGAGCAGGCCATATATTACCTCAGCCGAATGATGATTGGGCCAGAGCACCGATACACCGCTGTGGAGAAGGAATGCCTCGCCCTGGTATTCGCCATTCAAAAGACGCGACACTATGTCACGGGGCAAACCATACATGTGATCTCACGAATCAACCCTCTCAGGGTCCTCATGACCAAACCTGGGGCACTCAGCTCCCGCCTCGCTACATGGGCGATGTAACCTTTTTCATTTTGTACTTTCTTGCAAAAGGCGACAAATTCGGATAATGCGTCATTCTTGCGTGTCAAGAAATATACCCATGTGTATCTAGAAAAATCATCTACAATTACAAATGCATATAATTTACCTCCGAGGCTAGCAACTCTGCTAGGACCGAATAAATCCATGTGTAGCAATTGTAGAGGTCTAGTAGTACATACTGCGTTTACAGACTTGAATGTGGATCTGGTAGCCTTGTTCTTTTCGCATTGGCTGCATACCGAATCCTTCTTGAATGTTATGTCCGGTAAACCGCGTACTAACTTCTTTGTGGATAATCTTGAAATTGTATCCATGTTTGCATGACCGAGTCTCATATGCCATAAATGACTCTCATCACTTTTGGCCATTAAGCATCTACCTGAAATGTTAGCTTCTTCCAATAGATAGAAAACATATATATTGTCTTCCCTGATTCCTTCAAAGATAGTACTACCAGTTGAGCTATCAACTATAGTACATTTGTCTTTGCCAAAGTTGATACCATAACCATGATCAGCTAGATGACTTATGCTGAGCAGATTATGTTTCAACTCGGTAACCAGACAGACATCTTTAATCACGGGATAGGAAGATTTACCAACATCACCGATACCAATAATATACCCTTTTAAATTATTGTCGAAGGAAACATAGCCTTCCTTCTTCTTCTTCGACAGTGTTGTAAATAGGGTAGCGTCACCGGTCATATGCCGTGAGCAATCGCTGTCGAGGATCCATTTGCTTCTAGCATGTGAAGGGTGTTCCACCTACAAAACAGTTTGCAGATGAAACTCTTGGTACCCATTTCTTGTAGGGTCCTGAATTGTTAGCTTTAGGTATCCAAGCATAAACATTTAAATCAACTAGCTTTCTCATTCTACATCCAGATGAAATATGACCAATGAGGCCACAATAATGACATTGTGCATGTTGAGTGTTGAAAGCAGAGTGATGTGCATGGTTGGTAGGTTTAGGTTTTCTAGTATAGAAGAATGCATACCTATGATCATGTTTGGGCTTAACCTTTTGGGGTAAAGGTTTTATAAGGTTTGGTCTGACAGAGTTTGGCTTGGGAATGTTCCGAATTTTCGGTAAGTGACACGTGTTAGGATAGGAAGCAGCAGGCTCAGGCTGTTTTCCTAACCTAATTTCCAACCTTTTGGAAGTGTCATATAACTTAGTATAATCAGAGGTGAGTGATTCCATTCTGATTTGTGCAGATTGAAGACTTTTCTTTTCTTTTGAAAGATCTTCTCTCAATTGGTCTATAATCTTATCTTTCTCTTCGAATGACTGTTTAGTCTCGTGTAATAAGAGCTTTATAGAGGAAAGCTCACCAGACTCACTAACACTAGTTCTAACCTCAGCTAGTAGGTCGGTAAGTCTTCCTATTTCTCCTTTGTACTCTTTGAGTACCTTCTTAGCGGTCTGATATTTACTACGCAGTTTCCTGTAGTCAAGCATCAGGTCACTGAAGGCATCTCCTAATTGCTCAAAGGTAAAGTCATCATATGTTTCTACAGGTTCAGTAGGTACCTGATCGATTGCCATGAAGCAGATGTTTGCAACGTCCTCTGAATGTTCATCTTCTGAGTCGCTAGCTTCGCTCTCATGCCATATGCTGGTGTTGGCATATTTCTGGGATGTTGATCTCTTCAGGTTGCCTTTTTCATACCTGTTGTTCTTCTTGCTCGATGATGAGTTGATGGGACAGTCCTTCTTCATATGTCCCTTCTTCTTGCAGCCATAGCAGACAGCATCTTCTTGGTACCAGTTGTTGCTGTTGTTCTCTTTGACTCTCTTCTCATGTCTTAGGAATCTTTTGAACTTCCTTGCTAGGAGAGCTTGATCTTCAGCGTCAGATCCACTGCTGTCTGAGTCATCTTCAGCAGCTTTTCTGTGCTGAGCCTTGAGGGCGATAGTCTTCTCCTTTGGTGCAGGCTCTTCAAAATCTTGTAGATCCAGTTCATGAGTGAGTAGCTTACCCATGAGTACTTCAAGTGACATTGTAGTGAGGTCGTTTCCTTCAATGATAGCTGTAGCCTTTGGAATCCAGTTCTTGGTGAGAGCTCGCAGGAGTTTGCGAATCTTTTCGTGGTTATTGTATTCTTTGCCTAAGGAGGACAAAGGGTTTACAATATCCAAGAACCTCTCGAACATTTGTGTGACTGTTTCATTTGGCTTCATTTTGAACGCCTCGTACTCTTGAGTAAGTCTGATGACTTTTGACTCCTTGACTTGAGTCGTGCCTTCATGTGTAACTTCGAGAAGCTTCCATACACTATTTGCCGTTGTGCATATAGATACCCTGTTAAATTCTGTTCTGTCTAAGGCACAAAAAAGAGCATTAATGGCACGTGCGTCAAGACTGGCCTTTTTCTTTTCTTCCTCTGTATAACTGTTTTGGGGTTTTTCAACTAAAACACCCTCGACATTTATACGAGGTGGCTTCTGATAGCCATCAAGAACAATAGCCCATAAGTCAAAATCAAGAGACTTTAAGAAGAAACTCATCCGTGTTTTCCAATAAGTGTAGTTAGTACCATCAAACAGAGGAGGTCTGTTTGTGGCCTGACCTTCACTTGTAAATTTCATAGTAGCCATGTGATGTGCTGTGATCTAATAAATAATGAATAAATAATAGCACTTTTACCTTGCTTTACCTGTAACACCCGCTCTGATACCAATTGTAGGAACGATATAGTAAAGCGTAATACTCTAGAGGGGGGGTGAATAGAGTTGGCAGCGGAATAATGCTAATTAAAAAGTTAGCAACACAATCACAGTATATAATCACAGATGAAAATAAAGTAAAGGCAGAGTTCAGAAAGCAAACGCAAAGACAGCGATGTATACTAGTATCCCTCTGTTGAGGACTAATCCAGTCGGTAGAACTCTTGCTACCAGTTTGAATCCACTATAGGAAAAAACCGCAAGTTTTCTTACGAAGTCCTTGCAACTTCTACAACGCGAGCTTTGATACGAAGAACTCGTCCAACTTCAAATGTGAAGAGGTATTCTTCAATCAAGCCTTCTGATTACAATCTCTCAGAAACTTCTAGACCGTACCGCACTGGCAAATCGACTAGAGGATTGTAACTGGCTTGGGATCTGAAAATGAAAGCTCTAGAAAACTCTTTGGAAGGCAGAAAGCTTTTTAGATAGAGAGAAGATTGAAAGTGAATGAGTGAATTGAAATGATCGAAATACTTCTCTATTTATAGGATTTCCAAAGGGAGAACTCTGTCAGAATTCGGGCAGAATTCGGGCAGAACTCGATGAGCAAATCTCGGTCAAATCCGCAACTGCAGGAGGACCAAGTTCCAGAGAATTCAAAATCAAAACGGCCACCAACCGAACTCTGGCCGAACTCTGGCCGAGTTCTGTCAGGGTTAGGTTAGGGTTTTTAAAGTAGGTTTTGGTGATTTTTGAAAACCTTTTTGAAAACCTTTTTGTAAACAATTTGATAGGTCATTTTAAAAAACATTTTGAACTGTTTTGGGAATAGCCTATTTGCCAGTACGACTCGGTGTACAACGTATTCCTAGACTCAAATAAAATGAAAATTACATTGCATAGGAAATACAGACTCAAGTAGGCAAACAGATCTTCAGTCTTGAACGAAGTGAATATCCAATCTTGCTTATGTCCAAGGAGCTGAGATGTCCCAACAAGCTTTGTATATCCAGACAGAGTTTTGATCAATTATTAAAATCAGGTTGACCATATGACCAATGGGCCAACAATGATCCCCTACCACCAAATAGCGATCAACATTATCTCATCATTCGAGGGATTCTTCATCGAACACGTCCCCAGACTCCAAAATATCGAAGCTGATGCCCTAGCAGGCCTGGCTGCTTCCCTAGCAGTGCCAAACCACTCTCATCATTCGGTCGATGTAATCGGCCATGAGCTGGTCTGCCCCAAGAACAACGTTCAAGCCATGGCGAGTTATTCTGCTCAAATGATCGACGGAGCGCCAGACTGGAGACAACCATTCATAGACTTCGTGGCCTTCGACATCCTGCCCGAGAACCCGAAGGAGGCTACTTCTATCAGACGGCGTTCTCTCAGATTCTTCTATGATACAGAGACGAAAATGCTGTATCGCCGCTCCTACGACGGATTACTACTTCGGTACTTGTCGAACGCAGAAGCCAAAGAAGCCGTACGAGAGGCTCATGACGGTGTCTGCGGGGCCCATCAGCCTGGCCCTAAGCTGCAAGACCGCCTTCGCCGGATGGGCTACTACTGGCCCACGATGGTGGCTGATGCAATAGATTATGCCCGAAAATGCAAGGCCTGTCAAGTCCACGCAGACTTCATTCACCAACCATCCGAATTTCTACATCCGACAGTAGCGTCCTGGCCATTCGAAGCATGGGGAATGGATATCATTGGTCCAATCACCCCACCTTCCTCCCGAGGATATCGCTTCATACTTGCGATCACTGATTACTTCTCAAAGTGGGCAGAGGCTGTCCCACTCGCCGAAGTCAAGACTTCGAACGTAATCAGCTTCCTGAAGTACCACGTCATCTACCGCTTTAGACTGCCCCGAAGGATCATCCATGATAATGGTCCGCAGTTTATAAGCCACGTATTCTACCGATTCTACGATAAACACCGCATTCAGAATGTCGCTTCGACACCATACAACCCGGCAGCAAACAGGTTAGCAGAGGCATTCAACAAAACAATCATCAAACTCCTCAAGAAATTTGTCTCCTCCAACAAACACGACTGGAACGAGAAGCTCGGCGAGTGCTTATGGGCTTATCGCACCACGGTTCGAACAGCCACCGGAAATACACCATTCTCTCTGGTGTACGGGAGTGAGGCAGTTCTCCTATTAGAGACTCAGATTCTCTCACTCCGAGTCGCCCTCACTTATCAATTGACAACGGATGATAACTACCGACGTCGACTACAAGAGTTAGAGGCCTTAGATGAAAAATGCCTCCTAGCCCAGCAAAGGATCGAATTATACCAAGCACGCATCTCAGGAGCCTTCAACAAAAAGGTCAAAGTCATAACATTCCAAGTGGGCGATCTTGTTTTGGCAGTCAGGAGGCCAATGGTCATGACTCACAAGACCACCGGCAAGTTCCAGCCAAAATGGAAGGCCCATTTATCATCGAGGCCGTGTTCTCCAATGGTGCTTACCGCCTCGCCAAGCAGAACGGAGACTTGCTCATGTTGCCCGTCAACGGCAAGTTCCTGAAGAAATACTATGTTTAAACAATATTTTCCAGAGTTTCGAGTTATGTGCCCGCTGGTACCTCTGAACTCAACCCCCTAATTTTCTAACTTATCGAGTCACGTACCCTCTTGTACCGCTGAACTCATACCCCAAATTCCCAAGTCATGTACCTGCTAGTACCTCTGAACTTACACTTTGATTCCAACATTCACAGATTTTTGAGTCACGTACCCGCGTGTACCGCTGAACTCATGCCCTTCTTCCATAAAGATATCCCAAATTTCCAAGTCATGTACCTGCTGGTACCTCTGAACTTACACTTTGATTCCAACATTCATGGATTGTCGAGTCATGTATCCGCTGATACCACTGAACTCACCCTCATAGTTTTTCAGATTTTCGAGTCATGTACCTGCTGGTACCGCTGAACTCACACTCACCATTCTCCAGATTCTCGAGTCATGTACCCGATGGTGCCTCTGAACTCACATTCTGGTCACTCTTTCAGGTAGAAAGTTATGTATGATCATATTGCTGAACTTTCTTCCTACAAGAGATCCTCCCTCATGATCTAATACCTGCACTCCCAGTGCACAACAAAGGTAACGGATCCACAAATTTCCAAGACGACCATGTCCTCATCACCTCTGAGTCGTCCCATTTCTGCCAAAAACAAATCACCCCTACATAGAATTTTCATGTCCTCATTACCCCTGAGTTGTTCTATGTACCCCCCATGTCAAAGAGACCCTCATGCTCACCATGTCCTCAGCACCTCTGAGTCAGTATGATTGGTTCCTTTCTTTTAAACTTATTGTCCGTATCCAAAACCAGGGTATGTTAGGGACAATGGGTCCACGCAAAATGACCCGATAAAAGGATTATTACAAAGCAAAAGAGTGAAGCAAATATATATTCCATTCAGTCAGAAATCAGTTACATCCACACGGTTACAGGAAAGTTCTTCATTACAGACAAGACACCTCAAACCTCTAGTTACAAAAATACATATACAATTCCTTCAACCATATTACGTATGAAGGGTGCAACTGAGGAAGATCCTCGTCCAGAATAGGAGAATCAGGATTCCCAGTGGTGTCACCCTCAGCAGTCTCGATGGTGGGGAGGACGTCGTCCCTCTCAGGCTCCGATTCTTCTTTCATTGTCTCCTTCTTAACAGAGGAAGGCCCCTGATTGACGCCAGGGAGCGACGGATCCTCTACCACTGCAATATAAGCACTCGGTGGAGACACTACAAGAACTAAAAGACGGAAAAAAGTGATGAGAAATGATGAAAACAGTCAGAAGATATTCAGAAGTGTTCATGCGGCTCATTTAAAGACAACTCTTATGTGGCTTGGGTATGGAATATATTCCATGCGGCTTATAGGATGTGTATGCGGACCACGTAATCTAAAAAGCTCGCATCAAAATGATTATGCACGAAGCAATGCAGTAGAGCAGCATCTTTTAGGGTTTCAGAGCACCCAATCTTTCGCACAGTCCTTACCTTCGACGACAACATGAACATCAAGACGAACGGGGGGTGCGGCAATTGAAGACGAAGCCGACTTCCTGCTCCTAGCCACAACCCTCTTCACTGCCTTGGAAGCCCTAGGTGCCATCGTGGTTTGTCAGTTGGAAGAAGAAAGCAAGACAGAAATCTTAATCAGAAAGAGTCTAAGAGAGAAATCCTTCTAAATACCCTTCCATTTATAGAGAAAGGAGGACCAAGACCGACGCTTCGTACAAAGTAGTCGACTCTTCGGCTATCGATACTGACTAGTTAATTAGAGGTCAGAAACTCCTAGGATCCTGCCCCAAAAAGGTTTGCATGCATGACATAATGGCGTGGCGAGAAGCTATGCGGCTGAACAATCTATGCGGACAAGATCTCTATGCGGTCAGGGTTTCATATGCGGTTAGAAGAGCACAGCCATGCTTCTTATTCAAAGTATTTCAATTTTACAAATTGAAACTTTGAAAGGGGTCCTGTAGAAGCATGGAAAATACTAAAGAAATTGACTCATACGGCCAAGAAAGACCCATACGGCTCAGAAAACGCATGCGGCTCAGGGAGTCATGCGGCATAAGGAGCTATGCGGCCGGAGGCATTCCATGCGGTTCAGAAGACATGTGGCGTGACAGTGCTCCCCTCCGATCTATGCTGCATTAATTGCTTTGACGGCTGACCCCTCTGAAAAGTTGACAGACCTGACACCAAAGCAGGTAATTATGACTCTGTCATGATGATGAATCTCTAGGGAAGAGAAAAAAAATCTCTGACACGATCCCCCGAGAGCAACAAAATGCCACGTGGCCCTGCCACGTGGGTGTGCTTATGCGGCTCGAAGTGAAGACTTTCCATGCGGTTCAGAAGTGAAGCTGTCCCATACGGCTCGAGTGGAATCATGCCTATACGGCTCAAGAAGATCATGCCCATGCGGCTCAAGCAGACACACCATTATGCGGTTCATGCGGCTCATTATATGGTTCAGAAGTCTGAAGGAGGGGGCCACTACCCAGACAGCCCTGACACGTGTCCCAAGTCTTATGCGGCCCAAAATTCATGCGGTCCAAATCTCATGCGGCCCAATCTGCATGCGGTTCCAGTCTCACCATGGGCTCTCGGGACACGTGTCCTCAGTCGATCAATCTTCCAGATTTAGGACAATCCAAGATCGGGTCGAATCCCAATGATCTGGGGCACGTGGCAGGAGAATAAATTTGATTTATTCGTAGATTTTAGAGAATCATTATAAGGAAGATTTATGCCAATCAGCATTAATTGCTATTGGGGATTTGGTGTAATCTACCCTTAATGGTTCTGATTCGTCATAATCAGAAACGAACGGCCTGGATTGATCAATCCCCAGGCCGCCGCTATCTCCAAGAGCTAATCATTGGCAACCCTAGTGATCACATCCCACTATTATAAATAGCAAGGTGCCATTCCCTTGTAATATAGAGAGAGATATACAAAAGAAAAAAACCAGAGAAGAATACGTATACACAGAGAGACTTCCTCCATAGTCAGAGAGAGAAGCCAGGAGAGCAATCAGAGAGAGAGAGCAAGAAGGCATTTCTTCGTCAACGACCAAGCAGATCTTCCCCGAGTCAAGGCTGCGTACCGATCGTCCAAGGAGTAAGGCAGAGCGGCCGTCGCTTTCCCGAGCCTCTATCGTCACCCCCCAGAATCTAAAATAAATAATCGTACTTAGACTGATGTACCTAGATTTTCGTCCCTAGGCTTTCTTTGTACGAGCGAGTTTGTATTGTGGGTCTAAGTTCAGTCCTCCGATAATTGTTCTGTACTTTTACAATCAATGGCAAACAAGATGTGGGATGGCTATCGTTCGAATATAATTCACAGAGGGGTGATTCGAATAGGGGGATATGCCTACATGTCTAATCAGTATTTTTCTGCCCAGTCTAATATAAATGAATCCGTAATCCAACACATAAGACGAATACAAGTCCAACCAACATATAAAGATACGAATAGGGTGATTCGAATAGTGATTCGTATGGTGATTCGTATGGTGATTCGAATAATAGAGGTAAGACGAGTAAGTATGTGTGTCGTATACATGGATTCAGAAATAAAAATACGTATTTATAACAGAGAATCACATACAGCTAACTAGAACTAAAGTACAGCAATTGACAAGTAAATGAAAGAACTATCAAAGAATGTACTCGCCTGATACTCTGAAAAGAGTAATGTAATATCTGATGTCTGCACCGGAGTCACAATGTCCTAAATAGAGAAGTACAGGTTATAATGTATTTAAAATAAGATAATTGAAGTCTATGATGCAATCTACATAATTCTAAGTCAATTCTAGGTCAAAGTCAACTCTAAGTCAACCCAAGTCAACTGTCTAGGTCAAACTAGGTCCAAGTCAAACTCGGTCAACTCTGGGTCAAACCAAGTCAATATTGGTCAACCTGTCCAAGTATAGGGTATTGGGTTACTAGACTATAAGGCCAACTAACCAATTCATAACATATCCATCCTACTAACTAACCCTCAACTCTAAACACTCACCCAAGGACACTCAACCTATATCTATACTAAAATATCAAATAACCTATATATATATATATATATATATATATATCATACTCACATTAATACCCTCCTTCATATATCCATATACCCTCAAAACTCATGTACCCTTTACTTAGTCCAAATGGCTAAGGCCATAACCCATATATATACATTACTCACTAGTATATAATCATAACATATATATACTATGGTATACCTATATCCTTATAATAGGTGATTCACAAATCCTTACCTACCCTTCTTAAAACACCAATACTAATTCCAGTCCTCCCATTATACCTTAGCTCACTGCTACTGCTCTAATGCTGCTGCTTTCTACTGCTACTGCCATGCTTGCTGCTGCAATGCCACTGCAATGCAATGCAATGCTACAAAAGAAAAGCCAAGCAAGCCAAGCTGCTATTATGGCCTGCTGCAAAAGCCAGACTAAGCCAAAACAGGGCAAGCCAAGGCAGCCAAAGCAATGCCCACTGCTGCCTAGCTGCTACTGTACTTATTTCCTTCATTTCCTTGGCACTCAACTTCCCCTCAATCCTTCTACAAATGTTCAAAACTGAACACTCCCCAGGCCGTTGTAAACTGGAACCCTCTTCCTCTAATACATATACAAGCAAACCAATATGTGAATGAATTCAGTGGTGTGTATGCTAAAATCAGTTTGGTGTGTGTGTGTGAACAATGTGCAAGTGACTGGAATCAAATTTGTGTGTTTGTGTGAGCATGTGAGTGTCCATACCATTTTTATTTCTCAGATTTCATGTGTGGCCTAAATCTCAGGTTTTAGTTAAATATTCCAATCCCAGGTTCCAGTACCAATGTGTCAAGAGTAGTGTATGGATTCACAGGTTTTGTAGATATGAGTGTGTGTGAATGAACTTGTGTCATGTTCTCAAATTTTTGAAATGTGTGTGTGGGGTGTGTAGAGTATAGGTGTCAAACTCAGATTTGAGATGTGTGTGTGTATGATTTCTCAGGATATAAACATAGGCATATTTCAGTTCAATAGAAATTTTCAGGTTATACATTGGTATTCTCAGGTTTAATACATTGGAATGTATTCTCAGGTTATTTACATTGGTATTCTCAGGTTATTTACATTGGTATTCTCAGGTTATACATAACTGTACATCTCAGGATTTATAGGTTCAACATTGAATCAAGAATCAAACTCAAAATCAGGTTATACATATGAATCATTTAGGATTTCATCTATTTAACATGAATCAACCCTTCAACCCAAATCCTATTCTCATGTTTCAGAGATTAGAATCTCAGGTATTCAAATTAACATAATCATAGATACATACTTTGCATTCATTTAATAGAAAGGAAGAAACTGAGAACAGTGACTATTAACCCATGTACCATACATCTCAACCAAATTCGAATTTCACCAAAACCAAATAAAATCAACATCAACACCATATATGAAATACATTTGAACCCAGGAAGAAAACTAAAACCCAAAAAATGGGAATATCATGTTTCAGTGAACCGTATCCGAACACCCCAATTCACATTTGAAAACAAATAAAACTCAACATCAAAGGTTGTTATAGGTGTGTGCACATGACAGTGTGTTATTCAAGTTGTATTGTGTCCAGACAATAGGACACGAAGTGTCCAGATATCAAAACACTCAAAATAAACACACACAGACCCAGTTGTACGTGACAGCGTCGTACAGACGTGTCGATGCTTCGTGGACATGACACAGCTCACATGGAGCCACGTGTTCGTGTCCACATGTAGCCCAAATATAGGGCTACACGTTCGACACCCTGACACATCACCACTACGTGTCCAGGGGCGACACGAAGCCCGTGTCAGAACACGAACTGTACTGCGTACAGTTCAGTGTAAAACCCGTGCACGTCCAATACGTGTCCGACACGACACGAGTACTTACCAAACTTGATGGGGGTCTTGTCAGTGACTGCCCCCACCCTCGTGCTAAGTGGCACGAGTCCACGTGGCAAAATGAGGAAGAAAACAGGGGGTGGTAGCAGGGCACTGAGCGTGCGTGTCGTGCAGCGTGTCCGACCCAATTTTGGACACAAAAACAGCGTCAAATCAAACTTAGTCTTCACGAAATATATTCCACACATTAGGAGCTTTCAAAATATATAATTTCTTTTGAAAATGGAGAACAAAAAGTTCATTGAGGCATTACATCAAACACTCATTCAATTACACCGATACGTGTCCGACACGGACATAAAATGGACACAGATTCCTACCAAACTTGGGCTACACCTAGGGGAACCCTAAATGAATGCATCTATGGGAAGAAATCAGAATTTTACTAGGTTTTGTAGGATTTTACCTATTGAGTTCTCAAACTCAATGTAAATAGCCTCGATTCGATGTCTTCTTCGATTTTCTTCGGTTCAATCGTCCTCGAACCTTGCTAGCAAGCAACCACAAGTATCCTCTACTGTTGGGGATGATGGTGCAGTTGATTTGACTCAATTTGGGCTCAATTTGGATTAATGGGGAGAGTTTTAGGGAAGAACAAGTAGGGCTTTTTCTAGGGTTTGTAAAAGAGGCCAAGGTTTTGTTAATGTGACTTTATAGGAGGGGGGGTCTTGTGTGGCTGTTGAAATGAGTAGGTATAGGGTTTTAGATGGGTGGTTGAGGTTGCTCCAACAATTTTCAAGGCTTCCTATTGGTTGAGGCTTCTTTTCACAAATATCTCAAAAAGAAATATCTCTTCCTAATAATATCTAGATATTACTAACCTTGGCACTTAGTAGGAATATTCTAACTCTAATTTTAACCTCATGACTAATCTAGGTTAGGTTAACTTCTAGGTTAAGGCTTCACAAAAGGACTAGCACAATATTTAATTAATATAAATTACAAATTCACAAAATTGTCAAAATGACCAAAATACCCTTAGGCTAAAAATAGGTAATTTGAATTCCTAATCACATGACTAGGCTCCCTTGGTCATGGTTAGTCTCTAGGTTTAGCAAAACTAGGGTTTAACTAGTTAACCATAAAAAACACTAATCAATATTTTAAATAGTTTTAAATTAATTAAAAATCACCAAAAATCACAATATGATTTAAATATCATTATTAAATGATTATAATTATAAAATTTTAAAATTGCCCTTATTTGAAAAACTGGGTGTTACAGATTCATAGCCCACCGTAGAAAATCTGACTCACGTGAGATCGGGGCATAACATATTGTTAAGCTAGACGACCTCATGATCGAATATGTGAATTGGGATAAATGTCTTAGGGAATGTAAAACGTGAATTATGGTTTAGCGATAAATTATGTCATAGCGTGCTTGATTTGAAAAAGAACGGTAGGCGAACTAATGTCGAATGTGTTCGAAGAGATAGACGATGCGAAATGGCTTGATGAACGAACGATAGTAAGATGTCGTGAAATTGGTTGAACGTGAGTTGTCGTAGGATGGCTTTGTTGTATAGCTCGGACCCCGTGCGACGAACATTGGAATGTGCGTAGGAAATCAATGCTCGATGTTTAGAAATCGGAGTGATGCGAGCTTGGGTAGAAAACCCCGTACTATTAATTTGGTTTGACCTTAGGATGGGGTCAGTGTTGATATTGTTGTTTGGGAACTATGATTCTAATACTGACGGAAAGACATAGACTAGCAGTTACGCAGACGTTCCGATACGGAGCGATAGAAATTGTGGAGGCACCACTCATGAGGCTCGGTTGATATGCATGTATATCAAGGACGCTTGAATGCGTGCACGATCCGACTCGAGTGGTGATGGCAGGATTCGCTATCATGAGGCTTGGTTGAAATGCATGTATTTTGGGGACGCCTAAGATATGTGCACGATCCATACTAAGTGATACGTTGAATTCAAGTGAGATTTGAGGAACGGAAAAGTATCGAGGATTTTGAGATCGTAAGTTTTAAAGAAAGGATTGAGGGCAGCACGAGCGTGGCTCGAATTTGAGAAAGACATAGGAGAATTGTGTGCGAGAGTTCATAAATGTTGAGTAAAGTGATAAGTCGATAAGTGTACTCAGTTAGTTTTAAGGATGAAACTTTTTCTGAGTGGTGTATGATGTACTTCCCCGTCCCGCACAGTCAATCGGAAGAATCGAAATGCCGATGGCGTTCGGACTTAGCCTTGCAATGGCTACTTGGAGACATCATTCGGTCGAGGCGACCGCTCGCTCAGGTGGGGTAGTTTCGGTGAACTTGCCTCATCTTAGCCTTCACACAATAAATTGCATATTTTTAACTTGCAGAAGTAGTCTTAATAAAAAAAGAGACGAATTCACATAGCTAAAGGAAATAATTCCGACGGGTTGAATTGAGTTAGAATATGGAAAGGTCCAACGGTCGGCTTAGAGTTGGTGCACGTCGTGCTTTAAAAATGACACTCAATCCTTCGTCCCGTGGCTTGGGAGAAGGAATGTTGGTTGAGTAGGCGAAGTTATGATCGTAGCCAATGTCATAGGCGTCGCCCGCATGAATGCTTCATAAAGCATGTTCGATCCCGTCGTCCAAGGCTTGGCATAGCCTTGGCTTGCCCATGAGTTAAGTTGCGTTGAGCGGCTTATGACCTAAGTCTAGGCACCCAAGTGACTTGGTCGTTCAAGTTGGATGCGTTTACGGCACGATCCATTGAGGCAAAGCTTGACGTAGCGTTTGCTCGTTAAGTTGTTGCGAAGTTAAGTTAGGCAAAGTTGTGCCGGTCGACCTAAGACATTACAAGCACTGTCCCGCTCCTTCGCGGTTTGTCAAAGTTAAGTAGTCCCACGATCTCAAGGACCGTCGACTTAGACAGGAGTGTCACGTAGAAGCACGATTGGCTTAAGGCACGATGCACGGACTTAGTATTTAAGGCAAGGACTACAGTTGATCCAAAGTAAGTTTTGAGAAAGGGATATCAAATGGGCATTCATGAGTTGAACCAAATGATAGGGTAACAAGGAAGGAAATGCTCGCGACCGTGGGTCGTCGAGAGGTCTCAAGGAAGGAAATGCTCGCGACCGTGGATCGTCGAGGGGTCTCAAGGATAGAAGTCTTGGTTTTAGTAGAGGAATAAATGTGTGAGACGTCAGTTTGTGTCGAGTCTTGTATGGTCATTTGACAACTTGTCGACAAAGGCGATGAATCCTCGAGCGGCAATCCTGGGCCATGGGACCGACTCGGCCTAGGAGGAAACAGGGTATAGTCGTGCGTAAGGTTTTGGCAAAGGTTAAGCGGGGACTTGCGACGGAGCTAGCTACTTGCGTCAAAAGTATCCCGATTAACAAAACTATACGTCAAGGTATAGCTTGTGATGCTAGCGGCCAAGTTCATATAGATGTCGGCAAAATAGCGGCTATCCACGTGTATGTCTTTGGATTGAGTCGAGTTGGAGGTGTGTACAGTTAGAACACAAAGTTTGGGCCTAAGATTGGGTTTCAACATAGGCGACGTGCTTCGGCACGAGATGTGGCGTCAAGTCTTGAGTTGTCGGCATATAAGTTGCTCACGTTGGTTGAGTTGTTTGAGTTTAAGTCGGGAAACCGCCGCAAGGCAAAGTTGGTTGAGTGACACTAACATTCACAAGTCTTGATTTTGGTCAGTTGGTGGTCAAAGTAGCAAGGGCCGCTAGGTGGCAAGGGCCGCGAGGTGACGATATGGTTAAGTCTCACAGAATTGCGAGGCTCGGCCTCAGTAAGGGCTTGTAGCACAGTCACACGGAAAATGGAGCTTTATCGCGTAGTTGCGTCTCTGATTTTAAGCCGTAAGGCAAACACGACTCGATAGGTTAACGTTGTTGGCACGAGAAGGGTCTTGAGGCAAGTATGAGTTAACATTGTCGTTGCAAGCACGAGATGGTCTAAAGACACGGAATAGGCCAAGGCGTCGGTCCTAAAACTGATCCTAAGGCAAGAGTACAAAGACAATCATAAAGGGGACTAAGTTGCACAAAAGTAAATCAAACCTGTCGGGTTTGTATTGGTGGGCGAGGAGCTCATTCCACCAGTACAGTTGAGTACTGGCACCCACATAGTTTACATGTGCTGGCACATGTAGAAGCTCGTGGCACGGAGCTCGCTTGGATGCGTCGAGGCACGGAGTTCCTTGGCGATTCGAAGCCTGCGGCTGCATGGAGTAAAGACTTATATGGGACATAATGTATGGACATCGCCTTCCGAAGCTTTCGCTGGATCGACAAATGTATTGAGAGATGAGAGAGAGAGAGCTGAGTGACTTGTAATGTGAGCTTGAGTGAGTATGAGAGACTTGTAATCTTGGCCTTGCGCCCCATTGTAACCTTATTTCAATATCAATAAAGAGCTTCTTTGAATAACTTGTGTTTGTTCTTAATTTTTGCTGCTATTATTCAATGTCTCTGCTTGGGACTTTTGTGCGACGACCCCGTCGTAGCCGCTGAAATCGGCCGTTATGGAACCCGCTTTGCACGAGCGCAATCTAGGCTCGTGCGGCATCACGCCTTAGCGAGGACGATCTCCCCTACGAGAGCGGGGCGTGACAGGATACAGAATATCCATGTGGCCAAGATTTTCAGCCGCATGGAGAAGACTTATGCGGCCTAGACTTCCAGTCGCATGAAGAAAGCCCATGCGGCTACGATTGCCAGTCGCATGAAGACTGTTGATTCCAGCCGCATGCCGTCTGCTCCATGCGGCTTAGGCTCGGTCTTCAACCGCCTCTCCTATGGTCCTGATCTCTCATGCTTTCGAAAAAATATGTCTGACTCTCTGCAACACCACTTAGACTCTTCCTACTATGTGCCCTCACGCACTAGAGTGAAGAAGTCTAGGGCAGCACGAATTTGGCGAGCTCAGTCCGCTGTCCCGACCTCTGACCTTCCGAGCGCTCCATATATTTTTATGTGGGCCTCTGATGGGAAGTTGTAAAGAACCACTCAAATCCAGCCCCCGACGGCAAACGGACAAAGTGGTTCTCAAAAGTCTCCCAAAACCCAGGGAGCAAACATGGTCATTCCAGACCTATCTGACTTGCGTGAGGTTATCCTCCACAAGCGCAAGGAAAGGTAAGAGGCCTCGGTGTACAAAGATTCCTCCCACGGACATCACTGCAACCAAGTCATTGTCAACTGCTGTTGCAACAACGCGATGGTACAAGAAGGCCGGCAGTCCGTCTTCCAAAGATTACAACAGTCGAGCTAAGAGGATGAGGCGCCTCCCGTTGTCTCTTGCAACTCTACTCAGAAAATCCCCGCCGATGGGAGAGGGAAGAAGATAAACGTTTCCAGCCCGAATATTTCAACCACTATGACTAAGAAACTATCGCCTAAACGGTTGTCCACCATCGGAGTCTTCTAAGGTACCCGTTCAAAGATGAAATCTGCTACAGTGGGAGATTCATCATCCGCATTACTAGGGGTCACTGGAACTGGGGGTAGCACTCCTCCGAACTTTCACGATAATCCGATGTTCCAAGGAGATGAGCCCAAGGAAACAACTCTTCCATCAGATACAGCAGGGTCCGACGTCCCCGAGGACGTCCCCGACTCTTAAGATGAAATAAGCTCTGAAGCTGGGGGTACTATTATTTTTGAGTCCGAACTAGAGAAGAACATTCCTACATACCCCGATGACTTCTCGGTACAGGGGTATGATTCGGAGGGCACGTCATCCACCGTCCCTTCCACTTCTACTCATGTAAGAACGGTATTTATGACAAAGGACGAACAAGATGGTCCCAGTGATCGCCAACGCATCGACAATCTGGAGGCCATACTGCGCACTATGGTCAAATCGGTGGACGAGATCAAAGTAGCCCTCCCTACTCTGCAAGGAGGGATGCCTGGCCAAACAAACTTGGGTCTCGCGGTCAACACGGACTCGAACTCAGCGGCACCAAACCCGAGCAATAATCCTCCTGAAATGTCGGCTCCTACCGCTACAGACGAGGCCAGGGAGGCAAGAAGAGAGGTCCAGGAGCTCCGGGCCATGTTCCATGCCCGATAAAACTGCTAAGACCTCAGGATACGACAACCGTATCCCGCTGCGTGGAGAGATGTTCCCTTCCCACCAAAGTATAAACCATTCCACATCAATCCATATGATGGGAAGACATCTGCCAGCAGGTACATCACCTACTTTGAAGTCAAAACCGACCATCTGCCCCATGACGATGCCATCCTTACACGATTATTCATCGGGGCATTGGGAGGGGTCGCCTTCGACTGTTACCGTAACCTGCCAGACAACTGCATCCACTCCTTCACCAGCTTCAAGCGTATGTTCTTGGAGAGATTCTATGAAGTAGGACATGACGTCACAATGTCCACCCTCATGGACGTCGTTCAAGGGGAGAAGGAGCTGACAAGGAACTATATTGAGCAGTTTTGCCAAACTGCAATAAAGTTGCCGTCTGGTAATCCAGATTACTCCTTAATTGAAATTTGCCAAAAGAGACTGCTCCCAACAATCAGCCTCTGGATGGGCAAAAATCAATTTAAGGACTGGAAGACATTTATCATCAGTGCCACTAGCGCCGAAGACAGGTTGAAGAAGGCTCGCCAACTGGGATTGCACATCTTAGAGGGAGAGGACAAGGGCAAGCGCCCTAATACCAACAACAACAATGGTGGTAACGCCTCCAACAATCGGGACAACAAGCGCAAGCAGGCTATGGTGGCCGACACAGCCCAGAAATCTGAGTCAAAACCGGCAGACAAGCAATGGCGCAAATGACCTACTCCTTCGAAGACGGCCATGTCAAGCCCATCTTGGACATGCTCATACAAGGAGATAGAATTCAGCTCCCTCCACCAAGACGGGAACCTCGGCCGGCAGAAATGGAGAGCCCAAACTACTGTCACTACCATCGCTACGTCCACCATGCTACATACGACTGCTACCAACTGAAGCGATACATCCAACATCTCATCGATTCGATGGCTCTGGCTATTGATTTCGAAGAGATGACCGTGGTGGCGAATATGGTGTCAGTACAATTCGGCAACTTCTTGTAGGACCGTTGAGCGCCTCTAGAGGGGGGGTGAATAGAGTGCGTGTGTGCAGCAGAATATAATCACCAAAAAAAATTTAAACTATGGCAGATATATAAGAGACAGTAAATAGAGATAGAGAATTCAAACTCAGTAACACAGCGATATATACTGGTATTCCTCTGAGAGGACTAATCCAGTCTCAAGTACTCTTGCTCGATGTTAATCCACTATGGCATAAGCTTTAACTGAGAGCTTGCAGTCTCTTACAACACCGTGCTTGGTGACGAGCGCACGACCAGCTCCACAACATACACCGTGCTTGGTGACGAGTGCACGACCAGCTCCACAACATACACCGTGCTTGGTGACGAGCGCACGACCAGCTCCACAACAAGAAAAGTTGTTGAAACTTGGAACGACCTCTTTACAACTCTTGAGTAACCAAAAGACTCTAAATCAACTCTGATAGTACTGGCTTTTGGCTAAGAGATG
Source organism: Iris pallida (assembly GCA_029216955.1). NCBI lineage: Eukaryota > Viridiplantae > Streptophyta > Magnoliopsida > Asparagales > Iridaceae > Iris > Iris pallida. The sequence goes on along the minus strand of JANAVB010022997.1, from coordinate 6,418,279 downwards.
TATAGGTGAGATTTGAAAATCTTAGATCGTTTGAAAACACTTGAGTAGTAGAGAAGAGAGAATGAAGAATGAATTGATGATTTGAAATGAAAAGTGCTTCTCTATTTATAGGTGTTTTCTCCAACCGAACTCGGGCAGAACTCGGGCAGAGTTCGGATGCAAATATCTCGCAAAGAGACGTCGCTCGCTGATTTGGAGGCAACAGAAGTTTGAATAACTTTTGACTGAACTCGGTCAGAGTTCGGACCGAACTCGGGTCGAACTCGGTTACGAGTTCTGTCAGGATATATTTGAAAATCATTTGCACAAAAACAGTTTTCAATAATGTTTTTGGTTATTTGTAAAATTATTTTGAAAGACTATTTTCGAAATATGTTTTTGAAATATTTGTAAACGAAAGTACGAAAATAGGTAGGCTTTTGGAATATGGACAGTTTTAACCCTAAGCCAGTATTACCACAATTGATTTTACAGAATAAATCCTAGACTCAATAAAATATAAAATACAGAATAAAATGAGAAAAGAGTCTCCAGAAGATTTGATGATGTTGACGCTTTGAATGATGCGGTACAGCGTCCGTTGAATATGATTTCATGAATCCTGAAATGATTAGCAGCATTTCCTATATTTTGTGTATTGACTAAAGTGTATGTTGATTATCGAAATCGGGTATGACCATGGAATGGGCCAACAATCTCCCCCATTTTGATAATTGACAAACTTGAGTCTATACCAAAATATATTTATATCAAATAGAACAAAATACAAAGTACCTGAAAAAAATTTGGATTCTGTTTTTGGATTATATGCGCTTTGGTATACTCTATTTCTTCCCCTTTGTCAAGTAGTAAAATGAATAGGCTCCTCCATAAATCGTGAAGCCAACAATAGACAAACATAAGACAAAGTGAAGCAAAAAGAAATAATCACAGCATAGCCATATATGGAAACAAATAATATAGAATAAACCAGCTCATAATAAACTGAAATAACATAGAAGTTTCTACTAGAAATCTAAAAGTACAACTAATAATGTCTAACTAAACAGTTTAGACATGAAAAATAAAAAAAAACTACTACATCAACTGCATCAACTAATCAAATCAATATCCACTATCCCATAGCTGAATCCACGTCACATCGTGGGGTCGTCCGCACCGGGAGGATCATGAGGGAAGTAGGCTGTAGTCGGGTCAAAATACTGAAAGGTAACCTCATCAGTAAATCGAGGACCCGGAAAAGCAGGGTGAGGTAGAATGGTGACCGGATGGACTGAATCCTGAGCCAGGCTATAGTGGAGGTCAGCAATACTATTTCTCAGCACCTGGGCCTGAGAAATATGCCGAAACTCTGAGTCCTGATGATGTTGCATAGAAACCGCAATAAAATCATCGAAGCGCTGGTAGAAAGTCTGATCGAATCCTGGGGCAGGGGCCGGAGCAGGAGGAGCATCAGCTGGAGGGACCTCAGCATCAGCAGTTGGAGCAGGAGCAGCTCCAGGTGGTGCAGCAAAGCGACGAGATCGAGTCAGCTCAACAGGAGGAGAGAAGATGGCACACGTCTCAAGATCAATCTCGAAACGTCAAAATATAGAAGCAAGGTGCATAGGATATACTAGATTCCTACCTGTATTTTTGCAGTTAAGCATCCAGGACATCATAGTTTTGGGAACGGAGAATAGGATGCCAAAGTAGATGTGATATAGAGCAGATGGTTCCAAGAAGGTAACTTCATCAGTAGAGCCTTTCTTCGGAAGAAGAGCAAAAAATATCATACGATGAAGCTAATAGAATGTTTGGTTCAGATGTTTGGCAAAAATTCTCCGGGAAGGAGGGTTAGGATGACAAATTAATTCCCTAAAGGAAGCAAGAGTGACATCAGCAGGGAACTGAATGTGGTAGATGTCAACTAATGCATCACCAAGATCAGGAATGCTCTCTTGGACCTTGAAGAAATTGCGGTATCCAAGTTGGTCAAAGATTGGTGCATATTCAAAGAAAGTAGTAAAATTAACGAAAGCTCCAGAGCAAATACGACGACCAGAGAAAGAGTCGAACCAAAGATCCGAAAAGTCTTTGTCGGGGAACAAAGTAGCATCGTACTCATCGGGATCTCTAGTCGTGCTGGACTAAAAAGACTAGCAGGGGTGTAGTCAGAGGAAGAGGAAGCACCTTGGGAAGAGGTTCCTCTTTGACGCTTGGGGGCCATGAGAAAATGGAGAGAAAATACCTTTAAAGAAAAAGGAAGGAGAAGGAAGATGACCGCCCACTGGAACTCGTCAAACCCTTGCTAAGATGGAGGAGGAGAGGCTTCTAGGAGGAGAGGAAGGCTTTCCACGTTTTATTATGAAGAAAAAGTGGATGGAAAGTTGGATTATATAGGCACTAGGGCCGGCTGTTCGGTTCTAGAAGTTACCACAGCGCCGACCGAACTCGGTCCGAATTCGGTCCGAACTCGGTCAGAGTTCGGGCCGAGTTCGGCCACTTGCATTCCCGAGATAAACAGTGCAGTCTGGTAAGTTTAAAAGTAAAATTTAATAACTTTGACTATTTTATTAAATAACGATTGTTATTTCTGAGTTAACTGTAGGGGTTGTCCCAGCTAACGGAGGTTCACCGGGGAACACTTAAATACCGCTTCGCTTCGACCGTAGCCGTGGTGACAGACATACCCTTTTTAAGTTTGTACCCAAAAATAATTTTTGTTAAATAAAATATCAAGTCATAAATTCAATTTTAATTACCATATGCACTATGAGTCCGAGAATTCAAGAATGCCGAGCTCACGCCTCAAAATATTAAAACGGTCTTCAGCCAATGGTTTAGTGAATATATATGCTAGTTGATGATCAGTGTCAATAAATTCTAGGCAAATATCCCCGTGTTGTTGATGATCACGAAGAAAATGATGTCTAATTTCTATGTATTTTGTGCGTGAATGACAAACAGGGTTCTTAGTCAGATTTATTGCACTAGTGTTGTCACAATAAATAGGAACATTTGTGTAGTGCAGATTGTAGTCCTCTAAGGTTTGCTTCATCCACAAAATCTGAGCACAACAACGTCCTGCGGCGATATACTCAGCCTCAGTTGTTGATAATGCTACTAAATTTTATTTCTTGCTAAACCAAGAGACTAAGGCCTTTCCTAAGAAATGACATGTGCCACTTGTACTTTTACGGTCCACTTTGCATCCAGCAAAATTCGTATCCGAGTAACCTATAAGGTCAAAGGATTTGGTTTTGGGATACCATAAGCCAACTGTAGAAGTTCCTTTAAGGTATCGGAAGATACGCTTAACGGCACTAAGATGTGATTCCTTAGGGTTTGCCTGATAACGTGCACATATGCAAACACTAAACATAATATCAGGGCGACTAAGAGTTAAATATAATAAACTACCAATCATACCTCGATACTTACGCTGATCTACAGGTTTGCCACTTTCATCAGCATCAAGCTTTGTAGATGTAGCCATAGACGTCTCGATTGGCTTTACATTCTCGAAGTCGTACTTTTTCAGTATGTCCTTTGTGTACTTAGCTTGGTTGATGAATGTTTCGTTCGAGTGTTGTTTGATTTGCAGTCCTAGGAAGAAGTTCAGCTCTCCCATCATACTCATCTCAAATTCACTCTGCATACACTTGACAAAATCTTCACAGAGTTTTTTATTAGTAGAACCAAATATAATGTCATCTACATAGATTTGCACTAGAAGTATATCATCATTCATGGATTTTATAAATAAAGTAGTATCAATCTTTCCTTTCGAAAATCCATTATCAAGTAAGAAGGCACTTAGGCATTCATACCAAGCACGAGGTGCTTGTTTGAGTCCATAAAGTGCTTTCTTAAGCTTGAAGACGTGATCAGATTTTTGAAAATCTTCAAAACCAGGGGGTTGTTTCACAAAAACCTCTTCTTTCAAAAATCCATTTAAAAATGCGCTCTTTACGTCCATTTGAAAAAGTTTAAAATTATTAAAACATGCAAATGCGTAAAACATGTGGATGGCTTCTAGTCTAGCAACAGAAGCATAGGTCTCATCATAATCAATTCCTTCTTCTTGATTATAACCTTGTGCAACTAGACGTGCTTTGTTGCGTAGAACTTGTCCATCTTCACTGAGTTTATTTCGGAACATCCATTTGGTACCAATTATCGATTGACCAATTGGTTTAGGAACAAGTTTCCAAACTTGGTTTCTCTCAAATTGATTAAGTTCCTCTTGCATGGCAGAAATCCAAAACTCATCAGAAAAAGCTTCTTCTACGTTCTTAGGTTCTATTTGTGAAATAAATGCTACATTTGCTGCTAATTCAGAATCTTTAAGAGATAAACGTGTACTTACACCTTTGGATACATCACCTATAATGAGAGTTTCTGGATGATCTGGCTTGAATCTCAATGATTCAAATCTTTGGACCATATCCTTCACAAGGCTTTTCTCAGTTCCTGCATCTTCGAAACTTTTATCAGTCCTTGCCTCTTGGGTCAGATCTTTCTCAGAATTCTTCCTAGTCTTTTTAGGTGCATCTTCATCATCACTGTCGCTAGATCTGTGACTATTCAACTCATCAAAAGTAACATTAATACTTTCTTCAACCATCATACATCTTTTATTAAAAATTCTATATCCCTTACTCTTAGCAGCATATCCGAGAAATATTCCGTCATCTGCTTTGGATTCGAACTTTCCCAAGTTATCCTTGGTGTTCAGGATAAAACAGCGACAACCAAAAACTTTAAAATAAGAAATGTTTGGAATTCTTCCAAACCAAAGCTCATATGGTATTTTCTTCGAGATTGGTCGAATTAACACCCTATTTAAAACATGACAGGCTGTACTAACAGCTTCTGCCCAAAAGTATTTAGGAAGATTATACTGATTCAGCATGACTCTAGCCATTTCGCTTAGAGTACGGTTCTTCCGCTCCACAATACCATTCTGTTGGGGTTCTAGGATAAGAAAATTTGTGGTAATATCCACTATCATCACAAAACTTTTTGAAGTCAGAATTTTTGAATTCGCCACCATGATCACTTCGGATACGAGTAATCATGAAGCCTTTTTCGTTTTGTACCTTTTTACAAAATATCTAAAATTCAAAAATAGCATCACTTTTGTTTGATAAAAAGTAAAACCAAGTAAATCGAGAGAAATCATCAACAATAACAAAAGCATAGAGCTTACCGCCAAGACTAGCGACTCTACTGGGACCAAATAAATCCATATGAATCAACTGCAAAGGTCTCGAAGTACTTACAGCGTTGATGGATTTAAAAGTAGACCTATGTGCTTTGTTCTTTTCACAGTCTGCACATACCATATCTCTCTTGAATGGAATTTCAGGGAGTCCTTTTACCAACTTCTTTGTATTCACACGTGAGATAGTATCCATGTTTGCATGTCCTAGTCTCATGTGCCATAGCCAGCTTTCATCTTGATTGGCTACTAGGCATCTTCCTGTATTATTAGTATTCTCCAAAAAGAAAACATAAATGTTGTCTTCTCTAATCCCTTTATATACGGGATCACCAGATGCCATATCATATATGGTACATTTATCTTTCATAAAATTGATACCATAACCATTATCTGCCAAATGACTTATGCTCAATAGGTTATGTTTCAATTCAGTTACTAGACAAACATCCTTTATTATTGGATAAGGAGAAATACCTATAGTACCATTACCTATTATATCACCTCTCAAGTTGTTTCCGAAGGAGACATATCCTTCTTTCTTCATCGATAGCGTAGCGAATAAGGATGCATCACCAGTCATGTGTCGCGAACATCCGCTATCGAGAATCCATTTACTTTTAGCATGAGAGGGTTGAGGGTCCACCTACAAGACAAGTAGATGAATCCTTTGGTACCCATTTTCTGAAGGGTCCACACAGATTAGCTTTAGGTCTCCAGACTAAAGTATGGTTGTCAACAAGCTTTCTTGCAAGACAAAATTGTGATATGTGTTCGTGCGTACCACAATATGTGCAAGTCAGTTTAGGGGTAGTAACTGTATTTGCAAGCTTGTTTTGTTTGGAGAACCTGTAAGTGAAAGCATGATGGTGTTCGTGTTTCTTCTGTGCTTTCTTGTGTTTAGTCCTTCTAGATGTATGCTTCGCATTAGGACTAATCTTAGGCTGTGTCACAGGTATTGTCTGTTTGCCTAACTTGATTTCTAACTTTTTAGAAATCGCAATAGACTCTTCGTATCTAGCAGTCATATCAAGGAGTCTTTGTTCAGTTACTAGGTGCATCTTCTTCTCTATGTCATAAAGCTTTTGTACTTTGACATAGTCCCTTTCTTTCTTTTCAATATTGAGGATAGCCTCCTGATAGTCTACCTTAAGTTTGGCTATCTCTTCTGTGTTACCGGTAGTAGATGTATCTTTAATATCTTCAATTAGATTAGACAGTCTAGCTATCTCGGTTGTGTGTGCCTTAATCTCTTTTCGAGATTGCTTATACTTGTCGAACACAGTTTTGTGATCTTCAAGTAGTTCGCTAAAGGCGTTCTCTAGTTCATAGAAAGTAAAATCATCAAACAAAGGGTTAGATGATACCTTTTCAAATGCCATGAGACAAATATTTGCATTGCTGCAGGGTCTGTCTTCTTCTTCTGAGTCACTGGCATCGCTTTCATGCCAGATGCTTGTGTTGGCATACTTTCGACCAGATATAGCTTTTCTGCTTGATCTTGATCTATCGTATGGACTGCTTTTTTTGGTGGTTGGACAGTCCTTCTTCATATGCCCTGATTTCTTGCATCCAAAGCATATAGTTTCATCTTCGTTACTTTCTTGGACGTCTTTCTTCTTTCTGCTTGTGAACTTTAGATATTTCTTGAAGTTCCTCACAAGTAGGGCTCTTTCATCACCACTTGACGATTCTTCATCAGAATCGTTGTATGTTGATTTTCTTGCTTGGGCTTTGAAGGCAATAGTTTTCTCCTTTGGTATTGCTTCTTCAAAATCTTGCAAGTCGAGTTCATGGGTCATGAGTTTGCCCATCAGCGTTTCCAGAGTCATAGTGGTGAGATTGTTTCCTTCAATGATTGCTGTGGCTTTTGGATTCCAGTTCTTTGTTAGAGCCCGCAGCACTTTTCTGATCTTCTTGTGATTGTTGTAATCCTTGCCAAGAGATTGTAAAGGATTAGTTATATCGAGGAAATGAGTAAACATCTGTGTAATTGACTCACCGGGTTTCATCTTAAAAGATTCATACTCTTGTGTCAGTCTACTAATTTTGGATTCCTTTACTTGGGAAGTCCCTTCATGGGTTACCTCAAGGAGTTTCCAAATTTCATGAGACGTCTTACAGGTTGAAACTCTGTTGAACTCGATTTTGTCAATTGCACAGAATAGTGCATTGATGGCTCGAGCATCAAGACTAGCCTTTGCTTTTTCAGCATCGGTGTACTTGTCATGAGGCTTTCCATAAGAATGCCTTCAACCACTGTGGGTGCTGGCTTCTTATAACCATCAATGACTATTGACCATAGATCAAAGTCAAGAGACTTTAGAAAGAAAGTCATCCGTGTTTTCCAGTATGTGTAATTTGTTCCATCAAATAGGGGAGGTCTATTGGTAGATTGCCCTTCACCGTTGAATATAGATTTCACGGCTGCCATATATACTCTCTAAGGTATGTTATATAAGAATATAACCTGCTCTGATACCAATTGTAGGACCGTTGAGCACCTCTAGAGGGGGGTGAATAGAGTGCGTGTGTGCAGCGGAATATAATCACCAAAAAAAATTTAAACTATGGCAGATATATAAGAGACAGTAAATAGAGATAGAGAATTCAAACTCAGTAACACAGCGATATATACTGGTATCCCTCTGAGAGGACTAATCCAGTCTCGAGTACTCTTGCTCGATGTTAATCCACTATGGCACAAGCTTTAACTGAGAGCTTGCAGTCTCTTACAACACCGTGCTTGGTGACGAGCGTACGACCAGCTCCACAACATACACCGTGCTTGGTGACGAGCGCACGACTAGCTCCACAACATACACCGTGCTTGGTGACGAGCGCACGACCAGCTCCACAACAAGAAAAGTTGTTGAAACTTGGAACGACCTCTTTACAACTCTTGAGTAACCAAAAGACTCTAAATCAACTCTGATAGTACTGGCTTTTGGCTAAGAGATGTATAGGTGAGATTTGAAAATCTTAGATCGTTTGAAAACACTTGAGTAGTAGAGAAGAGAGAATGAAGAATGAATTAATGATTTGAAATGAAAAGTGCTTCTCTATTTATAGGTGTTTTCTCCAACCGAACTCGGGCAGAACTCGGGCAGAGTTCGGATGCAAATATCTCGCAAAGAGACGTTGCTCGCTGATTTGGAGGCAACAGAAGTTTGAATAACTTTTGACCGAACTCGGTCAGAGTTCGGACCGAACTCGGGCCGAACTCGGTTACGAGTTCTGTGAGGATATATTTGAAAATCATTTGCAAAAAAACAGTTTTCAATAATGTTTTTGGTTATTTGTAAAATCATTTTGAAAGACTATTTTCGAAATATGTTTTTGAAATATTTGTAAACGAAAGTACAAAAATAGGTAGGCTTTTGGAATGTGGACAGTTTTAACCCTAAGCCAATATTACCACAATTGATTTTACAGAATAAATCCTAGACTCAATAAAATATAAAATACAGAATAAAATGAGAAATGAGTCTCCAGAAGATTTGATGATGTTGATGCTTTGATTGATGCGGTACAGCGTTCGTTGAATATGATTTCATGAATCCTGAAATGATTAGCAGCATTTCCTATATTTTGTGTATTGACTAAAGTGTATGTTGATTATCGAAATCGGGTGTGACCAAGGAATGGGCCAACACTTCCTTCTAATAGATAGTCAAGACGGCGTGGTACCCATCCCTCGGGCGACAATGGAGATTACTAATCTTCCACCCCCTCGAGATCGGGCTACTGGTCTGGTACCCCTCACCACGTCGCGAGGGGAGGTCATGTGGGTCCATCCAGACTTGGTACCTGAAGTGACTCAGTCCGTACCACTCTCCATTGGCAAGAAAGAGAGTAGAAAGGTCAGATCCTGTAGCATAATTTTGACAGATGTCGAGGAAGCTGCAGTTGTCGTTACTAGGTCAGGTGCTCAATCCCAACCTACACCAGATAACGCAACTGAAGAACATCAGCCGGCTATGGCTGATGCTCCGGGACCTTCTCAACCTCCGACGACCGACAAGCCTAGGCCGAAGGAGACTCGCTTTGACAAATCCCTCCGAAAAGAGGTACCCATGGACTGGAAAGGCCCTACAACTTTGACATCCTAGCACAACTGGCCAACACACCGGCCAAATTATCATTATATGAGCTCCTGAGACTCTCCAAGGATGTTCGCGTGGCTTTGAGTGATGCACTCCAGAATGCCGACGCATATCTAGCTCAGGCCAACCTCACGGGAGAGAGCCCGCATGCAAGTCTCCAAGACAGCGCTTGCATAGGAGCGATGCCCAACATTATCTTCACTCTACAGGATATGCTCATCAAAACCAACCTGCACGATCGTTCGTTATACTACACTGGATACATTGGTGACGTAAAGGTGGATCGGATGCACATTGATCCTGGTTCTTCCATAAGCATCATCCTGAAGGGTCTGTTACATCATCTCTGTATTCCTATGCATCGTCTGACGCCAACAAGCATCGCCATCAGCGGTTTCAATTCGGACAGGAGCTACCCGATTGCAAAGATTTGCTTAAAGTGCCAAATTGGCGATCTTCAGTCAGAAGTGACCTGTTACGTCATAGATGCAGACACTTCCTACAATATCCTCCTGGGACGCCCTTGGATTCATGATTACATGATCGTGCCTTCCACGCTGCACCAGTGCTTCAAGTATGTCGACAAACACGGCTTTGTGAGGACAGAATTCGCCGACATCGATCCCTTCAAAGGGGTCGAATCCTACTACTCAGACTCCTGCTTATACGAGAAGTCGAAGAGGCACCTTGGCGAAGGAGATGTGCAAGCTCGAACGGAGACAGCCACAGGATCAGAAGAACCTCTGATGATCCACCTCCAAGCTCATAAATCTGGTAAGACCGCACCCCTTACGGCCGCTCTACGTAAGGATGCAATCAGCCTCTCGGCACAAGAAGGGCAAATGATAATCCGGCTGCCAAGGTCTGGCCAAGTGCCAAGGCCCACAATGGAGCTACTAACAATTAGACTGCCAAGAGTCGGCCAGCCACAGATGGAGAAGCTCAATCCCTCTGGCAAGCCAATGACGATACGTCTTTCCAAGAAGAATCGTCACCCCGATGCAAAGTCGGGGGCTTCTAGCGAGCCACAACTCCCCGTCCAACATCGAGTACCAAAATGGGGGTCGCTAGTTTGCCAACGACTCTACGTTCTGCTCCACCAGCAGAACCCCTGATGATCAAGTTGCCCAAATCATCCTCTCAGTCTTCATTTATACAGGGGGTGGCCGAAGAAGAACCAGAACTGGCCAAGTATGTGGCTGCCCATACTGATATTCTATCCGCAGATGATGTAATCCCGATAGAAAAGATACCTAACTTCATCAATAAAGGGCTATCTTTGAACTACATCGAGCTTAATTAGCTCGTACAATATATGCTATGGAACACGGTATAGGCACTCACCTACACACACAGGTGACAAATGTTTACAACTGCAAATCAACTCACTCCCGTGGAAGATGCTTACCGCATAATTGAGGAAAGGGATCACCTAATCATCTTCGGCCGGAAGAATAATCCACAGCCCTTCAAGATGGAAGAAGTCGAGCTCGAACCTGACACCGAAAGATTGCCCCTTTATCTGTATAGTCCCCAATCCAAGTACCTTATGCAAAAACAAGGATATGATCTGGGAACTACACCAGGCTTGAACTACGGCACTGGACGGCGGTTACCCTTACAATCGCCGATCCCGGCTAGAAAACCACGAGATTACTATAATAAGACCAGACGTGGGCTAGGTTATGTCAAACCCGTGACAACACCCGAAAGCTCAGACGAAGAATGCGACTGGAACTCACACTCAACCGGATCACCCACTTCCGATTCGGATATCAGCATCGGGGACATGCTCAGGCAAGTCTGGTCCGTCAATATGGCACTTGCCGATGCCTACGAAGAAGGTGAAGACATTCCTGAACTTCTTAGGCTAGAGCCATGGAAACAACAACTAGATGCGCAGTATGAGAAACGGTTCGAACAAAGAGAGCCTCCTACCGAGGATGAGGTTATACAAGTTGATCTCGGTGATGAATCCTTCCCAAAATCCATCTTCGTCAGCAAGAATCTGACTGATGAAGAGCGAGAATCACTACTGGAGCTTGTCAAAGAATATATTGATGTGTTCGCCTGGAGCTATGAAGATATGCCAGGACTAAACCCCGATGTTGCTCTTCACAAGCTCAACATTTGGCCAGATGCAAAGCCAGTCAAACAACAGCAACGACGCTTCCGCCCAGGCATCATGGATGCGATCGAAGCCGAGGTCAACAAACTGATAGCCAGCGGCTTCATACGTGAGGAACAATAACCGGACTGGGTCGCCAACATAGTACCAATCCTCAAGAAGAATGGAAAGATTCAAATCTGCATCGACTTTTGCAATCTGAACGAGGTGTGTCCCAAAGATGAGTTCCCCCTCCCTATTACAGACATCATGATTGACAACACCTGCGGCTTCGAATGTATGTCATTCATGAATGGCTTCTCGGGGTATAACCAAATCAAGATATCTCCCAACGACGAAAAGCATACACCATTACGAACACCAATAGGCACGTTCTGCTACACAGTCATGCCTTTCGGTTTAAAGAATGCAGGCGCCACCTATCAGAGAGCTATGAGCATCATGTTTAGAGACCACTTGCGCGAAATAGTGTATGCTATATTGACGACATCGCCGTCAAAAGCCGCTCTAAGGAAGATTATCTGCATGATCTAAGGACAGTGTTCGACCTGATACGAGCGCACAACTTGAAAATGAACCCCACGAAATCCTTCTTTGGCGCATCCAGCGAGAAGTTCTTGGGTTTCATCATCACCTCCCAGGGTATCCACGTAGACCCTGAGAAGACAAAGGCAATCATGGAGATGAGTCCTCCGAGAAATCTCCGAGAACTCTGAGGCCTTCAAGGGAGGTTAGCTTACATCAGGAGGTTCATTTCTAACCTATCCGGGCGATGTCAACCATTCACCCACCTTATGAGGAAAGGTGTCACATTCGTATGGGATAAAGAATGCCAACGTGCCTTCGACATCATCAAAGAATACTTGTCGAACCCTCCAGTCCTGGTGGCCCCTGTTGCTGGAAAACCATTCCTGCTCTACGTTCGAGCAATGGAGCATTCTCTCGGTGCTTTGCTAGCACAAAACAACGATGCAGGCCATAAGTAGGCTATATATTACCTCAGCTGAATGATGATGGGGCCGGAACACCGATATACTGCCGTAGAGAAGGAATGCCTCGCCCTGGTGTTCGTCATTCAAAAGATGTGACACTATGTCACGGGGCAAACCATACATGTGATATCAGGAGTCAACGAGTCAACCCCCTCAGGGTCCTCATGACTAAACCAGGGACACTCAGCTTTCACCTCGCTACATGGGTAATATTACTGTCCCCCTACCATATGATCTTTGTCCCGCAAAAAGCTGTTAAAGGTCAAGCTCTGGCAGACTTTTTAGCAGCCCAACCAGGCTCGGAGTCGGCCAGAATATACGAAAAAATCCCAGATGAGGTCGCCGTCTCGCACGCGACCTCTTATGATGATATATGGCGAATGTTCTTCGACGGTGCTTCGAGGACCGGACCCAAGGGCAACATCGTCGTCGGAGTCGGGGTGGTGCTGGTTTCTCCTTCCGGACTGGTGATCAATCGCGCTTACTCCCTCACAGAACCCTGCTCTAACAATGTGGCCGAGTACAACACTTTAGTCATTGGCTTCCAACTGGCAAAAGAGCTGGGGATAGAATATCTTGAAGCATACGGTGATTCACAGTTAATCGTCAATCAGATCCGGGGTTCGTACGAAGTCCGCCATGAAGACATGATCCCCTATCACCAAATAGCAATCAACATCATCTCGTCATTTGAAGGGTTATTCATCGAACACGTCCCCAGACTCCAAAATATCAAAGCCGATGCCCTAGCAGGCCTTGCCGCTTCTCTAGCAGTGCCAAACCATACTCATCATTTGGTGGACGTGATAGGCCATGAACTGGTCTGTGCCAAGAACAACATTCAATTCGTGGTGAGTTATTCCGCTCAGATGATCGACGAAGTACTAGACTGGAGACAACCATTCATAGACTTCGTTGTCTACGACATCCTGCCTGAGAACCCAAAGGAAGCCACCTCTATCAGAAGGCATTCTCTCAGATTTTTCTACGATACAGAGACAAAAATGCTGTATCGCTGATCCTACGATAGATTACTGCTTCGATGTCTGTCAAATGCAGAAGCAAAAGAAGCCATACATGAAGCTCATGACAGTGTCTGCGGGGCCCATCAGCCTGGCCCAAAATTGTAAGACCGTCTTTGCCGAATGGGCTACTACTGGCCCTCGATGGTAGTAGATGCGATAGACTAGGCAAGAAAGTGCAAAGCCTGCCAAGTCCACACGGACTTCATCCACCAGCCATCCGAATTTCTACATCCGACAGTGGTATCCTGGCCATTCGAAGCATGGGGAATGGATATCATTGGTCCGATCACTCCACCTTCTTCCCGAGGACATCGCTTCATACTCGCAATCACGGATTACTTCTCCAAATGGGCGAAAGCTGTTCCGCTTGCAGAGATGAAGAATTCAAACGTGATCAGCTTCCTCAAGCATCACGTCATCTATCGCTTTGGACTGCCCCGAAGGATCATCCACGATAATGGTCCGCAATTCGTAAGCCACGCCTTCTATCGATACTGCGACAAACACCGAATTCAGAATGTTGCTTTGACGCCATACAATCCGACAGCAAATGGGTTGGCAGAAGCATTCAATAAAACCTTCATTAAGTTGCTCAAAAAGTTCATGTCATCCAACAGACGCGACTGGAACGAGAAGCTTGGTGAATGCTTATGGGCGTATCATACTACAGTCCAAACGGCCACTGGGAACACACCATTCTCCCTGGTGTACGGGAGTGAGGCAGTTCTCCCATTGGAGACTCACATACCCTCGCTCTGCGTCGATCTCACTTACCAATTAACGACGGACGATAACTACCGTCGTCGGCTACAAGAGTTGGAGGCCTTAGATGAAAAGCTCTTATTGGCTCAGCAACGAATCGAGCTATACCGAGCACGCATCTCCGGAGCCTTCAACAAGAAGGTTAGTATCAAAACATTCCAAGTTGGCGATCTCGTTCTGGCAGTTCAGAGGGCGATGGTTATGACTCACAAAATCACCGACAAATTCCAGCCAAAAGTGGGAAGGGCCGTTTATCATTGAGGCTGTATTCTCCAACGGTGCTTACCCCCTCGCGAAACAAAACGGAGACTTGCTCATGTTGTCCGTCAACGGCAAGTTCCTGAAGAAATATTATATCTAAACAACATTCTCCAAATCCTGGAGTATTGAGTTATGTACCCTCTGGTACCGCTGAACTCACATTCTCCAAATCCCAGATTATTGAGTTATGTACCCTCCGGTACCGCTGAACTCACATTCACAAAATTCCAGATTACTGAGTTATGTACCCTCCAGTACCGCTGAACTCACATTCTTCCTCCAAATATCCCAGATTGCTGAGTTATGTACCCTCCGGTACCGCTGAACTCACATTCACAAAATCCCAGATTGCTGAGTTATGTACCCTCCAGTACCGCTGAACTAACATTCTTCCTCCAAATATCCCAGATTGCTGAGTTATGTACCCTCTAGTACCGCTGAACTCACATTCTTCCTCCAAATATCCCAGATTGTTGAGTTATATACCCTCCAGTACCGCTGAACTCACATTCTTCCTCCAAATATCCCAGATTGCTGACTTATGTACCCGCAGGTACCTCTGAACTTACATTCCGGTCACTCTTTTAGGTAGTAAGTCATGTATAACCATACCTCTGAACTTATTCTTCTGAAAGAGCTCCTCCCTCATGATCCACTACCCGCACTCTCAGTGCACAAAAAGGGTAACAGATCCATAAAATTCCTAAAACGACCACGTCGATGTTACCTCTGAGTCGTCTCACTTCCGCCAAAAACAAATCACCCCTCTATAATAGAACTTCCATGTCCTCATTACCTCTGAGTCGTTCTATGTACCCCTTCATGGAGCCCACTCCTACCACGTCCTCATTACCTCTAAGTAGGAAGGCTCCATCGAAGAAACCCTCACGCTTGCCATGTCCTCATTACCTCTGAGCAAGTATGTTGGTTCTCTCCCAACTTATTATCTGTGTCCAGAACCAGGGTACGCCAAGGATAATAGGTACACAAAAAGTCTCCCATTGGGGCAACTACTACAAGCAAAGAACAGAGCGAAGGTATTCTGTTCAAAATCAGTTACATTTACATGACTACATCTCATGAGCAAGCCAGAAAAGTTCTCTATTATTTCATTCAGACAAGAAGAAAAAAGATTACATTGATGTCCAAAAGAAGCAAAACACAAACTGCAGCTAAAGACAGACAGAAATATCAAGACAAAAGACGAACATTTGTGAGAGCCAACGAATCCTAGCTGCGAGGGCGCATATACCAATCCCTCAACCATTTTGCATATGAAGGATGTAATTGAGCAAAATCCTCGTCCGAAGTAGGGAGGTCAGAACTCCTAGTACTACCGCCGTCAGACTGGGGCTCCTCCTTCGTAGCAATGGGCGCCAGCTCTCATTTCTGTTCCTTCGTTTTTGGTATTACCTCCTCCTTAACAAGTGATGACTCTTGTTTGAAAGGGGGCAGCAGCTCTTCCTTCACAATGATCTCAGCCTTCGGCAGGGTTGCTGCAAGAATCAAAGATAAAAAGAAATAAAGTTAGGAGACGGTCAGAGCCACATGCGGCCCAATTCAGACGAACTTATGCGGTCCTATTTGAGAGGAACTCATGCGGCTCTATTCGAAGGGTCATCCTGCAGTCCAGTTTGTGAAGCGTTTGGGCGGCCACTAAAAAACTCCCATGCGGCTCGGGCGTGGGATATACCCTATGCGGCTCGGACATGGAACGCACATATGGCTCATACAAATTGAAAGAGCCGACGAGAACGAGGAACGCATTAAAGGCTTGTGCATAAAGCATGCAACAGAGCTGTCTTTGTTTCAAAAGATATAATCTGCCCCAAACCCTTACCAGCAATGGGGGGTGAACGTCGAGGTGGACTTCAGGCGCCGGGGCTGACAGAGAAGCCACACCCTTGCCCTTCGCAGCGGCTGTGGAAGCTTTGGGGGCCATTGGTGATGATGATCAGAAAAGGAAGAACAGCAGCTTAGGGCAAGAGAGGAGGAAGACAAAAGAAGATAAAGGAGTTTCTCTGCCCTAACAGCACCCTATTTATAGGCAAACATAGGGGGGCACGTGGACCGATGGAGCGCTTCAGGTCGTGTGCTACATGCAAAACCGACTCCTAGGATTTCGCCCCCTCTCATGAAAGAGATTCATCCAAAGAAAATCCAAAATTTAATAAGCCGAGTCTTGGGACTCCCCCCAAAAGACGTCTCAAATCAAAGGCAATCAATGCAAAGATTTGCACACGTGGCATGAAGACATGGTAAGGAGCCTATGCGGCCAAGCAGCCTATGCGGCTGGAAAGCCCATGCGGTTCAGATGGCCATGCAGCTGAGGAGGCCATGCGGCTGAGACATCCATGCGGCCAGAACATCCTATGCGGCCCGAAGAGTTTTTATATGGCCATGCTTCTTATTCAAAGTATTTCAATTTTGCAAATTGAAAACTTTGAAGGGGGTCTTGTAGAAGCATAGAAAAGAATAAAGAAAGACCTATGCGGCTCCGACAGAAGGATCCCCATGCTGCTCAGGATTCCCATGCGGCTCAGAAGTCCATACGGCTCAGGGGTCTATACGGCTCGGATAGATCCATGCGGCTCAGAAAGAAGCCACGTGGCCTTCAACAGTTCTTCTCTACATTCGGCTGTATTTAATGCCCTGACGGCTGCTTTGACAAAATAACAGCTATGACAGCTCTGGCATAAGGACGTAATAATGACTCTGACATGATGACGTGATTCTAGGAAGGAGAAGAAAATCTCCTTACAGCTGGAAAAATCTACCAAGTCCCGAGGCCACTCCATGCGGCTGTCCATCTGCATGCGGCTGCCTGTCCGTATCCCCATGCGGCTGCCCATCTGCATGCGGCTGCCTACCCCATGTGGCTGTCCATCTACATGCGGCTGCCTACCCCATGCGGCTGCCCATCCCCATGCGGCTGCCCATCTACGTGTGGCTGCCCATCCTCATGCGGCTGCATGTTTCATGTGGCTGAAAGGACCCCCCATATGCGGCTCGGCCAGGACGGTCCAGTTGAGACACGTGGCGCTCTTCGCTACAATTGAGACACGTGGCAATCTTATCTTTCCTGGAATTACAGGTGCTAACAAATCCTAACAAAATCAGATTTGTTGCGATCGTCATAATTGCCCAGATCAAATCAAATCAAGCAAATTAGACACGTGACAGGCTATCACAAATCACGAATATTCATGGCAATCAATATTTATTGCCCACAGAGATTTGATGCAATCACATTAATTGCTCAAATTTATTATATTCAAGATGAATGGCCTAGATTAATTGATCCTTAACCGCCGACTTCTCAAGGAGGCAATCATTTGCAAACCCTAGTGAGCGCACCCCATTCCTATAAATAGCAAGGTGCCATTCCCTTGCAGAAAGAAGAGGGAAGAGAGGGAAGAAATAGACAGAGCAGCAGAGAAAAGAGAGAGAGCACTACAGAGACATCCAGAGATCTAGCAACCGAAGGCGCAAGGGAGTCTCCCTATATGTCCAAAAGCATTTCTTCAGCAGAGCTAAGGCTGCGTCCGATCGTCCAAGGATTAAGGCAGAGCTGCCGTCGCTTTCCCGAGCCTCTACCGTCACCACCAGAAAAAAACTAAACAATTGTACTTAGATTGTTGTACCTAGGTTTTTGTCCCTAGGCTTTCTTTGTACGAGCGAGTTTGTATTATGAAGTAAAAGTCCAGTCCTCTGATATAATTGTTCTGTTCTTTTATAATCAATGGCAAACATTTTCCTTTCTCTTCTTTTCCTTTCTTTTTCTACTGTTGGGCTTCCAGCTCACTGGCCTAATGCTGTTATTCTTTTTTTTTCTTTTTTTTTCTTCTCTTTTGAAGCCCATCAGTCCGGTCTAGGTAACCCGGCCCGATCCCTACATTCTTAACCCTAACTCTACACTAACCCTCCTCTCTCTCTTATCACACACTCATTCTCTTCTCACAATACTCACAACAGTCGCCTCTCTCTTCTCACGCACATACTTACACACAGCCACCAAGAAACCCTAAAATTCATAGAGAAGAAGGTGATGAAGATCAAGAAGAATGAGGAAGTGCTCAAGAAGAAGAAACAGAGAGATGCGAGGCAGAACTTACATTGGGGACGGCGACGCTCGGCGGCTACACTGGAGGCCAGATCCGGTCATCCAGCGGCTAGACACGGCGGCTATCGACTATATCCAAGTCGACGGGAAGGCGGCAACGAGGAGATGTGGAGGTTGCGTGTATGGCGAGCGACGTTGAACAAATTCGACCGGGATCTGTAGATCCGGCAGTGCTGGTGGAGAAGCACAGCCAAGAACGACAGCTCCGATCAACAACTGCGGTCGACGACCATGCGGAGGCAGTGAGGACAAAATAGAGCAGTGCCAGGTTCGAGGCTTTCCTGGGTCTGGAAAGAGGGGCAACGGATCGTTCGAAGATAGAGGCAATAGATCTCCCGGCGAACTACGGTCGAGATCTGGACGAGGGTGGCTCTCGGTGGAGACAAGAACTCTGGTGACGATGAGGGCTTCTTAGTAGTGGATTCTTGTGGCGTAGCACTACTGCGATGGTGGGGCTCCGAATGTAGTGGCTTCTCAATGTAGCGAGGGTCTATAGCGATTCCAATAAACGTCGGTTGGACATGGGAGGCAGAATTAGGGTTAGGATTTACTGTTAGGTTTGGAGGTTTCTGAGTATGCAATGTTGGTATGTGTCCGAGAGTGTCTGGACACATAGTCTGTATAGGGTGGACACAGAATGTAAGTCCTATGTCGGGGAATACAGGATACGGTAGGGGTGAGGTTGACACGTGAGTGTCCATGGCAGATTCAAAATGTAATTTTAAAAGAATTAATAAAATGGACACAGTGGGGACACGGTGATTAAGACCGTATGATTAATGATTAGAAAAATTAATCATCACTAAATGATGGTTATTTATAGTCTCATTAGGAAAGTCCTAGAATCTCCAGGCACATGGACTAAGGGATATTCTTGGAATAGTCCAGTCTAATCCGGATTAATTAACATTAATTCTGACTAGTTAATGATAATTCTAGAATATTTCCAATAAGTTATGTGGCTAGTCATTCCACAATGGATTTCCTAAAATAGCTAAGCCATTTAGGAGCAATTACAAATATGTCATTCCATAATAGGAAAAACATTAATCTGGATAACCTATTTCAATGGAAAATCATAATAAATATTCCAATAAAGTCGTAATTAACTATCAAATAGATTTTATGAAAATTATACCTAATTTCCTAATCATAATCCAATAAATCCAAATAAACAATTATAATTTGCTTATCAAATAAAGTCCATTTAGATAAACTTAATTAAAATAAAGAACTAAAGTTAACTAAAATTATTTAATAAATTGGAACAAATATTTCAAAAGTTAATAGAAGAATGATAAATTATAGAAAATATTTAGATCAAACTTTTATTTAGTAAAAGTGGGGTAAACAAATATACCCACCTTAAAAATTTGTCTTCGAAATTTAAAAAATGACACAATTTGGCACGATAAAAATGATTTAAAATTATTCGACACGATTAAGCATGACCAATGATCAAAATCTAATAATAGCTAATGGAATCAAAATCATTCAGACACGACTAATATTTTAGGCATGACAAATATAATCGTCTAACACGATCATGATCAAAAATTGTTTTGATAAGACGAAGATTGAAATCATTTAAGCACGATCAAATAGTCATGGTAGATAAAATCATTTAGTCATAACTAAGAATAGTCACAAACATCTATGCACGATATATTACAAATTAGATATACGACCAGGAATCAAAATTTAGGCACGATCATGAACTATCTAGCCAGATTAAGTAACTAGACATGATCGATTATAGAATATTGGTCAAAGTTAGTTAGGCACGAAAGATATAGTCACGATTAATATGATCAAAACAGCCTAAGCATTATCAAATATAAAAATGATGCGATCAAAATCAGGAATTTTGAAAATAGCAGAAAATAAAATCAAATTGAAGAATAATGAGAAATTACATCATTTTGGCTTGATTTGGTCATAAAATTTTGGAATAAAGTAAAATCATATATACACGATCGATATCAAATTTAAACATGATCAAATCATAATCAAAATTTGTGAGGCATGATCAAAGGTCTAATCACGACCAAGAGAACCCAAATCATTGAGGCATGATAAATTCAGAATCAAAATTTTCCACGCACGATCAAGGATAGAATGAAGATCTAGTCATGATCGAAAATCGTATAAGCACGAATTAAGAGTCGTTTGTCCAGATATATCCAAAATTCAAAATTTAGGCACGATTATAAAAATAATCAAAATAATATAAGTCTGAGGATATGTTTCCATAGATGAAAATTACGAAGATAAACAAGGTCAACCGCTGCTTGAAGCTAAATCCGACTCAAAGTTTAGCCCCTTTGAACGAAGAAATTCTTAATCAAAATCTGACTTAAACAAGGCCAACCGCTGCTCGAAGCTAAGTCTGGATCCAGCATGGTGTTGAAGGATAAGAAGAAGAAGAAAATGTGACTCTTTAGAAGAAACTCTCCCTTTATATAGGATAAAAGTGGTCCAAAACGCAGGCCATATGGCCGATGGTCAAAGTTCCCATATTAATGGGATGAACCTATGACTCAGCACGATGAACCTCATCAAATAAAGTTCATTCGACTAAGTCCTAGACTATCCTATGACCCCTTGAAATTCTCCAAGTAGCGGTGGCAATTAAGAGGGAGTCCTTCATTAAGGAGCGGTCATTCAGTGCTCTTTAAAAAGAAGACTTCAAAGCCAATACTTCAATCTAGAGGCACAGTACATTCTTGTGCCAACCTCAGGCGCAGACTGGTGATGTTTTCACACCACCTCAACTCCAACGGTGCATCACACTCCTCCGACCCAAGAAGCTCAAATACCTTTCGTCAGAGACATAGAAGATACCATTGCATCTAACACAAGTCCGCCTGCCACTCTAAAAGCACAGTAACCTCATCAACATGAAGCATAAGCCTACTTGTCGCCCAAAAGCACAGTGACTTTGTCGTTCGAAACACAGCCTTCTCGTCGCTCCTACGGACAGAGGCTCCATCGTCTTCGAAGCATAGTCCATTCGTCACTTGAAATCACAGAGGCTCCGTTGTCTCCAGAAGAGCAGTCCACTCATCGTCCCAGAAGCGCAGCAGTACTCAAACCTCACCAAAGGCACAGGAAGCATGATCCCACCCAATCAGTTTGCTTAAACTGACTCTCTCGAAGATAAGATTGGGGTTAATTATGATTGATATCTTATCAAAATTGATTTAAATCTTAGACGAGGATCAATCAGAATCTAAATCAGAAATAAAATCGCAAGATTTACTCGGCTGCATCCGAACAAGCAAATCAACACGCCACATGTCTCCTCCTTTGGTTATTTTGATAACCACCAGAGATCTCGATTGAAGAGAATCTCAATGTCCGCTATATGTCAGCATTGCAAAAGCCCGCACCGTATAATGACGGCAGATTTCTTCATATCTCAAAACCTTAATGTACATCGAATATGTGCTCTCTTCTCCTATAGATAGAAGGAGTTTTTCTTCAACAAAGGAGAGACCACCGAATATCAAATCACCAGCTCCAGGCATCCTCTTGATCGGCAACCCTAGAGTTTCATCAAAGGCTTCAGAAAGTCAGAGCAAGTTCAACCCGTCGTCAGATCATCAACGGAGTAAAAGAGCCGCTGTCATACTCGATCTCCACCGTCACACTTTTTTAGAAACTCTTCCCCTTGTACTTAGAATATCAATTTTAGGACTTCCTTCTTTGTACACAGGTCTTCCCATTGTACTTAGAATGTCCTGTTTAGGACTTCCTTCTCTGTACACATGTCTTCCACTTGTACTTAGAATATCCTGTTTAGGACTTCCTTCTCTGTACACAGGTCTTTTTACGTTCAACAAGCAAAAAGTTCGTTCAACCTTTTGCGATGTCGAGCAAAATGGTGACTCTGTTGGGGTCTACCTTCTCCTCCAACGAGAAGGCGGTGACGTAATCCGACGACAACTTGTTGGGATCTTCCCAGAAGATGCTGGTTGTACGCTTTGACCATAAAGCTTTTGAAGATCTCCTTTCTGATGAGAAGTCGAATCCTTCGAAGCGGTTCGTAAAACCGAAGAAGACTCGACGTGTCTGGAGGCCCAAGGTGGCTATGACGAGTAACATAATGGAGGGAACTGTGATCCAGAACCCCTTCAATGCCGAAGCCCTAGAGAAGATTTCGGCTGCTACAACCATATCTCCTCGCTCGATTCCCACCCTGGAAAGTATGGCGAGGAAGATGGTGTCTCTATGGCAGGCTTGGCGAAGGCACAACACCGAAGGATGCGTGAGCCGGTTCAACCCCGTACGATGGGAGCATTGCCGGTGAGAAGATCTGTCTTCGACAGAATCGCCTTCCCATCAGGTGAGCCTCCATTAGATTTTGAATACTATGCACCCGCTGGGGGTAGTAGAAAGAAATCTAAGGTAGTACGTGCCTCGGGCAACAAACATACCATGACTATGACCGACCAAAGGCCCGCATTGACAGTCACATGTGCCGTCAATGGCAAGTTATATAAGACTAGTCCCCATGCTCCGATGCCTCGACCAATTGAACCCCTCTGTCGCTTGAGCACTCATGTGCATGATGAAATTCAGGGGTGCATCTCGTAGAGAGGGACTCATGCGAGCAGTATTCCGGTAAGCATGATAGGAGTCTGCCTCGCAAGACCCTCTTTGATCGTACCCACTTGCAGCTTCTCTGCATGTACAATGGTGGTAGCATGATAGAAAATCTAGTACTGTCCCAAGCAAAAAAAGAATTAGTAGTGCAGGATATACCTTGATCAAGGTATCCTTGTACCCAGATTACCATCAACTGTTGTTGTCAATAGGCGGTTGTACTACCATCGAGGAGGCGCTCCGTCTTTCAAAGACTTCAACCTACGTCTATTGCATGTCAAAGACTCGACAGGGGGTTAGCAAAAAAGAGAAAAGATGAACTATGTGTCACCACGTGTAATGCGGTGCAGGATTCTAAGACTCTCAATAAGTCATCCAAGAATCCACCCATATCGGCCATCAAGCCAAAGAAGTGGCCCGAGAGTAGCAAGACAAAGGTATCCAGTATAGGTGTGTTCCAAGGCACAAGTTCCAAATCTCCGTTGGATGCCAAGTTAGATGCTGGGGGTAGCCAACCTCCCACTATGCATGACAACGCTGCGTTCCAATCTATGGAGGAGCCATATGATATGGATGCCGCCACAGGCGTGTTGGCCCATTGGTCATATGGTTAACCTGATTTTAATAATTGATCAATCTCTGTCTGGATATACGAGACATCTCGGATTCTTGGACATAATCAAGATTGGCTATCTACTGAATTCAAGATCGAAGATCTGTTTGCCTAGTCGAGTCTGTAATTCCTTGTGCAATATATTTTTCATTTTATTTGAGTCTAGGAATATGTTGTACACCGAGTCGTACTGGCAAATAGGCTACCCTCAAATGAGTTCAAAATGTTTTTAAAACGACCTCTCAAAAAGGTTTACAAAAAGGTTTTCAAAAAGGTTTTCAAAGATCACCAAAAGCTTTTTTAAAACCCTAATTAAACCCTGACTTAACCCTGACAGAACTCGGACCGAGTTCGGCCAGAGTTCGGCCAGAGTTCGATTAGTGGCCGTTGTGATTTTGAATCCTTGAAACTTGGTCCTCCTGCAGTTGCGGATTTGACCGAGATTTGCTCATAGAGTTCTGCCCGAATTCTGCCCGAATTCTGTCAGAAGTCTGCCTTTGGAACTCCTATAAATAGAGAAGGATTTCGATCATTTCAACTCACTCATTTACTTTCAATCTTCTCTCTATCTAAAGCTTTCAGTCTTCCAAAGAGTTTTTTAGAGCTTTCAATTTCAGATCCCAAGCCAGTTACAATCCTCTAGTCAATTTGCCAGTGCGGTACGGTCTAGAAGTTTCTGAGAGATTGTAATCAGAAGTCTTGATTGAAGAATACCTCTTCACATTTGAAGTTGGACGAGTTCTTCGTATCAAAGCTCGCGTTGTAGAAGTTGTAAGGACTTCGTAAGAAAACTTGCGGTTTTTCCAATAGTGGATTCAACTGGTAGCAAGAGTTCTACCGACTGGATTAGTCCTTAACGGAGGGATACCAGTATACATCTCTGTCTTTGTGTTTGCTCTCTTAACTCTATTTTTACTTTATTTCAGTTGTGATTAATATTTTGTGATTGTGCTGCTAACATTTTTAATTAGCATTATTCCGCTGCCAACTCTATTCACCCCCCTCTAGAGTATTACGCTTTACTATTTCGTTCCTACAATTGGTATCAGAGCAGGTGTTACAAGTAAAGCAAAGGTAACAGTACAATTATTTATTCACTTTTAATTAGTTGTTATATAGATCACAGCACAACATATGGCAACTGTAAAATTCATAAGTGAAGGCCAGGCCACAAACAGATCCCCACTGTTTGATGGTACGAATTATACATATTGGAAAACACGGATGAGTTTCTTCTTGAAATCTCTTGACTTTGATTTATGGTCCATTGTTCTTGATGGCTATCAGAAGCCACCTCGTATAAATGTTGATGGAGTTTTAGTTGAAAAACTCCATAGAAGATATACAGAGGAAGAAAAGAAAAGGGCCAGTCTTGACGCACGTGCCATTAATGCTCTCTTTTGTGCTTTAGACAGAACTGAGTTTAACAGGGTGTCTATCTACACAACGGCTAATGAAGTATGGAAGCTACTTGAAGTCACACATGAAAGCACGTCTCAAGTCAAGGAATCCAAAGTAAGCAGACTTACTCAAGAGTACGAGGCGTTCAAAATGAAGCCTAACAAAACAGTTACACAAATGTTCGAGAGGTTCTTGGATATTGTAAATCCTTTGTCCTTCCAAGGCAAAGATTATAGTAACCATGAAAAGATTCGCAAACTCCTGCGAGCTCTCACCAAGAACTGGATTCCAAAGGCTACTGCAATCATTGAAGGGAACGACCTCACAACTATGTCCCTCGAAGTACTCATGGGTAAGCTACTCACTCATGAACTGGAGCTACAAGATTTTGAAGAGCCTGCACCAAAGGAGAAGACAATCGCTCTCAAGGCTCAGCACAGAAAAGCCGCTGAAGATGACTCAGACAGCAGTGGATCTGATGCTGAAGATCAAGCACTCCTAGCAAGGAAGTTCAAAAGATTCATGAGACATGAGAAGAGAGTCAAAGAGAACAATAGCAACAACTGGTACCAAGAAGATGCTATCTGCTATGGTTACAAGATGAAGGGACACATGAAGAAGGATTGTCCCACAAACTCATCATCAAGCAAGAAGAGCAACAGGTATGAAAAAGGGAACCTGAAGAGATCAACATCACGGAAATATGCCAACACCAGCATATGGCATGAAAGTGAAGCCAGCGATTCAGAAGACGAACAATCAGAAGACGTTACAAACGTATGCTTTATGGCATCCGATCAGGTACCTACTGAACCTATAGTTGATACTTATGATGACTTCACCTTTGAGCAATTAGGAGATGCCTTCAGTGACCTGATGACTGATTACAGGAAATTGCGTAGTAAGTATCAGACCGCGAAGAAGGTGCTCAAAGAGTACAAAGGTGAAATAGGTAGACTTACCGACCTACTAGCTGAGGTTAGAAATAATGTTAGTGAGTCTGGTGAGCTTTTTTCAATAAAGCTCTTATTACACGAGACTACCAAGTCATCTGAAGAGAAAGACAAAATTATTGACCAACTCAAGAAAGAACTTTCTATAGAGAAGAAAAGTCTTCAATGTGCACAAATCAGAATGGAATCACTTACTTCTGATTATACTAAGTTGTATGACACTTCCAAAAGATTGGAAATTAGGTTAGAAAAATAGCCTGAGCCTGCTGCTTCCTATCCTAACACGTATCACTTACCGAAAAATCGGAACATTCCCAAGCCAAACATTGTCAGACCTAACCCTATAAAACCTTTACCCCAAAAGGTTAAGCCCAAACAAGATTATAGGTATGCTTTCTTCTATACTAGAAAACCTAAACCTACCAACCATGCACACCACTCAGCTTTCAACACTCGACATGCACAATGTCATTATTTTGGCCTCATTTGTCATATATCATCTGCATGTAGAATGAGAAAGCTTGTTGATTTAAATGTTCATGCTTGGATACCTAAAGCTAACAATTCAGGACCCTACAAGAAATGGGTACCAAAGGTTTCATCTGCAAACTGTTTTGTAGGTGGAACACCCTTCACATGCTAGAAGCAAATGGATCCTCGACAGCGGTTGCTCACGACATATGACCGGTGACGCTACCCTATTTGCAACACTGTCGAAGAAAAAGAAGGAAGGCTAAGTCTCATTCGGTAATAATTTGAAAGGGTATATTATTGGTATCGGTGATGTTGGTAAGTCTCCCTATCCTGTGATTAAGGATGTCTGTCTGGTTACCGAGTTGAAACATAACCTACTCAGCATAAGTCACCTAGCTGATCATGGTTATGGAATCAACTTTGGCAAAGACAATTATACTATAGTTGATAGCTCAACTGCTAGTACTATCTTTGAAGGTATCAAGGAAGACAATATATATGTTTTCTATTTGTTAGAAGAAACTAACATTTCAAGTAGATGCTTAATGGCCAAGAGTGATGAGAGTCATCTATGGCATATGAGACTCGGTCACGCTAATATGGATATAATATCAAGATTATCCACAAAGAAGCTAGTACGCGGTTTACCGGACATTACATTCAAGAAGGATTCGGTATGTAGTCAATGTGAAAGGAACAAAGCTACCAGATCCACATTCAAATCAGTAAACACAGTATGTACTACTAGACCTCTACAATTGCTTCATATGGACTTATTTGGTCCTAGCAGAGTTGCTAGCCTCGAAGGTAAACTTTATGCTTTCGTAATTGTAGATGATTTCTCTAGATACACGTGGGTATATTTCTTGACACGCAAGAATGATGCATTATTCGAATTTGTCGCCATTTGCAAGAAAGTTCAGAATGAAAAAGGCTACATGATCACTCGCATAAGAAGCGATCATGGAGGCGAATTCGAGAATACTGATTTTGAGCAATTTTGTGACACACACGGTTTTATACACGAGTTCTCCTGCCCTAGGACTCCACAACAAAATGGAGTTGTGTGTCACTACCACATTTCTAGTGTGAGGGTATTTTTGTCATTTTTGGGGTAAATAAAATTTATTAGTATTAATTAGAAATTATGGGAATTTTTTAGAAATTATTTTGGATTTATTTGGACTAGTTTGATTTTTGGCCAGTTTTGACTCATGTAGACCAACCTAGGAACTAACCATGGTTAGTTGGGCTTGGTTAGGTCAAGTGACCCTAGTATAACCTAGTGTGACTCAAGTTAGTGGTTAGTGATTCATAGAACTAGAATTAGAAATTTAGAAATCATTTGATTTGGTGAATGGCTTGTGGTTTCACAAGTCATTATGTGACTTAGCTAGATTGGACTCAAACCTAGCTCAACCCTAACCGAAAGCCAAGTGGTCAGCCATCCCTAGCTGAACCTAGGGATTCCCCCCTATTTAATCCCTCCTAGTTTTTAGGGCTAGCCTCTTTTAGGGTTCTAGCAAATTTCTAAGGAAGGAGGTGAGTTCCATCTTTCAAAAATCATAAGAAATCCATTTCAAATCCTTTTTCCTTCAAACTAATTCCATTAGGACCTAATTTTTGCCCTCTTGCTGCTGGTATATTTTATTTGTAGGGAAGTAATAATTTGTGGAGCTTGGAGGCTTAAGGAGTTTCTTCCATTTGAGGACTTTTCTATTCATTGTGCACCAATAGGTAACTTCCCCATTTCCCAATGGATTTCCATTTTGTCTTCACCAATAGGAAGCCCTAAGGATCCCCCTAAGGTCTGGATAGATTTCGTGTCCTATTTCATTGGATTCGTGTCCGTTCTGGACACGTATCAGTGACCACAGCTTAGTGTTCGACGAAATGCCTCAAAGGGCATTTCGATCGAATTAATTCTTTGTGTTTGAATAGGAATCTTCATTTTGTTCTTGCTTACACGATTCTAGGACACTGAGGTGAGTTTCGTGTCGTGTCGTGTCGGAATCGGACCCGTGCACACGCGGGTGACACGCGCGCGTACAGGCTGTGCTTCCCCTGCTACTCGTGGCCTCGTGCTCGATGCACAGGTCACGTGGCGAGCTGGGATTTGGCGAGGGGGTGGGGGCAGTGTCTGACACGAGGGTCCCCAAGCCTCGTGTCAGTTGGTGTCGTGTCGGACACGGAAACCCGTGTGCACGGGCAGGCCAGTGTGTTCTCAGTGTATTGTTTTCTATACTATTCGATTTGAATTCTAAAGGGGTTTTATTTGTGTTTAACTTGTTAAATAGATCCAAATATGTTGACTAGTATATATAGATTGGTTTACATGATTTAGGTTGGGTTTTATGTGAGTTATTGATTTGGAATGGGTGTTTGAAACTATTTTGTTTTCTGATACTATTGACACCAAGTTTCCAGATATGTGCAAGTCAATTTCTTACTGTTTTGCTTGAATTGTTCAATCAAACTCATTCCCACATATCACAATATCAGTTAAAATAATTCTTACATTTGAACATGGAGTGATAGTTGTGTAATTGGAATTTTGGCCTATGAGTTGAGGCAATGTAAAATCTGATATTAAGTTGAACCTGAGAATTTTAGGTAGGACTGAACTGTTTCAATAACCTGAGAATGAATTGCCATGTTTGATTTGCTAACCTGAGAACTCCTTGTTATATCATTGATTGAGTTGGTTGATGTGTTGAACATTGTTTTATTTAAAGACCTGAATTTCAATGTACCAATTCCTTCCTCCTCACAAAAACCTGAGAACTCACTTAGTAATTACACTGTTAGATAAAACCTGGGAATTCTCAGGAATTGGATTTGTTCTCAAAAACCTGAGAACATGTGTGTGGGTTAAAGGGTGACTGAAGTCAGAATTTTCAATGATCTGATTCCCTTTCTTTTCTTCAATAACCTGGTGATTCCTGAGTTTGCTGTTCTCAAAAACCTGAGATTCAGTGGCTCACTGATTTCCAGTTTTGGGTTTGCCAACCTGAGTTTGATGGACTGGAAACTGGGATTACAGTTTCATAAACTGTTGATTGTTTTGATACATGAAGCAATCCTTTTTCCTTCCTTTTTCAGTCCTTTAATTGTTTTGCTCACACACTTTAATTACTGGATTGTACATTGTTTATTTCCTGCATACTGTCACATTGTTATTCCTGCATATTTCAATGTGATACTCTCACTGTCACCTATTTTCTTCCACTGTTTTGATTCCCTGTGGACACACACCCACCTGATTCTTTTCTTTTTTTTTCCTGCACATCACACACTGCCTGTACACATTGCCCTCACTGTTTGATGCTCTGTACACAGTTCTGTTAATTCCTACACTTTAGTTGTAAACTCAAACACATTGTTCATGATCACCCTTCACTGATTATTATATTTTCCTGTACACCTAGCCACATGTATACACAGCCACACACATCACCACTGATATTCCTGCATTTCAGTGTCACACATACCCCTTGTTATCCTGCCACATTACTTTCCTACACACTTTTGATTACCTATTGTACATATTCTGTTTTTCCCTGTTAATCTGTGACACACACCAGTTCACCATTGACACACTCTACACTGATATTTCCTCCTCTCACAATACTGTTTTCCTGCATAATTATAGTTCCTGCACATTGTTCACACATTGCAATCACACTTGTCACACACACACACTTTTACTTCCTCTCTAGCTCTCCATCTTCCTTCTACATATTATATAATGTATATGTGCTTGTATTATATAAAATATGTGTGGAGGCATATATGTTAGTGCACCTTTGTATATATATTTAGATATATAAATAGTGCATGTGATTCCAT
This sequence comes from Iris pallida, assembly GCA_029216955.1. Lineage (NCBI taxonomy): Eukaryota > Viridiplantae > Streptophyta > Magnoliopsida > Asparagales > Iridaceae > Iris > Iris pallida. The sequence continues at coordinate 6,387,778 of JANAVB010022997.1, read as the reverse complement.
GATATAGTGTGTTGTATATGTATATAGGTGGTATGGTTTAGCTTTCAATATATATATATAGAGTGATAGGTTTAGATATAAGCTTGACTTGCTTAGACTAATGAAGTCTAGTGTAGACTAGTTAAGCCTAGTTAGACTTGTTAGACCTAGGTTTGACTTCTTGGTTGACCAGGGTTGACCAAGAGTTGACTTTGACCTAGTTAGACCTAGACTCATGTAGAATACCAAGCAGAGCTTCATTTTATCATTTTAGACTTGTTGTGACTTGTGTTGTTCTGTTTAGGAGCCAGACACCACTCCTTAGACAGTACGATTCATATCGGACACTCAGATACAGGCGAGTACATTCTCTGATCATTTCATATCCTGCTTAGAATTATTTCCTGCAGTAGATTACTTTACTTGTACTGTCACGATGGTCACACGGATTGGTACTATATGGATTCCTTCTTGAGATGTTATCCTTAGGGAGCATCAGGTACTACATGTTCTGTGCGTTTCACTTACATGGCGTATCACATGCTTCATTGGTTCTTTGATCACTTACGACATATACTCTTATGATCGTAGAGTCTTCCTAGAATCCTTATCCCATTCATGGGACTACTATGTATCACCTTCGGGGTCTATCACCTTCGGGGTTCATCACCTTCGGGGTCTATCACCTTCGGGGTTCATCACCTTCGGGGTCTATCACCTTCGGGGTCTGTTATATGGCATCATATAACATAACCTGGCTGGATCCTTGTGTATTGATTGGGGGTACGGGGGAGTATAAATGGACATGTGAATAATACACCAGTAGTTTCTTATCAGAATCATTCCTTAGTGTCTTATCAGAATCATCCCAGGCCATTTACATGTTCATGTTGTACTCTGACTCACTAGTCACTGCTAGATCTCTATGTATAGTAGATATTCTATTACAGCTCTTCCTGTTTTACATACTGTTTTTCTTTCAGTACCTGTATCTTACTTTACTGTATGTTCATATTTTCTAACCTGCTACGAATTGTTGAGATGTACTGTGCTCGCTCCTGTCCTGACTGGACCTGTTGAAAATATTACAGAGGACGAGGAGGAGGCTGGCCTGGACACCTACTATGGGGCAGCCCTAGATGACACCTGTGAGCTGGACCCTCAGGAGGATCCAGCAGTAGCTGAGGACTTTCCCCCGACTGCCTAGACTAGATAGTTAGGCTTTTATCTTTATGTAGTTGGACATGTTTTAGCTAGACTCTTTTTGGAGATCAGTTTGTATATTCTTTCATGCTGTAGCTGAGTTGTATTTCTCTGGATATTGTTGGGATTATCTTAGACTATTTCATCTCCTTATTTCCTTGAGTTCTATTTCATATCGTGCTATCTTTTCCTTAGCTGTGATTGAGTTGTTATTACTATGTTACCCCCGTTCGGAGAGTATAAACTGCTTAGAGATAAACTGTTAGATGTTGAGACCTAGGACAGCGTTCTACCGCCGACACTGCGGCGTAGGCTGGACGTATTCACGTCTCGTGCCCTTACTCTAGGGTGCGGGTCGTGACACGTTTTTAGTGGTGGCCCATGCAGGTCTAGACTAGAAGTGTAGTGGTACTCGAACTAGAGTATCACTGCAGCCTGCTATAGGATATAGGACATTAATTTTAAGATACTCAATCACTTTAGGAAATTTTCTTTTTATTGCCATCTAAATCCTTTTGTCTGCTGATCCTTTGAATTATAATTGTCCGCCTTTGTTATTTCGCTTCTTTCTCAGAAATTGATACTCTTGTTTGTCTATCTTCAGGATGGTAGAGACTCGTTCGCAGTGTGCTGTCCATGAGGATGCTATAGAGGGGACTGCTACCTCTCAGCCAGCACGGCGAGGCCAGGGGACTGCAGCTCTTGTCACCTCAGCTCGTGTTGTGACTTCGGCAGCCGCAGCAGGGGATATACATCCACCGACTGGAAGGCAGGACCTGGTCTATCCAGAGGATCCTTTCCAGCCACCATCGCCTCCAGGACATGTGGACGCAGCTCAGATGTTCGTATATTTTCAGCAGTTCATGGACCGACAGTAGGCTCGGCAGGACCGAGGCATGGAGTTGGCCGTCACGACAACCGCAGCTCGACCAGTGGTGCAGCAGCAGAGGACACTAGGGATCGAGCAGTTTCAGAAGATGAGCCCCAGAGACTTCATGGGGACAGAGGGGATCCTATATGCCGACGAGTGGATCGAGCATATGGAGGAGATCTTCCGCTTGGCCAGGATCCCGGCAGACCTTCAGATCGAGGTCGCAGCTAGCCGGATGCAAGATCTTGCTCGCACCTGGTATCAGTCGGACCCCAGGATAGGGGTACCAGGGCAGACTTGGGAGCAGTTCAGGGGCTTCTTCAAGAAGAAGTTCTTCCCCGATTCAGCAGTCAGAGCCTTGGAGACACAGTTTGAGAGCTTGGTCCAGGGGAGCCTCTCAGTTGAGGAGTATGCGGAAGAGTTTGGCCGTCTCGGCAGGTTTGTTGAGGGTCTGAGCGAGACGGCGAAGGCCCAGAGATTCTGGAAGGGTCTGGTCAAGGAGGTGAAGTCCCTGACCAAGGGGAACAGAGATGCTACGTTTGAGGAGATCTTGACGGGCGCACTGCTAGCAGAGGATGACCTTGAGCTTAGGCTCAAGAGAGGGAGAGACCCAGTTGGAGGCAGCAGCAGCGGAGGCCAGGCCAAGAGGCCCCACTTTCAGTTTCAGCAGCCGAGGCAGTTCCAGCCTCAGCCGATCCAGCAGAGGCCAGCTCAGCACCAGCAGCAGCCGAGGCAGCACCAGCAGGGCCAGAGGCAGGTTACCACTTGTGGATACTGTTGGAGGAATGGACATGCTACCAGTGAGTGCAGAAAGAGGCTGGGCCTGTGTCTACTGTGTGGTTCAGCAGACCACCAGATGAGGGAGTGCCATATAGTACGAGCAGCTCCGGGAGGAGGAGCCAGAGCTCCAGTGGGCCAGCAGCGGGGACCAGCCCTACCGACGCAGCAGCAGAGGTTTGTCCAGCACCAGCAGCAGGCCAGGGGAGGCCAGCAGGGGCGAGCTTTCGCCATGGCAGCTGGAGATGTAGAGGTGACTGGAGAGCTGATTGCAGGTTCGATTCTTCTCGACTCCAGTCCAGTATTTGCATTGTTTGATTCTGGTACATCGTATAGCTTCATTTCAGTATCTTTTATGATTAGACACGGTATCATAGCTGAATCATTGCCTAGGACTTACAAGATCACGACCGGGGGTGGTATTATCCTCGTGAGTGATGTTTGTAAGGGTCGGAGAGTAGTTTTGGGAGGCCGTGAGTTGGAGGTGAGCCTGCTCGTAATGCCATTGTCGAACTACGATATAGTACTAGGCATGGATTGGTTGAGCAGGCACCACGCCAGCATCGATTGCAGAGGGGGTAGAGTTCTGTTCAGAGCGCCAGGGGAGCCAGAGTTCGAGTACTCCAGACGTCAGGCAGAACAGAGCAGCGGAGTCTTCTGTGGAGTCTCGGTCGAGGAGCAGACGATTTTACACCCCTTGATAGCAGAGTACATAGATGTTTTCCCGGAGGAGTTGCCAGGACTGCCACCAGACAGAGACATAGAGTTCTCGATAGACTTAGTTCCAGGAGCGAAACCCATCTCTCAGCATGTCTATCGGGTGAACAACAGCGAGCTGGTGGAGCTGAAGAAGCAGGTGGATGAGCTACAGGACAAGGGCTTCATCTACTCGAGTTCATCGCCATGGGGTACACCAGTGTTGTTTGTGCCGAAGAATGATGGGTCAGTACGCATGTGTATTGACTATAGGGCACTCAACAACCTCACGATCAAGAACAGATACCCACTGCCGCGGATCGACGATCTGTTTGACCAGTTAAGCGGAGCTCGGGTATTTTTCAAGATTGATCTGAGGTCGGGATATCACCAGGTGAAGGTGAAGGGGGAGGATATTCCCAAGACCGCTTTCAGGACGCGGTATGGACAGTTCGAGTTTTTGGTTATGCCGTTTGGGCTAACCAATGCACCAGCTGTGTTTATGAACCTGATGAACAAGGTGTTCCATCAGTATCTGGATCAGTTTGTAGTAGTGTTTATTGATGATATCTTGATCTATTCCAAGACTGAGGAAGAGCACGAGGAGCATTTGAGGATAGTGCTGGAGGTTCTCAGAAAGGAGCAGCTTTATGGAAAACTCTCTAAGTGTGAGTTTTTCCTGGACCGGGTGGATTTCTTGGGGCACGTGGTGACTGGAGATGGTATCTCAGTTGACCCCAAAAAGATTGTAGCAGTTGAGGCATGGGCAGCGCCGACTTCAGTTGCAGAGATCAGGAGCTTCCTGGGGCTGGCAGGATATTACCGGAGATTTGTGCAGGATTTCTCTCGGGTTGCAGAGCCGTTGACACGGTTGACCCGGAAGGATACTGAGTATGTATGGTCAGAGGAGTGTCAGACAGCTTTTGATGAGTTAAAGAAGCGGCTGACGACAGCTCCGATTCTGACGTTGCCTTCAAGATCAGGTGGATTCACTATTTATAGTGATGCTTCAGGGAAGGGGCTGGGTTGTGTGTTGTAGCAGCACGGGAAGGTAATTGCCTATGCTTCCAGGCAGTTACGTCCCCACGAGAAGAACTACCCTACCCATGACCTAGAGCTGGCAGCAGTGATTTTTGCTTTGAAGTTGTGGAAGCATTATCTGTATGGTGAGCGGGTGGAGATCTTCACAGATCACAAGAGCCTAAAGTATGTGTTCACTCAGAAGGAGTTGAACATGAGACAGCACAGATGGTTGGAGTTGATGAAGGATTTTGACATCCTACTTCAGTACCACCCATGGAAGGCCAACGTGGTTGCCGATGCTTTGAGTAGGTATCCGACGGCCATGTGTTTGATCATGGATCGGCATTTGCTTGCCTACTTGGAGAGCCTTGGGATTGAGGTGATCGTGCCGGGAGTACAGATGCAGCTATGGGGGATGCAGATTCAGTCAGACTTGATGGATAAGATCAAGGCGGCTCAGTTTCAAGATGTGGCTTTTTAGAGTATCAGAGAGCAGGTCAGTATGGGAGTGGGGGATCCTGAGTTCTCACTTGCAGAGGATGGTGCCCTGAGGCACGGTGCCAGGCTATGTGTGCCTAGCGGGGAGCTCAGAGAGCAGATTTTGCAGGAGGCCCACAGATCCCAGTACTCTATACACCCGGGTGCCAACAAGATGTACCGAGATCTGCGGGAGCATGTACGGCAGTCAGGAATGAAGCGGGAGGTGTCCCACTTCGTAGCGAGGTGCTTGGTCTGTCAGCAGGTCAAGGCGGAGAGACAGAGGCCCGGTGGATTGTTGCAGCCGCTGCCCATTCCCGAGTGGAAATGGGAGCATATCACGATGGACTTCGTATCAGGATTGCCGCGTACTCCAGGAGGGAAAGACGCGATTTGGGTCATCGTGGACAGGTTGACCAAATCGGCCCACTTCTTGCCATTCAAGGTGGGTACGTCTACAGAGAGGCTGGCAGAGATGTATATGCGGCAGATAGTCAGGATCCACGGAGTTCCGGTCAGCATCATCTCAGATCGGGATAGCCGTTTTACTTCCCATTTCTGGAGGAGTCTATAGACCAGCTTGGGCACTCAGCTCAAGTTTAGTACTGCATACCACCCCCAGACGGACGGACAGTCAGAGCAGACTATTCAGACCCTTGAGGATATGCTGCGGACGTGCGTTCTGGACTTTGGAGGTTCCTGGGAGGATCATCTTCATTTGGTGGAATTTGCCTATAACAATAGTTTCCAGGCCAGCATCGAGATGTCACCTTTCGAGGCTCTGTACGGGCGTAGGTGTCGTACACCATTATCCTAGGATGATGTTGGTGAGCGAGCTTTGCTGGGGCCAGAGATGATTGTGGATGCGGCCGAGAAGGTGAAGCTTATCAGGGACAGACTTCGCGTGGCGCAGGACAGACATCGGCACTGGGCCGATAGCCACCGGAGACCCTTAGAGTTTGAGGTACAGATTAGAGTAGGATTAGATTTAGGTTGTTGTTTGTGATTTTTGATCATGTTTGTTTATTATTATTAATTGAGACCTTGCTTGTGATTAGGTCGAAGACCAGGTTTTCTTGAGGATATCTCCGACTCGTGGTACGATATGTTTTGGTGGAGGCGGAAAGCTTAGCCCGCGCTTCATCGGCCCTTTCGTTATCAGCGGGAGAGTCGGTGACGTGGCTTACAGGCTAGACTTGCCGCCTGCACTTGTGGGGGTCCACAACGTATTTCATGTATCACAGTTGAGACGGTATGTGGCTGACCCTAGCCATGTGCTCGATCATTCGGAGATTGAGGTGGGCCCTTCTCTCAGCTATCCAGAGCAGCCTGTGGAGATTCTTGATCGACGGGAGAAGGTTCTGAGGAAACCAGGTGATACCTTTGGTACGCGTCGCATGGAGGTATCATTCTCCAGGAGAGTCTACCTAGGAGCGGGAGGATGAGATGCGCGAGCGGTACCCTTATCTTTTTGGACCTTGAGGTATACTTTCTATCCTTCTCATAAGTTGCGTTTCGCCTTTCAATTTTGAGGACGAAATTCTTTTAAGGAGGGTAGATTTGTCACTACCACATTTCTAGTGTGAGAGTATTTTTGTCATTTTTGGGGTAAATAAAATTTATTAGTATTAATTAGAAATTATGGGAATTTTTTAGAAATTATTTTGGATTTATTTGTACTAGTTTGATTTTTGGCCAGTTTTGACTCATGTAGACCAATCTAGGAACGAACCATGGTTAGTTGGGCTTGGTTAGGTCAAGTGACCCTAGTCTAACCTAGTGTGACTCAAGTTAGTGGTTAGTGATTCATAGAACTAGAATTAGAAATTTAGAAATCATTTGATTTGGTGAATGGCTTGTGGTTTCACAAGTCATTATGTGACTTAGCTAGATTGGACTCAAACCTAGCTCAACCCTAACCCAAAGCCAAGTGGCAGCCATCCCTAGCTGAACCTAGGGATTCCCCCCTATTTAATCCCTTCTAGTTTTTAGGGCTAGCCTCTTTTAGGGTTCTAGCAAATTTCTAAGGAAGGAGGAGAGTTCCATCTTTCAAAAATCATAAGAAATCCATTTCAAATCCTTTTTCCTTCAAACCAATTCCATTAGGACCTAATTTTCTCCCTCTTGCTGCTGGTATATTTTATTTGTAGGGAAATAACAATTTGTGGAGCTTGGAGGCTTGAGGAGTTTCTTCCATTTGAGGACTTTTCTATTCATTGTGCACCAATAGGTAACTTCCCCATTTCCTAATGGATTTCCATTTTGTCTTCACCAATAGGAAGCCCTAAGGGTCCCCCTAAGGTCTGGATAGATTTTGTGTCCTGTGTCATTGGATTCGTGTCCGTTCTGGACACGTAACAGTGACCACAGCTTAGTGTTCGACGAAATGCCTCAAAGGACATTTCGATCGAATTAATTCTTTGTGTTTGAATAGGAATCTTCGTTTTTTTCTTCCTTACACGATTCTGGGACACTGAGGTGAGTTTCGTGTCGTGTCGTGTCGGAATCGGACCCGTGCACACGCGGGTGACACGCGCGCGTACAGGCTGTGCTTCCCCTGCTACTCGTGGCCTCGTGCTCGATGCACAGGTCACGTGGCGAGCTGGGATTTGGCGAGGGGGTGGGGGCAGTGTCTGACACGAGGGTCCCCAAGCCTCGTGTCAGTTGGTGTCGTGTCGGACACGGAAACCCGTGTGCACGAGCAGGCCAGTGTGTTCTCAGTGCATTGTTTTCTATACTGTTCGATTTGAATTCTAAAAGGGTTTTATTTGTGTTTAACTTGTTAAATAGATCCAAATATGTTGACTAGTATATATAGATTGGTTTACATTATTTAGGTTGGGTTTTATGTGAGTTATTGATTTGGAATGGGTGTTTGAAACTATTTTGTTTTCTGATACTGTTGACACCAAGTTTTCAGATATGTGCAAGTCAATTTCTTACTGTTTTGCTTGAATTGTTCAATCAAACTCATTCCCACATATCACAATATCAGTTAAAATAATTCTTACATTTGAACATGGAGTGATAGTTGTGTAATTGGAATTTTGGCCTATGAGTTGAGGCAATGTAAAATCTGATATTAAGTTGAACCTGAGAATTTTAGGTAGGACTGAACTGTTTCAATAACCTGAGAATGAATTGCCATGTTTGATTTGCTAACCTGAGAACTCCTTGTTATATCATTGATTGAGTTGGTTGATGTGTTGAACATTGTTTTATTTAAAGACCTGAATTTCAATGTACCAATTCCTTCCTCCTCACAAAAACCTGAGAACTCACTTAGTAATTACACTGTTAGATAAAACCTGGGAATTCTCAGGAATTGGATTTGTTCTCAAAAACCTGAGAACATGTGTGTGGGTTGAAGGGTGACTGAAGTCAGAATTTTCAATGATCTGATTCCCTTTTTTTTCTTCAATAACCTGGTGATTCCTGAGTTTGCTGTTCTCAAAAACCTGAGATTCAGTGGCTCACTGATTTCCAGTTTTGGGTTTGCCAACCTGAGTTTGATGGACTGGAAACTGGGATTACAGTTTCATAAACTGTTGATTGTTTTGATACATGAAGCAATCCTTTTTCCTTCCTTTTTCAGTCCTTTAATTGTTTTGCTCACACACTTTAATTACTGGATTGTACATTGTTTATTTCCTGCATACTGTCACATTATTATTCCTGCATATTTCAATGTGATACTCTCACTGTCACCTATTTTCTTCCACTGTTTTGATTTCCTGTGGACACACACCCACCTGATTCTTTCCTATTTTTTTCCTGCACATCACACACTGCCTGTACACATTGCCCTCACTGTTTGATGCTCTGTACACTGTTCTGTTAATTTCTATACTTTAGTTGTAAACTCAAACACATTGTTCATGATCACCCTTCACTGATTATTATATTTTCCTGTACACCTAGCCACATGTATACACAGCCACACACATCACCACTGATATTCCTGTATTTCAGTGTCAGACACACCCCTTGTTATCCTGCCACATTACTTTCCTACACACTTTTGATTACCTATTGTACACATTCTGTTTTTCCCTGTTAATCTGTGACACACACCAGTTCACCATTGACACACTCTACACTGATATTTCCTGCTCTCATAATACTGTTTTCCTGCATAATTATAGTTCCTGCACATTGTTCACACATTGCAGTCACACTTGTCACACACACACACTTTTACTTCCTCTCTAGCTCTCCATCTTCCTTCTACATATTATATAATGTATATGTGCTTGTATTATATAAAATGTGTGTGGAGGCATATATGTTAGTGCACCTTTGTATATATATTTAGATATATAAATAGTGCATGTGATTCCATGATATAGTGTGTTGTATATGTATATAGGTGGTATGGTTTAGCTTTCAATATATATATATATAGAGAGTGATAGGTTTAGATATAAGCTTGACTTGCTTAGACTAATGAAGTCTAGTGTAGACTAGTTAAGCCCAGTTAGACTTGTTAGACCTAGGTTTGACTTCTTGGTTGACCAGGGTTGACCAAGAGTTGACTTTGACCTAGTTAGACCTAGACTCATGTAGAATACCTAGCAGAGCTTCATTTTATCATTTTAGACTTGTTGTGACTTGTGCTGTTCTGTTTAGGAGCCAGACACCACTCCTTGGACAGTACGATTCATATCGGACACTCAGATACAGGCGAGTACATTCTCTGATCATTTCATATCCTGCTTAGAATTATTTCCTGCAGTAGATTACTTTACTTGTACTGTCACGATGGTCACACGGATTGGTACTATATGGATCCCTTCTTGAGATGTTATCCTTAGGGAGCATCAGGTACTACATGTGCGTTTCACTTACATGGCGTATCACATGCTTCATTGGTTCTTTGATCACTTACGACATATACTCTTATGATCGTAGAGTCTTCCTAGAATCCTTATCCCATTCATGGGACTACTATGTATCACCTTCGGGGTCTATCACCTTCGGGGTTCATCACCTTCGGGGTTTATCACCTTCGGGGTCTGTTACATGGCATCATATAACATAACCTGGCTAGATCCTTGTGTATTGATTGGGGGTACGGGAGAGTATAAATGGACATGTGAATAATACACCAGTAGTTTCTTATCAGAATCATTCCTTAGTGTCTTATCAGAATCATCCCAGGCCATTTACATGTTCATGTTGTACTCTGACTCACTAGTCACTGCTAGATCTCTATGTATAGTAGATATTCTATTACAGCTCTTCCTGTTTTACATACTGTTTTTCTTTCAGTACCTGTATCTTACTTTACTGTATGTTCATATTTTCTAACCTGCTATGAATTGTTGAGATGTATTGTGCTCGCTCCTGTCCTGACTGGACCTGTTGAAAATATTATAGAGGACGAGGAGGAGGCTGGCCTGGACACCTACTATGGGGCAGCCCTAGATGACACCTGTGAGCTGGACCCTCAGGAGGATCCAGCAGTAGCTGAGGACTTTCCTCCGACTGCCTAGACTAGATAGTTAGGCTTTTATCTTTATGTAGTTGGACATGTTTTAGCTAGACTCTTTTTGGAGATTAGTTTGTATATTCTTTCATGCTGTAGCTGAGTTGTATTTCTCTGGATATTGTTGGGATTATCTTAGACTATTTCATCTCCTTATTTCTTTGAGTTCTATTTCATATCGTGCTATCTTTTCCTTAGCTGTGATTGAGTTGTTATTACTATGTTACCCCCGTTCGGGGAGTATAAACTGCTTAGAGATAAACTGTTAGATGTTGAGACCTAGGACAGCGTTCTACCGCCGACACTGCGGCGTAGGCTGGACGTATTCACGTCTCGTGCCCTTACTCTAGGGTGCGGGTCGTGACATTGTGGAACGTAAGAACAGAACTCTAACCGAAATGGCCAGAGTAATGTTAAACCAGTTTAGTCTACCCAAATATTTTTGGGCTGAAGCTATCAATACAGCTTGCTTTGTTCTCAATAGAGTTCTAATTCGACCCAAATCGAAGAAGACTCTATTTGAGTTATGGTTTAATAGAATTCCATCTGTTTCATACTTTAGAATTTTTGGCTGTAAATGTTTTATTCTTAATACAAAAGACAATTTGGGAAAATTTGATGAAAAGGCCGATGAAGGTATATTTTTAGGTTATGCAGCCAAGAGCAAAGGATACAGAGTCTTCAACAAACGTACCATGATCATCGAAGAGTCAATCAATGTCACTTTTGATGAATTGAATCAAATGACTATTGATGACAATGACGAAGATACATCTGTACCAAGCACAACTCCAGCTGATTCTCAACCAAGCTCTGCACTAGCTGAACCTCCTAGAGAAGATCCAGGAAGCAGCTACCTTCAGAATCTACCGAAATGGTTGAAATTCACAGCTGATCATCCAAAAGATTTGGTAATTGGTGATATTACCAAAGGAGTAAGTACTCGTACATCCAGTACATCTAGTGTTGCCTTTATTTCACAGCTAGAACCCAAAACTATTGATGAAGCATGTAGATAGTTTTTGGATAGATGCTATGCAAAAAAAATTAAACCAATTTGAACAGAATCCAGTTTGGAACTTGTTCCCAGGCCTATTGATCATCCGGTCATTGGCACCCGTTGGGTATTCCGAAACAAACTGAATGAGAATGGTTTAGTGACTCGTAATAAGGCTCGACTCGTAGCTCAAGGATACAATCAAGAAGAAGGTATCGACTACAATGAGACTTATGCCCCAGTTGTGAGATTAGAATCCATTCGCATGTTATGTGCATTTGCATGTTTTCATGATGTCAAACTATTTCAAATGGATGTCAAGAGTGCATTTTTAAATGGATTTATAAAAGAAAAAGTTTTTGTAGCACAACCTCCAGGTTTCACGGATTTCAAAAACCCAGATCATGTTTTCAAGTTGAAGAAAGCCTTATACGGTTTAAAACAAGCACCTCGTGCTTGGTATGATCGTTTAAGCTCTTTTCTACTTGACAACAGTTTTTCAAAAGACAAGGTTGACACTACACAGTTTATTAAGTCTTTTAATGGCAAACTTCTTTTAATTCAAATCTATGTTGATGATATTATATTTGGATCTACTGATGAATCTCTGTGTCAAGAATTTTCTAAGTGTATGCAGAATGAGTTTGAGATGAGCATGATGGGAGAGCTGAAATTCTTTCTCAGACTGCAAATCAAACAAACTGATAATGGGACGTTCATAAATCAAGCCAAATATACAAAAGATCTGCTAAAAAAGTTTGATCTGGACAATGTCAAACCTATTGGCACTCCAATGGCAACTTCAACAAAGCTTGATTCAGATGAACAAGGCAAGCCAGTCGACACACGTAAGTATCGAGGTATGATTGGTAGTTTACTTTATTTAACTGCTAGTCGTCCAGATATAATGTTTAGTGTTTGCCTGTGTGCACATTTTCAAGCTAACCCAAAGGAATCACATCTGTCCGCAGTTAAGCGTATCTTTCGATACCTTAAGGGTACTTCTTCTGTTGGCTTGTGGTATCCCAAAACTAAGTCCTTTGACCTTATTGGTTATTCGGATGCAGATTTTGCTGGATGCAAAGTTGATAGAAAAAGTACCAGTGGAACTTGTCATTTCTTAGGCAAGGCTTTAGTCTCATGGTTTAGTAAAAAGCAAAATTCTGTAGCCCTATCAACAGCAGAGGCTGAGTACATCGTCGCAGGACGTTGTTGCACTCAGATTTTGTGGATGAAACAAACCCTAGAAGACTATGATTTATTTTACACACATATTCCTATTTTCTGTGATAACACAAGCACTATTAATTTGACTAAGAATCCAGTATGTCACTCTCGTACTAAACATATCGAGATTAGACATCACTTTCTTAGAGATCATCATCAAAATGGAGATATAAACCTTGTGTACATAGATACTGAAAATCAACTAGCTGACATCTTCACTAAATCTCTAGCGGAAGATCGTTTCAATTATTTACGACGAGAATTAGGAATTTTGGACGTCAATAATATTAATTAATTTTATTTTACGATTATATATCATTAGGCAAAAAATGTGTTAGAGACAAGCCAATAAAGAGTCTGTCTGTCACCACAACTACGGTTGAAGCAAAGCGGTACTTAAGAGTTCTCCGGTGAACCTCCGCCAGCTGGGACAGTACTCCTACAGCTAATCTGAGACAGTTGCTGTGTAACGACATTTAATTCATAAAATAATATTAATTATGTTAATTGAAGGCTAAAATAACTAATCTTTGAATTAAATATTTGAAATGAGACAATGAAAAAGAGTGGCAAAAATCAACTTTATAGAACCCTAGGCGAATTCGGCCAGAGCTCTGACCGAATTCGGCCCGAGTTCGGTTGAGGGTATCAGGCTATATATCCAGAACCCGAGCGCCTCTCTTCTTCATTGCTTCCAAATTTCTTTCAACAGCAGCAGCAGCTGACCCGAGCACCAAAACCCTAGTTCTTCACCACCATAGTCCATCCAATCCAAGTGGTGAAATCTCTCCAAAATTTGGAATCGTGCGGAGATCGTCGTTCTCTACGACATATCTTGATTTCGTGAGGTATAACTTTATCTCTCTCCACCTTTCAATTAGTGCATTTTTATTCCAATTTGCACATATGGCACCTAAATTCAATCCATCTAAGAGGAAGAAGATGACTCCTAGTGAGGAAGGGTCATCTTCGCATCCGCATACGGATTCCCTCTTCTCGCCAGTCCAAACGAGCGACGGTGCGTTCGACGGGTTTTTCTTCAAAACCCTAGACCAAGCCCTACTGTGGTATGGAGACTTCTCCATGAGATCCATATGCACAGGCGCTCCAGTCAAATGGACTGTATTTTCTGATCATCGTCATTTCTTTGAGGCATTAGGGCTACATCTTTTTGTTCAAATATGCTTCTCTATAGCAACTAATGCCATTAGATTATTCTAATTCAATCTCATATTAGACACTTTCGATGTGAGCACACGTGTTGGAGGTATTGATATCAATTTCGATGATAACCTCTTAGCGGAGATCCTTGGTATCCCTAACGAAGGTGAACCGCTAGTCGATATTACTGAATTTGATTTCCCCGAAGGCACGACACTCGCAAGTTTCAAAGCGGAACTCTGTGCACCTGATAGAGTACGCTCTGGAAAGTTCAAGGCTAACAACCTGAACTTGTTTAACTATGAATTGCATCGCATCATCTATTCCACTATCCTTCCAAAATCCACTTCCAAGGATGATGTGACCTTTCTTGAGCTGTCTGCCATGTACCACATTCTTAAAGGGATTCCATTTTCTGCCCCTAAGACCATGATTCAGATGATGGGTCGTTGTTGTGCAAGAGATAGAAATCTCTCTTACGCGATGATTCTCCCATGCATCTTTCAGCGCTTCGATATCGATCTGTCGACTTGTACTCAGGACCCTGAGCCCAAGTTTCTTCAGTTATCTCGTCGTAGCATGACTGCTACAGCTCCACCAACTGCTCCTCCTACTGCACCTCCTCCACCACCTCATCAGTATGCCATGACATTTGAGGGCATACATCAGCATTTATCTGCTTTGCACGTCTCGATGACGGACATGGCTCGCGAGCGTGAGTTCCGCGACGTCACCCGCTATCAGGCGCTTGCAAACTCCTTAGCTGATCTTCGTTTCGCCCAGACTGGTCATTCAGCCGGTTCCATCCCTAGAGATCCAGCTTTTTCTGGTTACCGCTGTGAGGATGAGGCTGTTCATGCCTACTTCCAGCCCGGTAATGCTTATGATTGGTACCGTCCTGATCGTGCTCCACATCGTGATTATGTTGGTGAGTTCTATGCTGGCGCCCCTCCACATCCTTCTGGCGCTGGTACCTCTGGAGCTGTTCTTTCAGGACATGTTGGTCGTGCTGATGATGTTGATGATGATGATGAGGAGGAGATATGACTATCTGATTTTTGAGTGATATTCTATTGTATACTTAGAAATGCTCCAACATTCCAAGTTTTTATCAGTATTTTTTGATTATTATCAGCACTTTGTAGTTTGCTTCAGTACTTATTTATTTGCATGGACATGTTTTTATTTTGCCTTAGTTTATGGCATTCCAGTTTATTTCATCACTATGATTCAGTTTAAGTTTATGTTAGCACTATCTCTCTATGTTGCTTCATTCTTTCTAACTGTCTGTGAAATTACATGCTTGTGATGATTTTATACATACCTGCAATATTTCTCTATTTTTCTTTCTTATTTATTTTATATGTTTTTTCACTATTTGTTACTTATGCATTGATTGCGGGGGAGCCTTTTCTTTTGCAATTATTTTGCTAAGTGACAAAGGGGGAGAAAATTAAAGATCTAACATTTTTTTGAGAATACAGGATATGAACAATTCTATTTCTATTTTTTTGATTTTTTGAACAAGCTTAATGTTATATCATTCATAGTTTGTCAATTATCAAAATGGGGGAGATTGTTGGCCCATTGGTCATATGGTCAACTTGATTTTAATAATTGATCAAACTCTGTCTGGATATACGGGACATCTCGGATTCTTGGACATGATCAAGATTGGCTATCCACTGAATTCAAGACCGAAGATCTGTTTGCCTAGTCGAGTCTGTAATTCCTTATGCAATATATTTTTTATTTTAGTTGAGTCTAGGAATAAGTTGTACACCGAGTCTTACTGGCAAATAGGCTACCCTCAAATGAGTTCAAAATGTTTTTAAAACGACCTCTCAAAAAGGTTTACAAAAAGGTTTTCAAAAAGGTTTTCAAAGATCACCAAAAGCTTTTTCAAAGCCCTAATTAAACCTTGACTTAACCCTGACAGAACTCGGACCGAGTTCGGCCAGAGTTCGGCCAGAGTTCGTTTAGTGGCCGTTGTGATTTTGAATCCTTGAAACTTGGTTCTCCTGCAGTTGCGGATTTGACCGAGATTTGCTCATAGAGTTCTGCCCGAATTCTGCCCGAATTCTGTCAGAAGTCTGCCTTTGGAACTCCTATAAATAGAGAAGGATTTCGATCATTTCAACTCACTCATTTACTTTCAATCTTCTCTCTATCTAAAGCTTTCAGTCTTCCAAAGAGTTTTCTAGAGCTTTCAATTTCAGATCCCAAGCCAATTACAATCCTCTAGTCAATTTGCCAGTGCGGTACGGTCTAGAAGTTTCTGAGAGATTGTAATCAGAAGGCTTGATTGAAGAATACCTCTTCACATTTGAAGTTGGACGAGTTCTTCGTATCAAAGCTCGCGTTGTAGAAGTTGCAAGGACTTCGTAAGAAAACTTGCAGTTTTTCCAATAGTGGATTCAACTGGTAGCAAGAGTTCTACCGACTGGATTAGTCCTCAACAGAGGGATACCAGTATACATCGCTGTCTTTGCGTTTGCTCTCTTAACTCTATCTTTACTTTATTTCAGTTGTGATTAATATTATGTGATTGTGCTGCTAACATTTTTAATTAGCATTATTCCGCTGCCAACTCTATTCACCCCCCCTCTAGAGTATTATGCTTTACTATTTCGTTCCTACAAGGCGCAGCTAGCCACCAGACTAGGAGTAGCAATCGCAATGAGTCTGAGGAAGACCACAACCTCCCAGTCTATCCTCAGGAAGACGAGGTTCGAACATCTGAGCCAAAGAGCGAAGGATCTACTGTCCCTTCCACCCACTCACACACAAGGTCCGTATTTATGGCCTTGGGTGATGAGGCGGACAATAGCGAAGCGCTTGACTAACTGAAATGCATCGAAGCTCTCGAGACGAGCCTAGATACGTTAAATGCCACAATAAAGACTCTGTCTTCTCTTATGATAAAGATCAATGGGAATTGGGTACCCACTGCCTCTACAACTGCACCTGGTCTAGCAGTCAATGATGGATCCAGCAAACTGCCCGCCGTCTACTAGGTAGGACCATCGTCGACTACTCCATCGACTACAGGCTCGATATGTCAATCGAGATACAGCAGGCCATCAAGAAACTGTATGCTCGTTACGATACCAAAGATAAGCAAGCAATACTCCGAAAGATAGGGATTCAGCAGCCATATCCTGCCGAGTAGGACAATGTAGTTTATCCTTCCAAGTACAATTCACGGACGCTCATGACCTACGAGGAAAAGGAGTCTCCATGACGATACTTGAGGTACTTTGCCTCGGTGATCGGACACTTGTCGAAGGACGACGCCCTCCTTACCAACATCTTCATAGGAGCTCTGCAGGGAGTAGCTTATGAATGGTTCTGCAACCTTCCAGACGACTGTATTTCATCATTCGAGGACCTAAAGAATCTATTCATAAATCGATTCTATGAAGGAGGGATGGAAATGATAATGTCAACTCTCATAGAGGTTATCCAGAGAGAGAAGGAGCCTGTCCGCGTATACATTGAGAGCTTTTGTCAGGCAGCCTTAAGGCTACCACCTGGTATGCCTGAGCCCATGCTTATGGACTCATACCGTAAGAACATGTTGCCTGCGATAAAATTATGGCATAGTGCTTCCTATACAGAGTGGATGCCTTTCATTATAGAGGCGGATGTGGCACAAAGGAAAGCTCAGGACGTGCAGCTCCTGGGACTGAACTTTCCTTCTCTCGAAGATAAGGGGAGACGTTCGTCCTGCAACAATTCCAAGGATGGAAAAGGCAAGCAAGCTATGACCCTCAACATATCTAAAGGTTCGATAACCATGAACCCCAAGTCTGCAGAAGCGCAGATGCCAAGGAAGACATACTCCTTCAACGACGAGGATACGCTGGAACTCTTCAATATGCTGATGAAGAGTGGCAAGCTTTCTCTTCCAACACCAAGGAGCCTCGACAAAGTGGGGAAGGTGGAAAACCCTAAATACTGTCATTATTATCAGTATGCCCACCATTTGATACGAGATTTCCACGTGTTGAAAGGACAGATTCAGTGTCTCATCGATGCCAAAGTCATATCACTTGACTATAAATAAAAGACTGTCACGTCCAACATGGTTACTCTCTAGTTTGGAAGTTTTCCAACCACGGAGGCACAGGACGGAGTCGTCCCCATCCCGAGGGCGACAATGAAAGTAGTCAATCTTCCACTAGCGCTTGATAACGCTCAAAGGCTCATCCCGTTCTCCACACCACGAGGCGAGTTCATGTGGGTCCACCCCGACCTTACTCCTGACATGATGGCACCCATAATCCCTTGTGTCAAAGGGAAGAAGGTCAGGACATGTCACATGGTCTCAGCTTTGACCGATGACACCTTGGGGACCACTCGCTCGGTGCAGTGGCAAGAAGAGAACTAGGCTCCGGAGGAGGCAGCGCCACCACCAACTACAGCCTCTGTTCCTGATGTATCAGAGGCAGGCCCATCCCAGACTCCTATCGCAGATAGGCAGAAGCAAAAGGAGGTTCACTTTAAAAAGCATCTCAGAAAAGACTCGACAGTAGGGCCTGTCAAACCCTACAACTTCGACATACTGGCGCAGCTAGCCAATACCCCGAATAGATTGTCACTTTTCGAGATCATCTGTCTCTCTAAAGAGACTCGTGATGCGCTCAGTGAAGCCTTGCAGAACACCAAGTCCTTCTTCACTCAGGTGTGACCACCAAAGTAAGAACCTGCGGCCTTCCTACATTGTCACAGCGTGGTCGAAGTGATCCCTAGTATCACCTTCACTAACAAGACATAATGATGAAGAACAAACGACATAATAGGCCTCTATACTATACAGTGTATGTCGGTGCCATTAAAGTCGATCGCATCCACATCGACTCGGGCTCCTCTCTCAGCATCATCCCAAGGAGTCTGCTCCAAACTCTGGGGATTCTAATGCATCGACTGACTGCATCAAACACAACAATCAGTGGCTTCAACGTGGAAAAGAGTGAGCCTCTGGGCAAAATTTACTTGAACTGCCAAATCGACGATCTCCATACCGAAGTGACTTGCTATGTCATCGACGCTGACACAAATTACAACATGCTATTGGGCCGACCATGGATATATGAGTACATGATCGTTCCTTCCATCCTCCATCAGCGCATGAAGTACGTGGCCAGCGACGGGACTATCAAGACCGAGTTTGCTGACATCGACCCAGTCTGGGGACTTAAAGCTACTGTACGGATGTTAATCTATACAAGTCAGTCCCTTGGGACGATGGGGGTAATAATGCTGATGACGAGGTAGAGACGGCCTCAGGAAGCGCAGCGGTTGCCGAAGAACCTCTAAAGGTTCGACTGAAGGAAAGACCCCCAAGGTGTCTGCGCCTCTCATCGTCAAGCTCTGAGGCAGAGCACCACCTTTGCCCACAGTATCGTTAGATGATAGATAGGAGCCTATACGAATAAGGCTACCTCGGAGGTCCCAAGGCCGACCATGAAGGCACATGAGCCTCCGACTGCGACCCCTTTGGTGATCAAACTAAATGGGAAGTGTCCTCCTCCTCCCTCGACAGCTCTAGTCCTCACTGTTGAAGAGCTAGGAGGCTACATTTGTGCCAATACGGAAGTACACTCTTTTGATAATGTAATCCCTCAGGATAAAATCTCTCATTTTATTAATAGAAAGTTATCTTCGAATTACTCTTGTGTATATTGGAATACTAGATATTTCCTAGACAGCTCTCTATATAAGCTACAAACGCAAGTGACAACCGCCAACCATACGAGCCAAGTTGTCCTCTCCCAGGGCGCCTACTTCTTCGTTCCGGCAAGAACGAAAGAAGAGGAACCTATCATCTTTGGTCGAGTGGAGCATCCTCAGCGACTAGCTCCCGAAGATCCAGAATCCGACAACGGCAAGATGCAGCCCAACCGCTACGCTAGTCAGGCCAAACACCTCATACAGAAGATGGATTACGACCTGAACATAAACAAAGGGATCAACTATGGTAAAGG
Source organism: Iris pallida (assembly GCA_029216955.1). Lineage (NCBI taxonomy): Eukaryota > Viridiplantae > Streptophyta > Magnoliopsida > Asparagales > Iridaceae > Iris > Iris pallida. The sequence goes on along the minus strand of JANAVB010022997.1, from coordinate 6,367,889 downwards.
CTGGCGCCTTTCCTTACGAATTCGAGTTCCAAAGGAAAAGGCCCAAAACTATTACCAGCGTACCCGTCGGGGGTTGGGTTATATTACGCCAACTTCCACTTCAGAAGGCTCGAAGACATAAGTCATGATGCACTCACACTCTTCTAACTCCTCAACCTGGGACTCCAATACCAGTACCGGCCAGATTTTCAAAAGGATGCTGTCAGCTAACATGGCCTCTGTAAGCTCTCCAATCAAGGACAAAGACCAGGCACTCGAAATTCCTCAAAGATGAACCTTGGTGTCACGATCCGCTCACGATCCACACCCTAGAGTTAGGGCACGAGAAGTTGGTACGTCCAGCCTACGCCACAGTGTCGGCGGTAGAACGCTGTCCTAGGTCTCATGCATCTAACAGTATAAGGCTAAACAGTTTATACTCTCCGAATGGAGGTGACATAGCAGGTACAGACTCAATCACATCTAAGGTAGAGCATGATAAGGATAGATAAAACATGAAATCCAAAAGAGGTACAACAGGAAGAAATCTAAGTGTCTAAGATACACAAATCCGGAAATACATCTCAAATTTTTAAACTCAGATACAGTAATCCATAAAGTAAATACAACTCCAGACAATTAAAATAACTACCTAAACAACCTCTAATGTGTCTCCTCTAGGCTAGCAGGCAACCTCCAAGCTATCTGTAAAATTTATCAATAGGTCCAGTCAGGACGGGAACGAGCACATATCTCTAAAACAGTTTATAGCACGTTAGGAGTATAAATCATGCAATAGAGTAAAATACAGGAAGTGCTGAATAGAAAGTACGAGTAAACAGGAGATATTTTGTAACTGAAAGTAAATACATGATAGTAGAGACTGTAAGTGGCTACGTAATTTAGAGCACAATGGTTATGTAAACGGCTTGGGGGCACATGAATACAAATAAGGAGGCACATGAATACATCTACTGGGGATAGTGATCACATAACCAATTCTACTCACCCCGTCCCAATCAATACACAAGGATCCGTTCAAGTTATGTCATAAGCACATGAATACAGCTAAGATACGCGAACTCATGTAATGAGTAGTACATGAGGCACATGATAAGCACATGAAAGCACATGAAGCATATGAAGCACATGAGAATATGTAAAAACATGAACTAGTACGAGTACAAGGAGTACCTGATGCATATGATAAGGTACATAAACATGAAATACCCGATGCACCCATAGAGGAATAACATCTCAGGAAAGATCCATATAGTACTAATCCGTGAAGATACGTGTCAGCATCAAGTAGAGTAACCTAGAGCAAGAATATAATCCAGACATGTATGAAAAGATCAGAAAATGTACTCATCTGATATCTGAATGTCTAAGGTAAAGATACTGTCCGAGGAGAGGTATCTGGCTCCTAATTAGAACAGCACAAGTCACAACATGTCCAGAAGGATAATATAAAGCACTACAATGCATTCTATATGAATCTAGGTCAAACTAGGCCAAAGTCAACCCTTGGTCAACTCTGGTCAACTGCACTAGTCAAAGTAGGTCATGTCCTAACCCAGCAAGTCTTACTAGGCCTAACCAAGACTATCCTAGCAAGCACACATCAATACAAGGCTATACAAGCCAACATACACCCAACTCTATATAGCATGCAATTATTCAATACTCAAATAGGCAAGAATTCACATTGGATATATACTAGGTAATCTATTACTTAAGCTATATATGTCTACACATATATACACATGCATATATTGGTATTCAACATTAGGTCTATAATCATGGCATTTCAAATGGTTATATAAACCTATATATTACAACACAATATGCTAAAATATATATAATATACATACATAGCTAAGTTAACTATATTCATAAATACTTATTTAAGAGACTATGTGTGTGTATGTGAACATGGCAAAGGGGCAAGTGAGGGTTAAATGGGCATATATAGTGTATACATATCAAAGAGTGTCAAAGTGTAAGTGAACAAAGTGTCAAGTGTGATAGTGTCAACATAGTGTAATGGGGTACATGAGGTAATATAGGATTTGTGTTAACATAGAATATTACATCTCATTAACTTGTATATTGCATATATTACATCTATTATTACATTACATTCATGCTAGCATTCATTCATCATTCATTTATTCTCTTGCACTACTATATGCACCATACATTACATACTATGGAACCTACATATTCATTACAAGCCATACTTATACAAGCTTACATTAGATAGGATACTTACAACTCATACATCATTTATTTAACTAGTTACTCATGCTTGCATTTTCTATTTAATTACATAATGTATATACATTAACATGGGTTAAAATCAAATAGAACATTATATTACACACAAGGGTGCACAAAATGTATATGCCGAATAGTAACTCCTACTAATAATCAATACTATACTATCTCATCATGAATTAAAATCTAGGATTAAAGTAAGTTATAGATCTATGTGTTAGCTTTCCGAAACTTCAAACGGATCGCGTTTTTGTTGCCGAAAACTCCCGGAATCGCGAAAACACCGAGAACGCGTTTGTCTTTCGTACAACTGACACTCAAATAATTCTCCAGAATGTTACAAAACGAATTAGGCCTATTAATATACGTTTTTGGAAAGCTAACTTCAATATGCTTCTTTTTAAAAAAATGGAAGATTAAACTGAGCTTTGAGCTAGAAGTTATGACATTTCTAAGTTAGGGCTGAAATTAAAAACGTGGATAAAAATCATGACGGATTTAGATAGTTTGAGCCAAAAGAATACACAATATATATCCTAATTATCCACAACAATAATGACAATAATAATATGAGGAACCACACTCACAAACTTGATTATATAATCATCATGAACCATTTATTACATATATAAATATAGATACACTCTCATTACAATATATATATATATATATATATATATATATATATATATATATATATACAAATCTATATATGTAACATGAACACATCTATAAGAGATACATGAATGAAATCTAAAGTACTCAAGAACACATCTTTACATATTCAAATATGAGATTTAATATGAATTAATTCATTTAATCAATATTTTAAATATAAAGTGTGTCCAAGTTTGGGGGTTTTCTCCATGAACACAAGACACAACAATAATACAATAGAAATCCCTAAAGGACACATAATGGACACAAGAGGACACAAGAGGACACAAAATAGGAACACAACAATGGGGGTCATTCCTATGGTTAAAACTTTCCTAAATGCAAAATGGAGAAATAAAAGGGAATGAAATATTACCTAAAGGAGAGAAAATCCAAGGAGAAAGGCTTCTTTCTTGGGAGAGCTTGAGAGCACTTGGGGAAGAAGACTTCTCAAAGAAAGAAAATGAGATGGGAGTCCTATTAGGGCTGGCCACAATGGTTATCCCCCCCCCCCCCTCATTGAATATTACAAGTTTGCCCCTCCCTTAGTTACAAGTGTTTAAAACAATTTTGGTTAGGGTTTGGGGGTAAAAGGGTCAAAATAAAAACTCTAAATGGTTAACCTAATAATTAGGATTATGACTAATCTTTCTAACATGACTAATTAAAATGTGGGCCATGGCTAACTAATGCATGGGTCCAACTAGAGTCTAAGTTACCCCGGGTCCCCGTTACAAGTCGGATTGAGATGAAATTCGAACCCGACTCAAATAATCCCAAAACAATATCATAAATAATAAAATAATATCAAAATAATTCAAAGAGGTCAAATGAAAAATATTCTTAGGCCAAAAATGATATTAAAATATCATAATCACATGGTTAGGCTCTAGGTCAAACAGTCTCTAGGGTTTCACTAGCAAAACGTTAAAACCACAAGTCATTGATTTAAATAATTTTAAAATTATTTAAAATCACCAAAATTCATATCATGAATTAAATATCATTATTAAAATAATTATAAACATGAAATTTCAAAATTACCCTCATTTAGAAAACTGGGTGCTACAACTCTATCCACCTTAGAAAAATTTCGTCCTCGAAATTTAAGATCGATAGTACTCCTTCTAGAGCCTCTAACCTATCCCAATATCTAAGGTAACACTTCCTAACACTGGAATAATAAACGGACATCTAAATAGTGTCAATCTAGGAATACCTCCAACACTGCTCTGCTGTACGACGGTATTAGAACTTCAATAAAATATGGACTGGAACCTATATCCAAGGGACTGGACCTATTTTAAAGTGGTCTTAACTAAGTATGAAAAGGAACTGGTCATAGGCTATAGGTATGCTCAAACTATTATCTTCCTATTAACCATCTATTAATACATTCTATTACCATATGAACGATGCATTACTAAGACATATAGGCCCCTATCTCTCATAACACATTTATACTCACCAAAAGACTAGTACATCCTATCAAGGCTGATACTATAATCTCTCATAAATCTCATAAGCTATATGTTTATAGACACACATCCCCACATCAAGGACTAACCTATATATATCTACAACTGATACTAATGGGGTGACGTCCTATTTTCCAACAATCAAGGTCTAAATTTTTTTTATCTAAATCATGCAATTTGAAGGAATAGTATACAGGGTCAGGGCATACCGTAGCAGTTGGAAGTCTCACCTAGGTACACTAATCATTCTAGGTCAAAACAGTACTATGGTATCAACACACAAACAATCTAGGGTGTCCTAATTGGGAAGGTAAGGGAACAACAATCATCAAGGTTGTTGGGTTGTCTACCATCCTATATAAAAATTGGTCATTAACAAGCAACTAAGAAATGATTAAAAGGTTACTATTCCATAAAATGGCAAAAATTGAAAATTTAGGCACAACAAATCACAAATAGATTTTTGTCTTGACACGATCTAAGTTGATCAATTTTGGGATAAAACGAGATTTGGGCAAGAAGGGAAATCAATGAAATCAAAGTATGAGCACGAGCATCCAATGATGGAGGTTCAGGTCATGATTAAATTTAATTCGACTGAGTACGAATACGAGGTTCGTAGACGATGAAAAGATTTCAAGGAGAATTGTCAAGGCTGTCGCGAATGAGACTCTAGGGTCAAGTTTAACTATGTCTCCATTCTCGTAGATTGATACATGAAAAAGCAAACCAAAGTGCAATAGGTTGATCAGACCATCATGTACCGGTTCTGATTAGACAATATGTTAGTGGGTGGCCACCCAATAAAATATGTCATGACCAAGCTCAAAAATAGATAAGCTTGCAAAACTAAGGCCAATTTAGCAGCACAAGATATAAGGGTGGTAATGATGAAAGGAATTACATAGTCCAAGTTTCTTAACCAATGGGTCAAGTAATCAGATAAGGTACAAGGTTAAGCATCTAAGGAAACAAGCAGAACACCATCACATGTTGGGTCGAAAGAATTGAGTCAAGGCTGGATTTCTAATTAAAATAAGAAGAAATTTAGTATAATGGTAGAGGTTATAGTTTAGCCAGTTGACCAAAAATTCATATCAAGAAAATAGAGTACAAGAAGACGGGTTTTAGTGGGACATGATATACCTACATGAAGGTGAGCTCGTCTAAGTCTTGCATATAAGATTTGTTGGAGGGTAACAACTAGTATTACATTCCGAATATCAAAGTCACGATAAGGAACGTCAAGGATCTCAATTAGAAAGTGAGAGTTCAAGAGGTGGTAATTAATACACAAAAATAATGAAGATCGAGTTAGTCATCTGCTTCTGATACTCTTAAGTTCATCTGGTCATAACTTGCCAATCATATCTTTACCTCACCAGTCTCCATATGAAAATTTAACCTTTACTTAAACCCTTACCATGACTACCGTAGGCAATTCCCAATTTCCAAACATCACTCTTGAAGCACAGCCCTCACATTTAGGAATCAACATTAACCATTTATTTAAATTTCCAAGTTCTTTCACCTTGTCTTAAATTTGACCCAAAATTGTTCTCCTCGTATTATTTAATTTAAATCTCTAGACCTTACAAAACTTATCTTCCATCATAAAATTAACTTCTGTATTTTCTTCGACATACACCCTTGAATATTATTCTCCTAAAAATATTTCACAACAATCTCTAAACTTCCATAACTTTGTGTTCTCTTTATCCCTAGTCATTTTCTCGCAACATCTTGTTTAATATCCTTATTAAACACAATTAACTTCTCTTTTCCATTACTAACCTTCTATATAGCCTCAGAGTAAAAGTTTTCCCCAGAATCAATAACCAAGATTTTCTAAGTTCTCAAAACTAGGTTGACCTCTGATATCCTCATTAGTTTTGAATACACCTATAAACTATCTCATAACCCCAAAATTTCTCTAAATGTAATTGTTTCCAGATTGACAGTATACATCTCTTTATTCTATTCGAGACCTTTACCACATTTCTATCTCAAGTTTCCATATGGAACACTCCACATTTGATTTCCTTTAGATCATCATAAAATAACCAGTTACGTCTTCTCTGAGCTACATAATTTACGTCACTTTCTTAGCCTTTCCCATGCAAAAGATACGAAGATTCAAGGATTTCGAAGTACATCTGGTTGGAACGACAAGATATGGGTAATTAATGTAATGAGACAGAGTTTAAGATAAGAGGTAAATAAGAATGCAAGGGAATAATGGCGAGAAAGAATAATGAAGATATGTTCCTTCTGATCGTTTCAAACGAGAGGAACCCATCAAGCTTAAATTTAATAGCAAGGAATGAGGGTGAATCCAAATAAGAGGAAAAGGAATTCCAATTGAAGTTCAAAATGAGTTTCGCAGGGGTCGTCCCAGAAATCTCTCAAAGAATCCTAAGTGTGATTGAGTACCTTGGATTTGAAAATATTAATCTAAATACAAAATTAAATCAACAACTACAAAATTTTATCAAAATTATCAACTAATACCAGGATTCAAAGTTCTACAATGAATCCACAAAATCAAATTCAAATCAAGAAAAAAGGTGAATCAAAACAAGAAAAAGGAGTTTAAATCGGAATTCAAAATGAGATTCTCAAGGGTCATCCCAGGAATCTCTCAAGGAATCCTAACAGTGATTGAGTATCCTCTCATCCTAACATCTTAATTTATATAACCTATAGTAGGCTCGTAGTAGTACAACTAAGTCGTTGCGCTACTACGAAATTGCACTAATACGAATCTCGACCTGCATGGGCCACCACTAAAAATGTGTCACGATCCGCACCCTAGAGTTAGGGCACGAGAAGTGGGTACGTCCAGCCTACGCCACAGTGTCGGCGGTAGAATGCTGTCTTAGGTCTCATGTATCTAACAGTATAAGGCTAAACAGTTTATACTTCCCGAATGGAGGTGACATAGCATGTACAGACTCAATCACATCTAAGGTAGAGCATGATAAGGATAGATAAAACATGAAATCCAAAAGAGGTACAACAGGGAGAAATCTAAGTGTCTAAGATACACAAATCCAGAAATATATCTCAAATTTCCAAACTCAGATACAGTAATCCATAAAGTAAATACAACTTCAGACAATTAAAATAACTACCTAAACAACCTCTAATGTGTCTCCTATAGGCTAGCAGGCAACCTCCAAGCTATCTGTAAAATTTATCAATAGGTCCAGTCAGGACGGGAACGAGCACATATCTCTAAAACAGTTCATAGCAGGTTAGGAGTATAAATCATGCAATAGAGTAAAATACAGGAAGTGCTGAATAGGAAGTACGAGTAAACAAGAGATATTTTGTAACCGAAAGTAAATACATGATAGTAGAGACTGTAAGTGGCTACGTGATTTAGAGCACAATGGTTATGTAAACGGCTTGGGGGCACATGAATACAAATAAGGAGGCACATGAATACATCTACTGGGGATAGTGATCACATAACTAATTCTACTCACCCCGCCCCAATCAATACACAAGGATCCGTTCAAGTTATGTCATAAGCACATGAATACAGCTAAGATACGTGAACTCATGTAATGAGTAGTACATGAGGCACATGATAAGCACATGAAAGCACATGAAGAACATGAAGCACATGAGAACATGTAAAAACATGAACTAGTACGAGTACAAGGAGTACCTGATGCACATGATAAAGTACATGAACATGAAATACCCGATGCACCCGTAGAGGAATAACATCTCAGGAAAGATCCATATAGTACTAATCCGTGAAGATACGTGTCAGCATCAAGTAGAGTAACCTAGAGCAAGAATATAATCCAGACAGGTATGAAAAGATCAGAAAATGTACTCGTCTGATATCTGAATGTCTAAGGTAAAGATACTGTCCGAGGAGAGGTGTCTGGCTCCTAATTAGAACAGCATAAGTCACAACATGTCCAGAAGGGTAATATAAAGCACTACAATGCATTCTATATGAATCTAGGTCAAACTAGGCCAAAGTCAACCCTTGGTCAACTCTGGTCAACTGCACTAGTCAAACTAGGTCATGTCCTAACCCAGCAAGTCTTACTAGGCCTAACCAAGACTATCCTAGCAAGCACACATCAATACAAGGCTATATAAGCCAACATACACCCAACTCTATATAGCATGCAATTATTTAATACTCAAATAGGCAAGAATTCATATTGGATATACACTAGGTAATCTATTACTTAAGCTATATATGTCTACACATATATACACATGCATATATTGGTATTCAACATTAGGTCTATAATCATGGCATTTCAAATGGTTATATAAACTTATATGTTACAACACAATATGCTAAAATATATATAATATACATACATAGCTAAGTTAACTATATCCATAAATACTTATTTAAGAGGCTATGTGTGTGTATGTGAACATGGCAAAGGGGCAAGTGAGGGTTAAATGGGCATACATAGTGTATACATATCAAAGAGTGTCAAAGTGTAAGTGAACAAAGTGTCAAGTGTGATAGTGTCAACATAGTGTAAGGGGGTACATGAGGTAATATAGGATTTGTGTTAACATAGAACATTACATCTCATTAACTTGTATATTGCATACATTACATCTATTATTACATTACATTCATGCTTGCATTCATTCATCATTCATTTATTCTCTTGCACTACAATATGCACCATACATTACATACTATGGAACCTACATATTCATTACAAGCCATACTTATACATGCTTACATTAGATAGGATACTTACACCTCATACATCATTTATTTAACCAGTTACTCATGCTTGCATTCTCTATTTAATTACATAATGTATATACATTAACATGGGTTAAAATTAAATAGAACATTATATTACACACAAGGGTGCACAAAATGCATATGCCGAATAGTAACTCCTACTAATAATCAATACTGTACCATCTCAGTATGAATTAAAATCTAGGATTAAAGTAAGTTATAGATCTATGTGTTAGCTTTCCGAAACTTCAAATGGATCGCGTTTTCGTTTCCGGAAACTCCCGGAATCGCAAAAACACCGAGAACGCATTTGTCTTTCGTACAACTGACACTCAAATAATTCTCCAGAAAGTTACAAAATGAATTAGGCCTATTAATATACGTTTTTGGGAAGCTAACTTCAATATGCTTCTTTTAAAAAAAATGGAAGATTAAACTGAGCTTTGAACTAGAAGTTATGACATTTCTAAGTTAGGGCTGAAATTAAAAACGTGGATAAAAAATCATGACGGATTTAGATAGTTTGAGCCAAAAGAATACACAATATATTTCCTAATTATCCACAACAATAATGACAATAATAATATGAGGAACCACACTCACAAACTTGATTATATAATCATCATGAACCATTTATTACATATATAAATATAGATACACTCTCATTACAATATATATATATATATATATATATATATATATATATTTTATATATATATATATATATATATATATATATATATATATATATATTACGAAAAAGCATTTTATTGAAGGCTAAAAGTGGCTCATAAAGAGCATTACACAGGTACTGGGCCAAAGACAAAAGGGCCCTGAGCAGCATTACAAAACCAAACAAGAAAATAACATGATTCCACAGGCAAAACATTGTGGGCACGAGGCCCTAAGAGCATCCTGCCCAAAACAGGCGGTTCACTGGCCAAAGAAGGATACGGTTCACTGACCAAAGAAGGATTTTTTTTTTTTTTGGGTTTGGCCACAGTCAAACCGGTTTGAAAGTTCAAAGGGGCGCACGCAAAGCAAAGGGCGCGGGGCCCCAGGGGGGGCACGTGGGCCCTAGCCATGATAGGCGCGGGGCCCCAGGGGGGGCACGCGGACCCGAGCTCACGACAGCGGGGGGAAACCGAGGGGACGGCTGGGAGAGAGACGGGGGGGTGTCACTGCAGCTCCGGCGACCCGGCTAGAACGCCGATCGGAGCGGGCGAACACCGGAGGATCCTCCCCGGCGCAGGAGAGCATGATCGGGGAGGGCCCGAGGGCGGGGCCGCCGGCAGAGGGGGCCGGGGGAGGGGGCCCGAGGAGGAGGAGGGGAGGGAAAAGACAGGACGCCGGCGGGACGCCGACGGGGACGGCCCATCCGGGGCGGAGGGACAGACGCGGAGGGGAGAGCCGGGCTCGACAGCGGAGGAACCGCCAGAGCAAGCGCAGGAGGCCGACGCGGGGAATGGCCAGTCAAAACCGACGGGGGGGAGTGGCCTCCAACGCACGCCGGAAGCTCCGGAGATCGTAGGGCGGCGGAGGGGCTGCCCACGAGAGGAGCTCTGAGCTCACGGGGGGAGGGACGACGACGGGGACAGAGACGGAGAGGCCATTGCAAGGAGGGGGCGACGACGACTCCGACACCGACAGGCTCGGACCGACGGCTGCGCCGGCCCAGGAGAGGGCTTCGCGGTTCGGAGGAGACGCCGACGCCGGGGAGGAAACGGCACCGGAGGAAGGGGCTACGAAGGGCACAGCCAAGGAGGGGGAGGGCTCCGCAGGAAGCGCGGGAGCGACGACCGCCGAGGGAACGAAGGGGGGGATACGGCGGAAGGGGAGGGAGGCACGCCGACCGGGGGGGCAAGCGACCCCGACGGGGGAACGTCTCCAGGTGGGTTCCCGGCGACTGCAACAGCAGCCGAAGCATGACCACGGCGCCGTCGGCGGCGGGGACGCTTGGGACGACGGGATCGTCGCCGCGGAGGGAGAGGGCGGTGACAATGAGGGCAGCAAGGAGACTACCGGAGAGGGGGGCTAAGCCGCCTGGATGCAGCGGAAGGGGGAGCAGTCCGGCAGCCGAGGCCGAAGCGCGAAGCCCGGGGCCAGCCCACCACGGCGGCGGCCACCAGGGGGCCGGCCACCAACGGGGACCCCACCCGAGAACTTCCCAAGCGCCCCAAGCGCCGCTCAGCTCCATCATCATCCTCATCATATATATATATATATTTTTTTTTTTTTTTTTTTTTTTCCTCATCATATATATATATATATATATATATATATATATATATATATATATATATATATATATATATACACACACAAATCTATATATGTAACATGAACACATCTATAAGAGATACATGAATGAAATCTAAAGTACTCAAGAACACATCTCTACATATTTAAATCTGAGATTTCATATAAATTAATTTATTTAATCAATATTTTAAATATAAAGTGTGTCCAAGTTTGGGGGTTTTCTCCATGAACACAAGACACAACAATAATACAATAGAAATCCCTAAAGGACACATAATGGACACAAGAAGACACAAAATAGGAACACAACAATGGGGGTCATTCCTTTGGTTAAAACTTTCCTAAATGCAAAATGGAGAAATAAAAGGGAAAGAAATATTACCTAAAGGAGAGAAAATCCAAGGAGAAAGGCTTCTTTCTTGGGAGAGCTTGAGAGCACTTGGGGAAGAAGACTTCTCAAAGAAAGGAAATGAGATGGGAGTCCTATTGGGGCTGGCCACAATGGTTATCCCTCCCTCATTGAATATTACAAGTTTGTCCCTCCCTTAGTTACAAGTGTTTAAAACAATTTTGGTTAGGGTTTGGGGGTAAAAGGGTCAAAATAAAAACTCTAAATGGTTAACCTAATAATTAGGATTATGACTAATCTTTCTAACATGACTAATTAAAATATGGGTCATGGCTAACTAATGCATGGGTCCAACTAGAGTCTAAGTTACCCCGGGTCCCCGTTACAAGTCGGATTGAGATAAAATTCGAACCCGACTCAAATAATCCCAAAACAATATCATAAATAATAAAATAATATCAAAATAATTCAAAGAGGTCAAATGAAAAATATTCTTAGGCCAGAAATGACATTAAAATATCATAATCACATGGTTAGGCTCTAGGTCAAACAGTCTCTAGGGTTTCACTAGCAAAACGTTAAAACCACAAGTCATTGATTTAAATAATTTTAAAATGATTTAAAATTACCAAAAATCATATCATAAATTAAATATCATTATTAAAATAATTATAAACATGAAATTTCAAAATTACCTTTATTTAGAAAACTGGGTGCTACACTTGGGCTCAACGCCTGGGATTTCAATGGGAATGGTGCCGCGTGCAGTCCAAATCTCCCATATCTCAGTAAGTGTTCATGAATTCCTTTGAAAGAATTCATCCCTTCTATACCCCTCCCTAGCAGAAAACCTTCTACGTCCATATTACCTCTGGATTGCTCCTCTATACCCAAAATTGTGGCTACCATGTACATATTACCTCTGAGTAGTCACCTATCCCATGATGACTCCATGTTTTCATGACCACCTAGAAAAAATTTCACGTCTATATCACCTCTAAAGTGTTATTCTATACCGTGTCTACCATGTCCATATTACCTCTGAGTAGTCACACTTTTTCTATAATAGCCTTGAGTTGTCATAGTTCTCTAGAAAAAACATTTCATGTTCATATTAGTTCTGAACTATTATTCTGGAAAAGGGTGCTTGCCACGTTCATATTACCTCTGGTTAGGCATTTCATCCATGATGACCCCTTGTCATGGTCATCAAGGGCTAGGAAACCTTTCACCTGAGCTCGTTGAAGACAAAAAAAGGAGACAAAAAAGTCCTTATACAGAAGCATGTGGCTACAAAGATCTATTACAGACTCTTCGTAGTTACATAAACAGAGACATTTAATGTTGGAGCTTAAGCATGATGTCAGCCTGGCAATAGAGATGATGGGCATTCCGCCTACAACTAGACATATGTTCATGCTTCTGTTCAAATTACCCTAAGCTTGATCCAAGTTCGAGACACTTTGAAGGGGGTCTTGTAGAAGCATAAAAAATTTCAACTGACAATATTCCTCCACCATAGCGCAAATAATACAAATTGTATAGAAATAGTGTTAAAAAGACAAAATAGAATATATGGAAGAAAGTTTTTTTTATCATCATATCTACAAAGGTCTAGTACAGACTCAACAAGGCTACATATAAAGGACCAACCCTATTCTTCTACAAAAAATTGATTACAAATTCAGCAAACCCTAGAGGAGTCTACAAGAGGTTTAGTCTTCGTCAAAGTACAGTCCTCTTTCTTTTCGGGACGCATACTGGAAGATTGATCTCCATTGAAGCGTATTCTGACTTTCTTGTGGGCACAACCCTCCAAAAGTGCATCAGTTACTCGGCTGAAGCGAGCAACTTCCTGAAGCACCAATTGATCCAGGTTTCCAGAAGGCGCAGAAGATCTCAAAAGCTTAGAATGGGCATGGCAGAGCACAACCTGTGGCTCTCCGGGTTAGCCATCCACCTTCGAGCTAGACCGTCAGGACCTCGAAGACCTCCAAGGTGTCGCCCAGGTTCGAACTCCTCATGAGAAGCATTCCAGCACGTTCCGAGGCTCATCAATAGTTCTTCTACAATGACATAGTCCCTTTGAACGAAAGAATCCTCAACCAAAATCTGACTTAAATAAGGCCAACCGCTGCTCAAAGCTAAGTCTGGATACAGTATGGTATTGAAGGACAAGAAGAAGAAGAAGACGTGACTCTTCAGAAAAAACTCCTCCTTTATATAGGGTAGGAGTGGTCCAAAACGTAGGCCACATGGTCGACGATCAAAGTTCCATATTAATGGGATGAACCTGGGACTCAGCACGATGAACCTTATTAAATAAATTTATTTGACTAAGTCCTAGACTATCCTAGGACCCCTTGAAATTCCCCAAGTAATAGTGGAAATTAAGAGGAGTCGTTCATTAAGGAGCAGTCATTCAGTGCTCATTAAAAAGAAGACTTCAAAGCCAATGCCTTCAATCTAGAGTCGCAGCTACACTCCGGCGCCAACCTCAGGCACAGACTTGTGATGTTTTCATTCTACCTCAACTCCAACGGCGCAGCACTCTGCTCCGACCCAGAAGCTCAACTACCTATCGTCAGAGACTTGGGAAATACCATTGCATCCAACACAAGTCTGTCTGTCGCTCCATGTACAGTAACCTCGTCAACCTGAAGCACAAGCCTACTTGTCGCCCTAAAGCACATTGGCTTTGTCGCTCGAAACATAGCCTTCTCGTCGCTCCTACGCACAGAAGCTTCGTCGTCTTTGAATCATAGTCCACTCGTCGCCTGAAAGCACATATGCTCCGTTGTCTCAAGAAGAATAATCTACTCATTGCCCAAGAAGCACAGCAGTACACAGACCTCGCCAGAGGCGCAGGAAGCATGGTTTCGCCGAGTCGATTTGCTTAAACCGACTCTCTCAAAGATAAGACTGGGGTTAATCATGATTGATATCTTATCAAAATTGATTTAAATCTTAGACGAGAATGAATCAGAATCCAAATCTGAGAAAAAAAAACCCCAAGATTTACTCGGTTGCATATGAACAAGCATATCAGCACAAGCCACGTGTCTCCTCCTTCGATTATTTTAATAACCACTAGAGATCTCGATTGAGGGGAATCTAAATGTCTGCCACGTGTCAGCACCGCAGAAGCTCGTATCGTGTAATGACGACAGATTCTTTCATATCTTAAAATCCTAATACACATCACATATGTGCTCTCTTCCCCTATAAATAGAAGGCTTCAACAAAGGAGAGACCACCGAATATCAAATCTCCAGCTCCAGGCATCCTCTTGATCGGCAACCCTAGAGTTTCATCTAAGGCATCAGAAAGTCATAGAAAGTTCAACCCGTCGTCAGATCGTCAACAGAGTAAAGGAGCCGCTGTAGTGCTCGATCTCCACCGTCACACTTTCCTAGAAACTCTTTCCCTTGTACTTAGAATATCCTATTTAGTACTTCCTTCTCTGTACACAGGTCTTCTTCTTGTACTTAGAATATCCTGTTTAGGACTTTATTCTCTGTACACAGGTCTTTTTATGTTTAATAAGCAAAAAGTTCGTTCAATCTTTTGTGATGTCGAACAAGGCTCTAGGGTGAAAAGGAATGGTGATGTTCCAAAATGAGCGAAAGAAATAAAAGTATTCATGGCTCATAGGAATACTTAGAGAATATTGACCTATACTGGAATTATTCTGGAGAAATAATTCCTCGCGGCCAATGATAAATAATAGGTAATCCAAATAGCTAGTCTATGATCTTCATGGTTTTAAATGAAACAATTTGGCTTAGAATGGTCAAAGGAAAATCAAATATGATTTTTGACCAAAACCAATAGGAAAAATTCGAAATAGCTATTTAGGAGACTTAATAAGTTTGCTAAAAAAGAAGTTGAAACTCCAAATAGTGAATGAATCTAGATTCT
This sequence comes from Iris pallida, assembly GCA_029216955.1. NCBI lineage: Eukaryota > Viridiplantae > Streptophyta > Magnoliopsida > Asparagales > Iridaceae > Iris > Iris pallida. The sequence goes on along the minus strand of JANAVB010022997.1, from coordinate 6,352,216 downwards.
AAATAGAGATAGAGAAGTAGGATTTTGATTAAAATCAATAGAAAAAATACTCTATTAATTAGCTTGTTAAGAAGGAGTTTGAAAGAAGTAATCTTAATCTCCAAATAACAAAAGTGCATAGATTCTAAAAGTTTTTAGAATGGAAGATGATAATTCCTGGAAGCAATGTGACTATGAGCACAACTTTCCACGGGTGTAAGCCTACTTCGCGAGTTTTTTTTTTAATATTTATTTTAGTTTAATTTTAAATATTTTTCTAGTTAGAAAATAAATTTATTTTAAAATTGTATTATAGATATTTTGAAAAGAAAAAAGATTTGCCAAATTTATTTTAAAAGAGATTTATGTTTACAAAAATATACTTCTAGGATTATTTGATTTAATATTACTATTTATGATTTAAATTTATAAAATATATTTTTGAAGTATTTGATTTATTACTAAATTATTTGGAATCTACTTTAAATATTATTAGACTTTATTTTAAATTTATTATTGATTTAGATTTGGCCAATCAAATCTAGGATTGTATTTGATTTTGTCAAGACCCGCACCCTTTTTTTCTATTTGGGATGCGAGTGCGTGCGCAAGCCAGCCTACGTCGCATTGTCGGCGGTAGAACGCTGTCAAGGCCATGAGGCTCAAATCACATAATAATAAATTTATTAGCTCATTCACAAACTAAACAACTTTATTAAATTTACAAGTTTTATATTTAATCCAAGTACAATGTCTCACTAAATAAAATAAAACAACTAATATATCTAACTAATCATCTAGGTTGACCTCAGCATACCCATGCCTCCCGAATGCTAAGAGAAGCCGTGACTAACCTAAAAAATATTGATTTCTAGTCAGGAATGGAACGAGTACATTCTAACAATAATTATAATAATTTGACAAAATTATAAAACAGGAAATAATACTGAAATACATAATAGGTGTATAAACAAGGAATCATGGTATGAAACATGTGAGTAAAAGCAGGAGATCATGGCATTCAAGACAAGAAAATAACTATAATAAAAGACTGAAACATGAACTGTAATATAGCAAGACTACTTCTAAATAGTGAGTTGGAATACACTTTCGACATGTAAATGGCTAAGGGTAAATCCGGCACCCTATACGTGAATGTGACTACTATCCGACACGAATAGACAAATGAGATATTTCTGGGTATATTTACATGTCTACAAATGTAGACTATACTCATGGATCTAAACAGGTCACTGTTGACACAAAGTCACAGTCAACCAAATATTGACAATATTGACTAAATAATATCTGTAATAATTCAATACGACACACGACGTCTGCATTAAGCTCAAGACAGAAGACAGCTCAGCTTTCGTGTCTCAGTTGATTTGAGTCTGTATTTTACACTTTCTTTGAGTCTAGACTAATGTAATCTGAGTCATGCTGAGCTCTTGAAACTTAGACTATAGCCTACCCAAAAATCCCAAGCTCCACCAAACCAAAAATTCCCAAATGGTACCCTTTGAACCACTCTGTGCTCTGGAGACAGAGTTCGGGCCGAACTCTGCCTCCACACAGAGTTCGGGCCGAACTCTGTCCCCTAGAAATCAGAAATCCTAATTTTAGGGTTAGCTGGTTGCTAGTTGTCCAAGGGCCAAATATTTGAATTTTCCTACCCGAATTCTGGCCGAATTCTGCCTATAAAAATACTATAAATAGGGCATGAATTCTCTCATTCCAATCCATCCAATCTTCTCTTCTCTTCTCTCTTATAAGCTCAAATAAGCCATATCCTTTCCATCTACTAGCCACAAGCCTCCTAAGTCTCGAGTGCTCAGCATCTCTCAGTTAGGATTCTTGTGCAAGAGTCGAAGAAGTCGCTTGGACAATTCCAAGCAAATCGCCACTGCGATCCTCTGTTAGAAGTTGACATGCTCTTCTGAAGTAAAGGCACGGGTTGTAAACTACTATTTCACAAATAGTGGATTTAATCCTGAGCTAGAGTTCTTAGGCCTGGACTAGTCCTCCACGAGGGAAACCAGGTTAAAATCGCTGTGTTTGCGTATGATCTTTTGCTCTCTATTTATTTTTTGTACTTTACTCTGATTATTTATTATTGGTGAAAGAGTTATTTTTAATTGGCTATTTTTCTATATAAACTCTATTCACCCCCTCTAGAGTTGCCAAACTGTTCTTCAATTGGTATCAGAGCTCTGTTCTCTTTACAAGGACTAACATCCTAAGAGCTGATCCATGGCAACCACACAATCCTTGATTTCCAATCATGGTGAAGGTCAGTCCACTCATAGGCCTCCCCTATTTGATGGGACTAACTACACATATTGGAAAACAAGGATGAGCTTCTATCTTAAGTCTCTAGACTTTGACCTGTGGACTGTCGTCACTGACGGTTACAAAAAGCCCGCCAGGATAGTTGTCGATGGTGACCTCATTGAGAAACCACACGACAAATATTCTGTCGAGGAGAAGAAACAGGCAAGTCTAGATGCTAGGGCTATTAATGCTTTATTCTGTGCTATAGACAGGAATGAGTTCAACAGGGTCTCTACATGCACCACTGCTCATGAAGTATGGAGACTTCTAAAAGTGACGCATAAAGGAACCACACAGGTCAAGGAATCCAAAATAAGCCGTCTCACTCAAGAATACGAAGCCTTCAAGATAAAGCCAAATGAGACGATCACTCAAATGTTCACAAGATTCCTCGACATCATCAATCCTCTATCCTTGCTTGGAAAGCAGTACTCAAACTACGAGAAGATTCGTAAGTTGCTCAGAGGGTTACCAAAGATTAGAATCTAGATTCATTCACGATTTGAAGCAACAGGATGAGGATGCTAACTCTTCACATCATATCCATCCTCATCCTGTTGCTTATAGATATTATTCTCATGCTCCCAGTATAAATAAGAATGCTATCTGTACTTACTGTGGATCATATGGACACATCTCACCACAGTGCAAAGTTAGAAGACTTGTAGATAAAAAGATATATGCTTGGTTTCCAAAGACTAACTTTTCAGGACCCTCAAGAACTCGGGTACCAAAGGTCACATCTACTCTTGATGTAGGTGGACCTTCCCTCCTCAACTGAAAGTAAGTGGATTCTCGATAGTGGATGCTCGCGACATATGACGGGAGACGCAAATCTTTTTGCATCACTATCGATGAAGAGAGAAGGATATGTATCCTTCGGTAACAATCTCAAAGGGCACATAATAGGTAATGGTATCATTGGTCATCATCCTTCTCCTGTAATAAAGGATGTCTGTCTAGTGACCGAGTTAAAGCATAACCTGCTCAGCATTAGTCATCTTGCTGATCATGGATATGATATTAACTTTGGACAAAATAGTTGCTACATCTATGATAGGTCAACAGGAGACATTGCTTTTGAAGGGAAAAGAGAGGACAACATATATATTTTCTATCTTTCTATAAATACTAACAATGCAGGTAGATGTCTATATGCCCACAAAGACGAACGACTACTTTGGCACCAGCGTCTTGGTCATGCCAACATGGATGCTATATCCAGGCTGTCTACCAAGAAGCTAGTGAGAGGATTGCCTGACATCACATTCAAAAAGGATACGGTATGTGCCGAATGTGAACTAAACAAGGCAACTAAATCCTCATTTCATTCCATCAACTCTGTAAGTACTACTAGACCCTTGCAACTACTTCATATGGATTTATTTGGTCCTAGTAGAATAGCTAGCCTTGGTGGTAAACTTTATGCATTTGTTATTGTTGATAATTTTTCGAGATTTACTTGGGTTTTCTTTCTCGCTAATAAGAGCGATGTTATTTCTATTTTCAAAGTTTTTGTAAAGAAAGTTCAAAACGAAAAAGGCTACATGATTACTCGAATCCGAAGTGATCATGGAGGCGAATTCGTAAATTATGATTTTGAAAATTTTTGTAATGCAAATGGTTTTGATCATGAATTTTCTTGTCCTAGAACTCCTCAACAAAATGGTGTTGTGGAGCAGAAGAATAGAACTCTCGGCGATATGTCCAGAGTCATGTTGAATAAATTTTTACTTCCAAAATACTTTTGGGCAGAAGCTGTCAGTACAGCATGCCACATTTTGAATAGGGTGCTGATTCGTCCCATTACGAAGAAAACACCCTATGAGCTTTGGTTTGGGAGAACCCCTAATGTTTCTTATTTTAAAGTTTTTGGTTGTAGATGTTTTATCCTTAACACCAAAGACAACTTAGGCAAATTTGATGCCAAAGCTGACGATGGTATCTTTCTTGGTTATGCCGCCAAGAGTAAGGGATATAGAGTTTTTAATAAATGCTCACTTATTGTGGAAGAGTCAACAAATGTGACTTTTGATGAAGATAACAGTGCTATAAGTACTCTTGATGATGACGTTGAGCCATCAACTTCTACTCCAATGAATACTTCAACCGAAATTGATTCTCTGGAGGGTTTGCCTAAGAAATTCTCTTTCAAACCTTCTCATCCAGAAAATTTAGTTATAGGAGAAGTTTCACGTGGAGTAACTACTAGATCATCACTAAGAGACTCCGTTGCTAGCACTGCCTTCATTTCACAAGTAGAGCCTAAAAACATTTCTGAAGCTTTTAATGATGAATTTTGGATTTCTGCTATGCAAGAAGAACTCAACCAATTCGAGAGAAGCCAAGTATGGGAACTCGTTCCTAAACCAGTTAATCACTCGATAATTGGTACTAAATAGGTTTTTAGAAACAAAGTAAATGAAGATGGTTCAGTCACACGTAACAAAGCTCGTCTAGTAGCTCAAGGATACAACCAAGAGGAAGGTATCGACTACGATGAGACGTATGCTCCTGTTGCTAGACTAGAATCCATTCGGATGCTTTGTGCTTTTGCTAATTTTCAAAACTTTAAATTATTTCAAATGGATGTAAAAAGTGCTTTCTTGAATGGTTTTATTAAGGAGGAAGTTTATGTGAAACAACCTCCTGGCTTTGAAAATCACAAATTTCCCGACCACGTATTCAAGCTAAAGAAAGCGCTTTATGGCCTCAAACAAGCCCCCAGAGCTTGGTATGAAAGGCTAAGTAGCTTCTTACTTGAGAAAGGTTTTTCAAAAGAGAAAATTGACACTACACTGTTTATAAAATCTTTTAAAGACACTATTCTGTTGATTCAAATCTATGTTGATGATATCATTTTTGGCTCTACTGATGAAACCCTCTGTCAAGAATTTGCCAAGTGTATGCAGACGGAATTTGAGATAAGCATGATGGGAGAGCTCAACTACTTTCTTGGCCTGCAAGTGAAACAAATGGCTAATGGAACTTTCATCTGTCAATCGAAGTATACCAAGGACATGCTGAAGAAGTTCGATCTTGACAACGTCAAACTAATCAGCACTCCAATGGCTACTTCAACCAAACTCGAACCAGATAAGAGCGGCAAACCTGTTGATCAACGTAAGTATCGAGGTATGATAGGTAGCTTACTTTATTTAACTGCTAGTCGTCCCGATATCATGTTTAGTGTTTGCCTATGTGCTAGATATCAAGCTAATCCTAAGGAATCACACATGACCGCGGTTAAGCGTATCTTTCGATACCTTAAGGGTACGGTTACAGTGGGCCTATGGTATCCCAAGTCCACATCATTTGACCTTATTGGTTACTCTGATGCTGACTTCGATGGATGCAAGGTCGACCGTAAAAGTACGAGCGGCACGTGTCATTTATTAGGAAAGGCTTTAGTCTCCTGGTTTAGCAAGAAGCAGAACTCTGTCGCACTATCCACAACAAAAGCTGAATACATAGCAGCTGGGCATTGTTGTGCACAAATTCTGTGGATGAAGCAAACCCTTGAAGACTATAAGTTATCTTTCATGCATATTCCTATATTCTGTGACAACACTAGTACCATTAATTTGACTAAGAACCATGTCTGCCACTCACGCACTAAACACATTGAGATTAGACACCACTTTTTGTGTGATCATCAGCAAAACGGCACGATTAACTTAGAATTTATTGACACTGATCATCAGCTAGCAGACTTCTTTACTAAGCCTTTATCCGAAGAGCGCTTCAATTTCCTTTGTCGTGAACTTGGAATTTTAGATGAAGCGGTCATAAATTGAAACTCACCTGCGTAAATATCGAGTATAGTGTGATTCTTTTACGATGAATTTGGTATGGATACAAGCCGAAAGGGTCCTTCTGACAACAAGGCGTAAAAGCCTAAGCGACACGGTGCACTAGTCCTCAGGACTACCGCTAGCTGGGATCCGGCCCCTGCTGCTAACCCATGGCAAATTCAAACTATTGAATTATATTATATTTCCTTGTTTATTATATGGTTTGTTTTGATTTATTATTGCCTATTTACTAATTTCTAAGTTCATTCTGATATTAGTCTATCTCTCTATCTATCTGATTGATTTCATCAAGCTTTTATCCTCATTTCTACCTCTTTTTCACCACTTAACCATTCTTTCTAATTTTTGGCCTGACTTATGTTCTGGGACATGAACCTAAAACTCGGGCCGAACTCTGCCCCTACCAGAGTTCGGGCCGAGTTCGGTCCCATTGTTCCAGCGTCGGGGACAGCCTCCGCCGTTTGATCATTTTAGATTGTACGGTTCAGATTCCCTCCGACCAAAGAAAACCCTCTCTTTATTTTCGGGTTTTCATCTCTCTCCTTCATTCTTTCCTTCTTCTCCACCTCTCCAAACTTTCTCCTACAAACCCTAACCCTAGTTTTCTATCTAGTGTGCTCCATTCCTTCTCAAAATTAAGGAAAAGGGGTTTATCATCATTCTCTTCCACTGTTTGTTGTTGTTTTCAGGTATAACTCCTTCTTCTTCTCTACTTCTTTTTGTGAAATGGCTCCTCGTTTGTTCAACCGTGGAAAGAGAATTCGGATCGAGGGTGTTTTCTCGTCAGATTCTCCTTCTCTCGTTGAGCAACCATTTGAACAACTACAACCACCTCATCCGTTGTTCAATCCATCTCGTCCCCGCAATCCTAAGACTTATGACGACCGATTATTTATATCACTTGAAGCATCCAACGAGTGGTTTAATGATTTTCGGACTCGTCCGGTATTCGCGGGGCATCCAATTAATTTTTCTATTTTCTCTCTATATGACTCTTTGTTCCACGACCTTTGTCTCGATGAGTTAGTCTCTGAAACTTCTGCCATCTATCGCCATGCCATCCAAATGTTCTACTGCAACTTGACCTATGATGACACTCACATCTATTCAAGGGTTGCAGGTATTGATATATCTTTTGATGACTTTGACTTAGCCGAATATCTTGATCTACAAGAACCCACCTCTTGGGAAAAGCTTGTTGAAGCCCGGTCGTTCCACTTTCCAGACGAAATTTCCCTTAAGAGCTTCAAGGACGATTTGTGCACCCCGTACACACGTCCTCACAAGCTTATGACTAAATTTTTAAATCCATATTTTTCTGATCTTCATCGGATTATTTTCAATACTATTCTGCCAAAAGCTGGCTCAACCGATGAAGTTACATATTTTGAAATCTCAGCTATGTATCATCTTCACTTCGGTATCTCGTTCAATCTTTCACGTACCATGATGGACTGGATGATTAACTGTAGGAAGAAACCACGAGCCTTGGTTTTTGCATTATATCTTCCTATGGTCTTTCGTGCGTTCCGTATACCACTTGACACCTGTCCTTTCCTGCCTGCTCCTGCTTTTCTTCAGGCAGTCGTCGCCTCTCCTGAGGCTTCTGAGCATTCTGATGATGAGGAGCCTGACTTCCCTCCACTCGGTCAGGATGCACCTCCTCCACCTGCCACTCTTGAGTCTATTCAGACTATGCTTCGGGATCGTTTTGCTCTTGAGGACGATCGCTCGACACAGCTGGACTATCGTACTACTCTGCAGATGAGTGCCCTCGGCAACTCTCTGCATGATATACGATATTCCATGTCTCGTCATCTGCACATTCCCATGGAGCGGGATCCAGCGCACGCGGGCCATCGCATTGATGATCCGTGGGTCATGCGTTACATGGATCCAGATGATGCTTTTGGGGACCCCAGTCGCTCCTTCCCTGGTCACTCAGACACTCCTGGACCATCTCGTGCTCCGTGATGGAGATTGGCTACTATCTGCCGCTGCTGCTGATGATAATGCATTTTGATTTCTAGTTATTTAGTTTTTATGTACTTGGATGTTCTAAAACTCTGGTTATGTGTTTGACATTTGGTTATACACTTTATGCTTATCGTAGTTTTATATGTTATGCTAGTGACTCATTTTGTTTATTTATATACTGTTTCTTCTCTGCTTGGTGTGGTTGCATTCCTATTATTGCCTACTGCGTTTCCATGTTCCTCTGCAGTCTATATTGCTAAATGCCAAAAGGGGGAGAACTATGTATATTCTGGCTGGATATATTTGGTATCATATCTTTCGCTTTCGTATATCTGTGCTTGTTTGTGCTTTTTGGAGATATTATACAGGTTCAATGCATTATTTACGGGGGAGCTATTTCTTCTAGCTCAGCACCATTCACTGATCACGGGGGAGCTCTTATTTCTAGCTCGGCATCGATTATGGGGGAGCTATGTTGCTATGATCAACTGTGTCCAGGTATGAATGTTGAATATACATATATTATTTTGTCAATTATCAATATGGGGGAGATTGTTGACACAAAGTCACAGTCAACCAAATATTGACAATATTGACTAAATAATATCTGTAATAATTCAATACGACACACGACGTCTGCATTAAGCTCAAGACAGAAGACAGCTCAGCTTCCGTGTCTCAGTTGATTCGAGTCTGTATTTTACACTTTCTTTGAGTCTAGACTAATGTAATCTGAGTCATGCTGAGCTCTTGAAACTTAGACTATAGCCTACCCAAAAATCCCAAGCTCCACCAAACCAGAAATTCCCAAATGGTCCCCTTTGAACCACTCTGTGCTCTGGAGACAGAGTTCGGGCCGAACTCTGCCTCCACACAGAGTTTGGGCCGAACTCTGTCCCCTAGAAATCAGGAACCCTAATTTTAGGGTTAGCTGGTTGCTAGTTGTCCAACGGCCAAATATTTGAATTTTTCTACCCGAATTCTGGCCGAATTCTGCCTATAAAAACACTATAAATAGGGCATGAATTCTCTCATTCCAATCCATCCAATCTTCTCTTCTCTTCTCTCTTATAAGCTCAAATAAGCCATATCCTTCCCATCAACTAGCCACAAGCCTCCTAAGTCTCGAGTGCTCAGCATCTCTCAGTTATGATTCTTGTGCAAGAGTCGAAGAAGTCGCTTGGACAATTCCAAGCAAATCGCCACTGCGATCCTCTGTTAGAAGTTGACGTGCTCTTCTGAAGTAAAGGCACGGGTTGTAAACTACTATTTCACAAATAGTGGATTTAATCCTGAGCTAGAGTTCTCAGGCCTTGACTAGTCCTCCACGAGGGAAACCAGGTTAAAATTGCTGTATTTGCGTATGCACTTTTGCTCTCTATTTATTTTCCGCACTTTACTCTGATTATTTATTATTAGTGAAAGAGTTATTTTTAATTGGCTATTTTTCTATATAAACTCTATTCACCCCCCTCTAGAGTTGCCAAACTGTTCTTCAGTCACGAACACAAAAATACATTGGTTATGAACAACATGTAAAGAATCTATAACTACAACCTCGTGTAACCATCGTGTCGAGAATCAACAAAATATCAAATATAAAATACTACTAAATACATGAATCTAGAGATGATCAAATATAAAAACTATCAAAAATGTACTCGCTTGGGGTCCTTTGCTGGTGATACAGATAATACCATCGTATTCGAAATAGTCCAGTTGGCTAGGGTAGCACTATTTGTCATTAAATATCAAAATAAGAATTACAGAAAAACTCGATTTGATTGTAAACTTTGAAAGTACAAAAGAGAGCCTAGAAAGAAATCATAGGAAATAATCTAAGTACAATTGATTTTTATTCTGGAGGTGATGATGGAGGCTCGGGAAAGTGTAGCAACTCTGCCTTACTCCTTGGAATATCAAACCAGTCTTTGCTCTTGAAGAAATTTGCCAGCCTTTGATTGCCAACCTTTAGCATGGGTGTGGTACCCTGCTATTTATAGTGGTTTCTACATAAAGCAGATTTTGGGCCACATAGATGGCCACATGGCCACGTGTCTATAACAGCACACGAAGACTCGATCTTGGGCTGCCAGCTGGTGGGGATTGTTGAGATTTCTTTTTTGTAGCAAATCTGGGTGATTGAGACTAGGTTAAATTGCCATATGCCCCCCCCCCCCCCCCACAAAGTAGAGCCTGAATCGTTTTGGTCACATAGTGGCCTTAAGAGCCTTTTTTTTGCGGCTCGGCTCCGCTTGGCCGTATGAGATCTTGGAGAACCTTGCTTTTGCGGCTTGGTTTCACTTGGCCGCATGGGATCTTCGAGAGCCTTGCTTTTGTGGCTTGGTTTCACTTAGCCGTACGAGATCTTCGAGAGCCTTACTTCTGCGGCTTGGTTTTACTTGGCCGGATAGGATCTTCGAGGGCTTTCCCTCTGTGGCTCGAATCCACTTAGCCGCGTGGGATCTTTGAGAGCCTTGCTTCTGCAGCTCGAGTTTTCTTAGTCGCATGGGGTCTCAAGGAGCACTCCTTCTGCGGCTTAGTTTCACTTGACCGCATGGGATCTTCGAGAGCCTTCCCTCTGCAGCTTGGTTTCTCTTGGCCGCATGGAGTGATGTTCCGCACAAACTCCATCTTTTCCATGCTTCTACAAGATCCCCTTCAAAGTTTTCAAATTATAAATTTGGAATACTTTGAATAAGAAGCATGGAGAAAATCGTTAAGCCGCAGGGAAGCTTCGAGCCGCAGGAAGATTTCGATCTACAGGGAAATTTTGAGCCGCAGAGAGTAATGCTCAGATTTGCTTTTTAGATTTGGGCTCTCTTTTCAAGATAAAGATGACGGTTACTAAGGATAAAATCCAAAAGGTCATTACTATCTTTTAATGGCATGATAACCGAAGCGGCGCCTATCCGTTTACGCTTCTTGGTGGCCTATAAATATATATAGGCCGTACGGTAGTGAGAGAACTCCTATTGCTTTCTTTCGATTTCTTCACTTTTCGGCCTCTTCTCTTCCAACATCCTTTTTTGCTCTCGATCAGCCATGGCCCCCGAAGCCTCCCAGTTGACTGGTACTGCTAACAGAAGAAAAGGGTTTGCCCCTTCGTAGATAGTTGTGGACCCATTCTTCGCTCATCCTGACGTACAGCCTCATATCCCCGGTAAGGATGGTAGAAGAACGAGTGTTTTGAACTCATATGGCCATGTCATATGCTTTATGTGTAGGCCAGTCACATATCATCGCTGTGCTTTGGTTTCAATAACTTTTGTGCATAGTCGGGTTTCCACGGTGCATGTGTTCCCTATGTCACTGGACCGCATGTGTTGTGTGATCGGTCCGTATGGATTTGAGCCGCACGATTGAGTCGCATGAGCTCTTCCCTGATCTGTGCTGTGTGTGATCTATTATGACTGGGCCGCATGAACTAAACAGAAACCCATTCACTTTGTTTTTTCCTGACTGCTAACCCCCTTTTTTTCCTTTTTATATTTTATAGGGATCCGGCTAGCAAATTTCTCCAGACCGGTATCGACAATTTTGAATATGGTAAGGATGCAACATTTTGACACGCACATCAGACAGCGCAGAACTCTCCATGCTTCGAAAGGGTTTTCCTCAGATGGTAGGAAGAACCTTTATATATCGGAGAGTCGGACGGTGGTTGGGCATCGTCGTGAAAGTTCTGTTTTCACGGCTCTCCAAGTAGGCAAAAGCAACACTAGGGATATTGTTTTGAAGGTATGGCCTCTTGGAGGAACGGGCCTAGGGCGTTCGCAATACGGAGGAGAGAAAGCTAACGCTTATAGATGCTTTTAGCATGCTATATTTGCCCTCCTCCGTGTGGCTTCTCGAAGGTTCAACAGCCTTGTTTGCTTCTCAGCAGAAAAACATGACTCCTTTCGAGGGCTACGAAACTGCCTTTTGACGAAGGCGTGGTGCTGCCAAACTGACCTAAACAGCTGAACGTCGGACTAAATTGAAGATCGATCGCCCCACTGCGCCGCTTGAGGCGATACTTACTGTCCTATGTATTGTCGATGAGCAGTAGATTTTTTTTTCTTTTTTTTGCTGCTGGAGATGTAGTCTCACCAATGTAGTTGATGTTTCATGAAATAAAAGATACATTATCTTCCTTCCTTGTTTGTGATATCTGAAATGCTAGAACTTGTGATTGGCAGAAGTCATCCCACATGGAGGACTTTTTTGTGTAGATCTATTGCCCTTTTGTGCATCTAGAAATACGAGCAGTAGATTTGAATAATTTTTATGGACCTATTACCCTTTTACGCACTGGTGGTGCGAGTAATAGATTCGAATAATTTTTTGTGGACCTATTACCCTTTTACGCACCAGTGGTGCGAGTAATAAATTTTAAGACAAAATCCAACAGAGGTAATATGGACGTGATAGGTTCTGTGGTCTTAACACCATGACTTTATCCCAGATTAGGTACAGGTGTTAGATAAGAAGACTATCTATATCAGAGGTAATATAGACGTGACATACGATAATCATGAATAATTTTTTGGTGGACCTATTACTCTTCTGCGCACTGGTGGTACAAGTAATAGATTTTGAGATAAAACCCAACAGATGTAATATAGACGTGATAGGTTTTGTGGTCTTAACACCATGACTTTATTCCAGATTGGGTACAGGTTCAAGTCAAGAGGCTATCGGTATCAGAGGTAATATGGACGTGGCATACGATAATCAGGACCAGGAAGTTTTTTCAGAGATGGCAATAAGCCTGGTAAACTCTAGCGGGACAAAGCATTAGGGTGGAAGTTCAGAGCTACTTAGTATACATGACTTATCACCCAGGGGGATGCAGTATGAATCTGCTCAGAGATAATAGAGTATAAGTTCAGAGGTACTTGTTGTACATAACTCGACAGTTTGAGAGATTTGGTGGTTTGAGAAAGTACCAGCATGTCCTTAGATATAGTATTCCTTCAGGAACTTGTCGTTTATGGGCATCATGAGCAAGATTCAATTCTATTTCGTGAGCCGGTATGCACCGTTGGAGAATACGGTCTCGATGATGAATGGACCCTCCCATTTAGGCTGGAATTTGCCGACGATTTTGTGAGTCATGACCATCGGTCTACGAACGGCCAAGACGAGATCGTCTACTTGGAACGTCATCTGCTTGACTTTCTTATTGAAGGCTCGAGAGATGCGTGCTTAATAGAGCTCGATACTTTGTTGAGCTTACAAAAGCTTCTCGTCTAAGGCTTCCAATTCTTATAGCTGTCGGTGTTAGTTATCATCTGACGTCAACCGGTAAGTAAGGGCCACGTGAAGTGAAGGGATCTGGGTCTCCAATGGAAGAATGGCCTCGCTCCCGTAAACCAGAGAGAACGGTATATTTTCTGTAGCCGTCCGACTTGTAGTGCGGTATGCCCATAAGCATTCGCCCAGCTTTTCATTCCAGACGCACGTGTTTGAAGACACGAACTTGTTGAGAAGCATGATTATGGTCTTGTTAAAAGCTTCAGTCAGTCCATTAGTCGATGGGTTGTATGTCATTGAAGCCACATTCTGAATCTGATTCTTGTCAAAGAATCGATAGAAAGTATGACTTGCAAACTGCGGACCATTGTCATGAATGATCCTCCAGGGCAGTCCAAAATGGTAGATGACGTGATGTTTTATGAAACTAATCACATTTGATGTCTTTACCTCTGCAAGTGGAACAGCTTCCTTCTATTTGGAGAAGTAGTCGGTGATTGCAAGTATAAACCGGTATCCCCTAGACGACGACGGGGTGATTGGGCCAATGATATCTATTCCCCATGCTTCAAATGGCCAAGAGGCCACTATTGGGTACAAGAATTCGGATGGCAGATGTATAAAGTATGCATGGATCTGACAAGCCTTACACCTCTTTGCATAATCGACAGCGTCTGCTACCATCGTCGGCCAGTAATAGCTCATCCGACGAAGACGATCCTACAACTTCGGGCCAGGTTGGTGAGTCCTGTAAATGACATCGTAAGCCTCGTGTAGGGCTTCTTTGGCTTCTACATTTGACAGACATCTTAATAGTAGCCCGTCGTAGGATCATCGATATAACATTTTTGTTTCTGTCATAAAAGAATATGAGAGAACGCTTTCTGATTGAAGTTTCTTCTTTCACATTCTCAGGCAGGATTTCGTAGACTATAATATCGATGAACGGGAGTCTCCAGTCTTGCATGTTATTGGCTACCTGGGTGGAGTAACTCGTACCTAGTTGAACGTTATTTTTGGGACAGACCAGCTCATGGCCTGTCATGTTGACTAGATAATGAGCATAATTTGGAACCGCCAAAGAAGCGGCGAGGCCAGCTAGGGCATCGGCTTCAATATTTTGGAGCCTAGGAACATGCTCTATGAAGAACCCTTCTGAGGTTGGAATGATGGCAATTATTATCTGATGGTAAGAAACCAGGTTCGCGTTACAAACCTCGTATGAGCCTCGGATTTGATTAACAATCAACTGCGAGTCGCCATATGCTTCTAGGTATTTGACCCCCACTTCTTTTGCGAGTCGGAGTCCGATGACCAAAGAATTATATTCGGCTATATTGTTTGAACATGGTTCTGTGAGAGAGTATGCCCGATTGACTACTAATCCAGAGGAAGAAATTAATACTATCCCGACTCCAACGACGATATCACCTTGGGGCCCCGTTCTTGAAGCACCGTCGAAGAACATTCGGCAAACAATATCATGTGAAGTCATGTTTGAATTAATAACTTCGTCTGGGACTTCTTTATAGATTCTGGTTGTTTCTGAGCCTGGGTGGGATGCTAAAAGTCGGCCAAGGCTTGACCTTTGATAGCCTTCTGTGGAATGAAAACCATGTCATAGGGGGACAACAATATCGCCCAGGTGGCTAGACGAGAGATTAGTGAACCCGACTTGGTCATGAGAACCATGAGGGGGTTAACTCGTGAGGCAACATGGATGGTCTGCCCTGTCATATAGTGTCGTGTTTTCTGAATAGCGAACGCTAAGGCAAGGCATTCTTTTTCTACGGTGGTGTACCTATGCTCCAGCCCCACCATCATTCGGCTGAGGTAATAGATGGCTTGTTCGTGCCATACGTCATTGTTCTGTGCTAGCAAGACACCAAGGGAGTGTTCCATTGCCCGTACATAGAGCAGGAAGGGCTTTTCGACGACCGGGGCAACCAGAACTGGCAGATTCGACAGGTATTCCTTAATGTCATCAAAGGCACGTTGACATTCTTTAGTCCATACGAAAGAGACGCCTCTCTTCATGAGTTGTGTGAAGGGTTGACATCGCCCTGAGAGATTAGATATGAACCTCCTGATGTAGGCTAGTCTTCCCTGAAGGACGCAGAGTTTACGGAGGTTCCTCAGTGGACTCATCTCCAGGATTGCTTTTGTCTTATCGGGGTCAATGTGAATTCCTCGGGAAGTAATGACAAAGCCCAAGAATTTTTCGTTGGACACGCCTAGGAAGGACTTGGTGGGATTCATCTTCAGATTGTGTGCTCGCATAAGGTCGAACACTGTCCTCAAATCGTCTAAGTGATCATCCTTAGAGTAGATTTTAAAGGCGATGTCGTCAACGTAACACTCCATCGTCTTGCACAAGTGATCTCTGAAGATGACACTCATAGCTCGTTGATATGTAGCACCGACGTTCTTTAGGCCGAAGGGCATGACTGTGTCATAATACACGCCGATCGGTGTTCGAAATGACGTATGCTTCTCATCGTTAGGAGATATTTTGATTTGATTGTATCCTGAAAAGCCATCCATAAAGGACATGCGCTCGAAGCCAAACGTATTATCGATTATTATGTTTGTGATTGGAAGAGGGAATTCATTCTTAGGACATGCCACATTCAGATTGCGGACGTCGATACAGATTCGGATCTTTCCGTTCTTCTTGATGACTAGTACTATATTAGCTATCCAGTCCGGGTGCTTCTCCTCACGGATAAAACCACTAGCTATAAGCTTGTTTACTTCCGCCTCGATGGAGTTCATGATGTCTGGACGGAACCGCCGTTGTTGTTGTTTGACTGGTTTTACGTCCGGATGAATATTGAGCTTATGAAGTGCGATCTCAGGGTTTAGCCCTGGCATGTCTTTGTAGCTCCATGCGAAGACTTTAATATATTCTCTGACGAGTTGCAACAGCGACTTTCGTTCGTCGTTCGTCAGGATTTTACTGACGAAAATTGGCTTTGGAGACGATTCGTCGCCGAGGTCAACTTGCATGACTTCGTCTTCAATGGGAGGGTCTCGTTATTCAAAGCGCTTCTCCCATTGTGCATCCAGTTGTTGGGCCCATGGCTCCAATTCAAGAGGTTCAAGTAGATCTTCATCTTCCTCTTCAATATTAGCAGATGCCATATTGACAGACAATGTCTGCTTGAATATATTTCCAATGCTATCATCGAAATCGTTTGTGGGCGATTCGAATGAGTGAGAATGCCACTCGCATTCCTTATCGAAACTCTCGGGCATTGTTACTGGTGTAACATAACCGAGACCGTGTCTGGACTTGCTGTAATAATCTCGAGGTTTTCTTGTCGGGGCTGATAGCTGCAGAGGCGATCGCTGGCAGTTGTCATAATTCAGACCTGGGGTAATCTCCATGTCGTATCCCTGATTTTGCATAAAGTATTTGTCTTGGGGACTATACAGGTAGAGCATCAATCTTTCAGTATCAGGTTCGAGATCGAACTCTTCTGGCATGAAAGGTTGATGACCTTCTTTTCAGCCGAAGACGATTGTGTGATCCCCTTCTCTTATGCCTGGGACTAGGAAGTATGAACCTCTAATAGGAGTAATTTGGTTTGCGGTATGGACGGTTGTCACTTGTGTGTGCAGGTTAATGTCCAGACCGTGCTCTACAGCATACATCAGATTGCACTCAGGGTAGTTCAAAGGTAGCCTCTTATCGATGAAATAAGGAATTTTATCTACATGGATTACATCATCAGGAGAGGGACTATCCATATGTGCAACCAAATATTTTGCAAGTTCTGCCTCCTCTTCAGCTACCCCCTGCGTGACCGGAGGTTGGGACGCTGTCTTGGGCAGCTTGACCAGGAAGGGTTCTGCTTGTGGCATTGGCTTGCCTGAGGGCCTTGGATCAACACTTGGTTGTCGGCTCGTCTTTGGGAGACGGATAACCATCGGCTCGACAAAGAACTTTGCATCTTCCAATTGTCTTTGATTTGATTTTGGCAATCGGATCACCATCGGCTCCACAGAGGGCCTCGTATCTTTCGATCGTCTCTGATTGAATTTTGGCAATCGGATCACCATCGGCTCCATAACGGGCTTTCACTCCTGGCTGGACCTCGGGAGTCTGATGACCATTGGTTCCAACTGCATAACTGGGGCAGGGGAACCGAGCACCTCTTTATGCAAAGTTGTGACAGGGGTGCGGCTTTGCCTGATTTACGGGCCTGGAGATGAATTTTTAAAGGTTCTTCTGATCCTGTTATGGCCTTCAGTTCGTCAGTAATATGCTTCTTGGATTCTTCATATAGACAAACCTCCGAAGAATAGTAAGACTCAACCCCTTTAAAGGGATCGATGTCGGTGAATTTCGTCTTCACGAAGCCGTACTTACTGACATACTTGAAGCACTGGTGGAGTGTGGACGACATGATCATATAGTCATATATCCACGGAAACCCCAAGAGGATATTGTAGGATGTATCTGTGTCTATGATGTAGTAGGTAATTTCCGTCCTTAGATCACCGATCTGATATTTCAAGCAGATTTTTTCCAGGGGATAGCTCCTTCCCGAGTTGAAACCGCTAATGGCAGTATTGGTCGCCGCTAGCCGGTGTACAGGGATGCCGAAGAGTTGAAACAAGCTTTTCGAGATAATGCTTATTGACGAGCCAGGATCGATGTGCATCCGATCCACCTTGATGTCGCCTATGTATCCTGTGTAGTACAAGGGACGATCATGCAAGTTGGCCATGATTAACATGTCCTATGGGGTAATATGATGTTGGGCATTACATCTGTACAGTTGCTGCCCTGGAGATCTGCCGATGAGTCTTCCCTTGTAGGCTTGACCTGGGCTAAGTAGGCGTCAGCATTCTGGAGCGCTTCGCTCAATACGACACGAAGATCCTTGAAATTGTAAAACCTAATTTTCCAGATAAGGGTAATTTTGAAATTTTGTAATTATAATTATTATTTATTGATATTTATTTCATATTATGATTTTTGGTGATTTTTAACCATTTTTAAACTATTTAAAATTATGATTTGTGATTTGGTATTTTGCTAGTGTAACCCTAGAGATAGTGATCGAGAGCTTAGCCTTGTGATTAGGGTATTTCATTTATCATTTTTAGCTTGAGGGTATTTTTGTCATTTTTGGGTTTATTTGATTTTAATATTATTTATTTGAATTTATGGAATTTTTTAGGAATTATTTTGGATGATGGTTGACTAGGTTGACTTTGACTAGCATTGACTTTGGTAGACTAGTCTAGAAGCTAACCCTAGTTGTGACTGCCTTGGGTAGGTTAAGTAACCCTAGTCTAACTAGAGTTAACCCATGATTTAGTGTTTTAGACTCGAGTTAGAATAGAGAGGGTTAAGTCATAAGTCATGACTTATGGTTTTGAGACCAATAGATAATCACTTAGCCATAGCTTGTGAAAGTTGGCCCAAGGCCCATAGCCCATCACTAAACCCTAACCCTAACCTACAATGGCCAGCCACCTAGGGAATCCTATCCTATTTAATGCCTCATTCATTTAGGGTTAGCCTCCCTTGGAAATAGATCTCAAGTTTAGAAAGAGGTAAATCCCCAACTTTAGAAATTCATATCAAATCCATTTTAATTCCTTTTTAATCCAAACAAATTGCAATATGTTCTAATTAGTGTGTTGTTGCTGTTTGTGGAAGTTTTTCTCAGTTTATGAACAATTTGGTGAAGTTTGGGAAGCAAGGAGAACACCCCTCTTTAGACCTTTTTGAGGAGATTGATACCTATAGGTAATTCCCTAAAACTCTATTAAAGTTGCTGTTATTTTTGCATATTAGCCTAGATCTAGGTGTCCCCTAGATAACTCTAGAATTTCGTGGCATATTGTGTCCATTTCGTGTCCTAAATGGACACGTATGAGTCCACTATGCTGAGTGTTTGATGAAATGCCCCAAAAGGGATTTTGACCTATTTTTTTTGAAACTTTTGAATAGAAAATTGTGTTTTAGTGTCGTTTAACGGTTTCTTAGTGTCTGAGCGTGTCTCGTGTCATGTTGGTGTCGTGTCGCACCCGTGCACACGCTCGCGCGCGTGCAAGCTGCACTGCCCTGCTGCCAGCAGGCTCATACGAGCTATATAGGGCACGTGGACACGTGTCCTTTAGTTTGGAGCTCGGGGCAGTGTCTGACCCGACACTCCCCAAGTTTCGTGTCCTGATGATTCGTGTCGGGTGAGGAATCTGGCCTACATTGGACACGGGGAGCACAGCCACTATACAGTTCAATGTACACTGGTTTGAGTAATGCTGGACACTTCTGTGTCCTGTTTTTGGACACGATACTGTGTGAATGACACGTGCACATGTTAGTCTCTATATTACCAACCAATTTTATTGCTTAATTACATGTTTTGTAGTTTAAATTCCAATTACCTAGTAAATGTCTGAAACTTGGTATTTTCTAGAAATTCTAGATTTCTAAAACGAAATTTGGCATCTATTTTAATCCACTGTAATACTCCTAATTTCATGTTTACATTCTTATATATTTCTCCTATATGTGTTCTACTTGTATGGCAATTTTGGGATGATTTGGACTTTGTGTTGGATTCGAATTGGAAAGATGGAAATCGACTGATACATTTAATTGATACATGGTTAATTCAAATTCTCCTAACTGTTATTCCTATTTTAATCATGTTTTAAACTAATGTTTCAACTGTCAATGAGTCCACATGTTTGATTATCATGGCTAGTTCAATGCTTCGTTTAGATAGGCTTTTGTTATGTAAATGGGATTGGCATTAAGTTGGGTTTTCAATGTGTGTCAACTGATTTTATTCTAGATTTTAACTGTCAGATGAGAACTAATTTCCTATAACTGAGATTTATTCATTCCTAATAAACTGTAATTGAACTGATTTCCTTTTGAAACCGAGATTTATTTCATTCCTATATACTGTCATTCTTATACTTGGTATCGATTCACACTAGAGTATTCACTGTCAAGTTATTTCATTCTTTTACTGAAATGAATGTTTGATTCACGGTTAACTGTCAATGCATTCATTCCTGTCAACTGATATTGCTTTCAATATACTATCACATGATCCCCTAGCTGAGAATTGATTCTCTTTAGCATTCCAACTCACTAATTCCAGTTTTCTCTATGTTACTCACTGTTTCATAACACTTAACTGCTTTTTTTCTCATTACAACCGTTACTTACTTCCTTAAAACTGAGAATTCTATTCCAATGTGAACTGTCAACTGAGTTTGAGTTATTAGGGACTGTTTTCCAGGATTCTTGATAGCCTGAGGATGATTCCAGGTTATGCCATGCCACACTGTTCCTGTATACGCACAGGTTCACACATTGTTAGCTGCCATACTGTTTTGTACTCACTGATTTCTAATTTCTTGCTAACACACACACACACATATGCCATATCTCACACAGAAGTGTATGTCCACACATGTCTATCTCATACACACATTGACACCCTCAAGTGACACACACTCTTGTACTCTCATGACACACATACTTGAACACATGAGCACATATGTCCATCCCTATTCTTGTATGTGTGGTATACATATAGTAGCCTACATGTTAAGGTGTATTTCTATATTAGATTATATAAATATATCAATATGTGTATTATATTTTAGATATATGAATTGATATGTGTAGATGTGATTTATAGGTTGGTTATAGGCATGAGATAGCCTATAGCCTAGGGCTTTTAGCCTATGGGTGGCTTGAATGCCAGTATAGAGTCTAGATTGGACTTGTATAGCCTTGTTAGACCTAGAATAGACTAGTTAGACTAGTATAGACTTGTTTGACTTAGGTTTGACTTCGTTGACCTAGTTTGACTTCTAGAGTTGACCAGAGTTGACCAAGAGTTGACTTTGGTCTAGATTGACCTAGATTCATTTAGAATGCATTGAATTGCATCTTATTATCATTTTGGACTTGTTGTGACTTGTGCTGTTCTAAGTAGGAGCCAGATACCTCTCCTCGGATAGTATATTTACTTTGGACATTCAGACATCCGGCGAGTACATTCTCTGATCATTTCATATCCTGTTAGAATTATTCTCCTGCTTTAAATTACTTTACTTGATGTTGTCACGTTGGTCACACGGATTAGTACTATATGGATCCTTTCTTGAGATGTTATCCCCTCAGAGAGCATCGGATACTGTATGTTCTGT
Organism: Iris pallida; assembly: GCA_029216955.1. Taxonomy (NCBI): domain Eukaryota; kingdom Viridiplantae; phylum Streptophyta; class Magnoliopsida; order Asparagales; family Iridaceae; genus Iris; species Iris pallida. Next base: position 6,330,677 of record JANAVB010022997.1, on the reverse strand, counting down.
GCGTTTCACTTACATTGTGTATCACTATGCTTTATGGTTCATTGATCACTTGTGACTTGTACTCTCGTGATCATAGAATCTTCCTTGAATCACCCATTTATGGGCATTCCTAGAATCACCCATTTTTGGGCCTATCATGTACACCCTTCAGGGCCCGTTACATGAATCATAACATAACCTGGCTGGATCCTTGTGTAGGGGTACGGGGGAGTAGAAGTAGACATGTGAATAATATCCAAGTAGTATAGCATCAGAATCTTTCCGTAGTGTAGCATCAGAATCTCCTATGCCATTCACATGTTTATATTGTACTCTGACTCACTAGCCACTATTAGTTCTCTACTTATAGTAGATATTTCTATTACAGTTCTCTCTCTGTTTATATTCTGTACTTTCTTTCAGTTTTCTGTATCTTACTTTACTGCATGATTATATTTTCTAACCTGCTATGAACTGTTGAAATGTATTGTGCTCGCTCCGTCCTGATTGGGCACCGTTGAATGTTTACAGAGGACGAGGATGAGGCTGTTGTTGACACCTTCTATGGGATAGCCCTAGACAATACTTGTGAGCTGGACTCTCAGGAAAACCCAGCTCTAGCTGATGACATTACCCCTACTGCCTAGACTAGTTTAGTTAGGCTTTATCTTACTTATGTTGTCTTGGGACTAGTCTAGGTTTTACTATTTCTGTCATTTGAGATCTAGATTGTATATATTCTTTCATACTCTGTAGTTGAGACCTTGTATTCTGGATGTTTGCTGAGATGTTATCTTAGACACTTAGACTTTTCTGATCATCTGTATTTCATTTGAGTTCTATATCATATCGTGCTTCTTCTTTCTTAGTTGTGATTGAGTTCACATTCTGCTATGTCACCCCCATTTGGGGAGTATAAACTGCTTAGCATTATATTGTTAGATGGTGTGACCTAGGACAGCATTCTACCGCCGACACTGCGGCGTAGGCTGGACGTACCCACTTCTCGTGCCCTTATTCTAGGGTACGGGTCATGACATATTTTTAGTGATGGCCCATACAGGTCGAGTTTGTGTAGTGGTATTCGAACTAGAGTATCACTACAGCCTGCAGTAGGATTAGGATATTTTGAAGGTACTCAATCACATTAGAAAAAACTCTTAATCAGATTCTTTTTATCTAAATTGTTGCTTATTGACTTCCCTTGAATATAAACTGTCATCCTTTGAATTTTCGCTTCATTCTCAGAAATTACTTCTTGTTTTGATCTGTCTTCATGATGGTTATGGAGACACGATCTCATCGCTCCGGTTCGGAGATACTATCGAGAGGCTAGCCACCTCTCGTCCTGTTCATCAGGGCCTCGAGACCGCAGCTCCTGTTGTGCCAACTCAGGTTGGCATTTCTGCTATATTGGAGGTGCACCTCTGTCTGTACAGAGACTTTTTCCCGTCATTCCCGATTTCTTTCAGCAGCAGCGGTTCATGCAGCATCAGCAGCAGACCAGGGAAAACCAGCAGGAGCGAGCTATCGTCAAGACAGTCAAGGATGCACAAATCATTGGAGATCTCGCTGTAAATTCCGTTCTTCTCGATTCCATTCCCGTAATTGTCTTTTATAACTATCTTGAAATCCGATTCCATCTGTTCCTTGCTGATTGATTAATTTTTTTCATGTTGCTCATTTGTTATGTTTGTTTTTCTTCTAAGAAAATCATATGGGCTAGGTCACCTAAATCATGGAATCTAAAATCTTCGATAGTTGTGTTAGTTGGCATAGTGAGGACATATAGTCAGATTTTGGACGTATTTCTCGGGTGTGGAAATTTAAGGTTTTTGCCGTCGCATGCGGTAATACAGAAATTTTAAATACCATAAACCTAGAGGTATGTACCTTAGTCAAGGACTCTGTGATTATCGTAGCCTTGCTCACTAGCATGACGAAGACTCTGAGTAACATAATTTTGGACAGACACATATGATTGTACCATTCTGTTGTTATAAATAACTTAGGAGTAGGGATATTTAGTTTTGTAGAGCTTATTCATAAGTAGTTCTTTCATAGTGTAATGAGGTGATGACTTGTAGAGTGTCTGTACTCTAGAGATGATAGTTAGTATTGGTATTAGAATAGTAACGTATTGTAGATGATTTTCTTGTTATTATCGTACCAACCAGTTTACATCTAGGATGTTAGTATGCCTTACAGCCTTGATGATTATTATTATTATTTTCCTTACCTTTTTCCAGTGAGGCACCCATGACCAGAGCCTGTCCTTGAGTATAGTTGTAGTTTACCTAAGACTGAGAGGCCTATATACATATAGATTGCAGATGATATTGGCATATGGGATATGGGTTGGTTAGTATCTACAGGTCATTGTTGAATAGGGCATTGACATGTTGATTAGCCTATATTTGGTTCAGTTTTATATTTTAGTAAAGTTCTCTTTGTGTTGAGTTCAGTTATGAATGATCAACCTTTATAGGCAGTGTGTAGACCCTTCATTAGAGACCCTCTTCTCTTGGTTCATACTATTTCAGGTTGTTCACTGCACTCAACTTTCATTACCTGTCATGTTGCGTCATAGGTTTTACTGGATCATTGTTCAGACCCTAGTTATTGACTCACCAATATAACCATCAACCCCTTACCATATTTTGCACATCTGGAGAGTTAGTATCATGCATACTAGAGGTCTGCACTCACCCCTCGGGACAGTTCACTGTTCTGTCCCAGTACACCTTACAGTATCTGACCCCTTCATTGGAGTGATAGGCATGTGGTAGGGAGTATGTGTTATTAGACCCTGAGTAGAATTGTGGTGATGAGGGTTAATATATATATAGTTGTATATATGTGTAATGTAATTTGTTAGTACGTAGCCTGCACTCATTTGCAGTATACTGCCTATTGCATTCCCTGTACACTAGTCTGGTTCACTTCTTCAGACCACTGTCCTACATATAGTTAGTTCAGCCAGATGTAGAGGAGGGGCTAGGTTGATCTAGGGGCATGTTTCAGTCACCATGTAGGTTTTCTTTCACTTTGACTATACAAGTGGACCCAAATGTCCTGTCCTTTAGCTCATAATTTCAGTCCCCTTGGCATCATTCCCTTTTGCCTATATTGATGTTTCTGACCATTCATTCTTAGCCTAATTCTAAGCTTTTGTTTTATTCCCTTATGAGTTTAGTCTACTTTAACCCTTGGTTGATCAGTCATATATATATATATATATATATATATATATATATATATATATATATATATATATATATATATATATATTTTTAATATATATATATATATATATATATATATATATATATATATATATATAAAATAAAAAATATATATATATATATATGTATGATATAATTAGGATATATGTGATGGGTTGTTGTTCTTGAGCATATATATATATATATATATATATATATATATATATATATATATATATATATATATATATATGTGGTATTTGGGATTGGTGTGCTTAGCTTGTAGGTATTTAGTTATGGATGACTTGATAGGATTGGGAAGTTAAGAGCTAGCCTATTATAGAGTTTCTCTTTTTGTTAAATTCTGGTTGCCCACACTTAGGTAGCTAGCATTCCTAAGAAGTTGACCAGCTGATGACCAAGTACTAGGATGTTGAGAAAATTGACTAGTGATTGACCCTTGACTATGTTTGACCCAGAAGGGGGTGCGATCATCTTAATTTCGAGGACGAATTTTCTATAAGGTGGGTAGGATTGTAACACCCAGTTTTCCAAATGAGGGTAATTTTAAATTTTGTAATTATAATTATTATTTATTTTATATTATAATTTTTGGTAATTTTTAATCATTTTTAAACTATTTAAAATTATGACTTGTGATTTGGTGTTTTGCTAGTGTAACCCTAGAGATAGTGATCTAGAGCCTAACCTTATGATTAGGGTATTTCATTTATCATTTTTAGCTTGAGGGTATTTTTGTCATTTTTGGGTTTATTTGATTTTAATATTATTTATTTGAATTTATGGAAATTTTTAGGAATTATTTTGGATGATGGTTGACTAGGTTGACTTTGACTAGCATTGACTTTGGTAGACTAGTCTAGAAGCTAACCCTAGTTGTGACTGTCTTGGTTAGGTTAAGTAACCCTAATCTAACTAGAGTTAACCCATGATTTAGTCTTTTAGACTCGAGTTAGAATAGAGAGGGTTAAGTCATAAGTCATGACTTATGGTTTTGAGACCAATAGATAATCACTTAGCCATAGCTTGTGAAACTTGGCCCAAGGCCCATAGCCCATCACTAAACCCTAACCCTAACCCACTATGGCCAGCCACCTAGGGAATCCTACCCTATTTAATGCCTCCTTCATTTAGGGTTAGCCTCCCTTGGAAATAGATCTCAAGTTTAGAAAGAGGTAAATCCCCAACTTTAGAAATTCATATCAAATCCATTTTAATTCCTTTTTAATCCAAACAAATTGCAATAGGTTCTAATTAGTGTGTTCTTGCTGTTTGTGGAAGTTTTTCTCAGTTTGTAAACAATTTGGTGAAGTTTGGGAAGCAAGGAGAACAACCCTCTTTAGAGCTTTTTGAGGAGATTGATACCTATAGGTAATTCCCTAAAACTCTTTTATAGTTGGTGTTATTTTTGCATATTAGCCTAGATCTAGGTGTCCCCTAGCTAGCTCTAGAATTTTGTGGCATATTGTGTCCATTTCGTGTCCTAAATGGACACGTATCAGTCCACTATGCTGAATGTTTGATGAAATACCCCAAAGAGAATTTTGACCTATTTTTTTGAAAGCTTTTAAATAGCAAATTATGTTTTAGTGTCTTTTAAGGGTTTCTTAGTGTCTGAGCGTGTCTCGTGTCGTGTTGGTGTCGTGTCGCACCCGTGCACACGCCCGCGTGCGTGCGAGCTGCACTGCCCTGCTGCCAGCAGGCTCGTACGAGCTATCTAGGGCACGTGAACACGTTTCCTTTGGTTTGGAGCTCAGGACAGTGTCTGACCCGACACTCCCCAAGTTTCGTGTCCTGATGATTCGTGTCGGGTGAGGAATCTGGCCTACACTGGACACGGGGAGCATAGCCGCTGTACAGTTCAATATACACTGGTTTGAGTAATGCTGGACACTTTTGTGTCCTATTTTTTGACACGATACTGTGTGAATGACACGTGCACATGTTAGTCTCTATATTAACATACAATTTTATTGCTTAATTACATGTTTTGTAGTTTAAATTCCAATTACCTAGTAAATGTCTGAAACTTGGTATTTTCTAGAAATTCCAGATTTCTAAAACGAAATTTGGCATCTATCTTAATACAATCTAATACTCCTAATTTCATTTTTACATTCTAATATAGTTCTCCTATATGTGTTCTACTTGTATGGCAATTTTGGGATGATTTGGACTTTGTGTTGGATTCGAATTAGAAAGATGGAAATCGACTGATACATTTAACTGATACATGGTTAATTCAAATTCTCCTAACTGTTATTCCTATTTTAATCCTGTTTTAAACTAATGTTTCAACTGTCAATGATTCCACATGTTTGATTATTCATGGAAAGTTTAATGCTTCGTTTAGATAGGCTTTTGTTATGTAAATAGGATTGGCATTAAGTTGGGTTTTCAATGTGTGTCAACTGATTTTATTCTCGATTTTAACTGTCAGCTGAGAACTAATTTCCTATACCTGAGATTTATTCATTCCTAATAAACTGTAATTGAACTGATTTCCTTTTGAAATCGAGATTTATTTCATTCCTATACACCGTCATTCTTATACTTGGTATCGATTCACACTAGAGTATTCACTGTCAAGTTATTTCATTCTTTTACTGAAATGAATGTTTGATTCATGGTTAACTGTCAATGCATTCATTCCTATCAATTGATATTGTTTTCAATATACTGTCACATGATCCCCTAGCTGAGAATTGATTCTCTTTAGCATTCCAACTCACTGATTCCAGTTTTCTCCATGTTACTCACTGTTTCATAACACTTCACTGATTTTCTTCCCATTACAACTGTTACTTAGTTCCTTAAAACTGAGAATTCTATCCCAATGTGAAATGTCAACTGAGTTTGAGTTATTAGGGTCTGTTTTCCAGGATTCTTGATAGCCTGAGGATGATTCCAGGTTATGCCATGCCACACTGTTCCTGTATACACACAGGTTCACACATTGTTAGCTGCCACACTGTTTTGTACTCACTGATTTCTAATTTCCTGCTAACACACACACACACACATGCCATATCTCACACACAAGTGTATGTCCACACATATCTAACTCACACACACATTGACACCCTCAAGTGACACACACTCTTGTACTCTCATGACACACACACTTGAACACATGAGCACATATGCCCTACCATATTCTTGTATGTGTGGTATACATATAGTAGCCTACATGTTAAGGTGTATTTCTATATTAGATTATATAAATATATCAATATGTGTATTATATTTTAGATATATGAATTGATATGTGTAGATGTGATTTGTAGGTTGGTTATAGGCATGAGATAGCCTATAGCCTAGGGCTCTTAGCCTATGGGTGGCTTGAATGCCAGTATAGAGTCTAGATTGGACTTGTATAGTCTTGTTAGACCTAGAATAGACTAGTTAGACTAGTATAGACTTGTTTGACTTAGGTTTGACTTGGTTGACCTAGTTTGACTTCTAGGGTTGACCAGAGTTGACCAAGAGTTGACTTTGGTCTAGATTGACCTAGATTCATTTAGAATGCATTGAATTGCATCTTATTATCATTTTAGACTTGTTGTGACTTGTGTTGTTCTAAATAGGAGCCAGACACCTCTCCTCGGACAATATATTAACTTTGGATATTCAGAAATCAGGCGAGTACATTCTCTGATCATTTCATATCCTATTAGAATTATTCTCCTGCTTTAAATTACTTTACTTGATGCTGTCACGTTGGTCACATGGATTAGTACTATATGGATCCTTTCTTGAGATGTTATCCCCTCAGGGAGCATCGGATACTTCATGTTCTGTGCGTTTCACTAACATTGTGTATCACTATGCATCATGGTTCATTGATCACTTGTGACATGTACTCTCATGATCACAGAGTCTTCCTTGAATCACCCATTTATGGGCATTCCTAGAATCACCCATTTTTGGGCCTATCATGTACACCCTTCGGGGCCCGTTACATGAATCATAACATAAGCTGGCTGGATCCTTGTGTATTGATTGGGGGTACAGGGGAGTAGAAGTAGACATGTGAATAATATCCAAGTAGTGTAGCATCAGAATTTTTTCGTAGTGTAGCATCAGAATCTCCTATGCCATTCACATGTTTATATTGTACTCTGACTCACTAGTCACTGTTAGTTCTCTACTTATAGTAGATATTCTATTACAGTTCTCTCTCTGTTTACATTATGTACTTTTTTCAGTTTCCTGTATCTTACTTTACTGTATGATTATATTTTCTAACCTGCTATGAACTGTTGAGATGTATTGTGCTCGCTTCGTCCTGATTGGGCACCATTGAATGTTTACAGAGGACGAGGATGAGGCTGGTGTTGACACCTTCTATGGGACAGCCCTAGACGACACTTGTGAGCTGGACTCTGAGGAGGACCCAGCTCTAGCTGATGACACTACCCCTACTGCCTAGACTAGTTTAGTTAGGCTTTATCTTACTTATGTTGTCTTGGGACTAGTCTAGGTTTTACTATTTCTGTCACTTGAGATCTGGATTGTATATATTCTTTCATACTCTGTAGTTGAGACCTTATATTTTGGATATTTGCTGAGATGTTATCTTAGACACTTAGACTTTTCTGATCATCTGTATTTCATTTGAGTTTTATATCATATCGTGCTTCTTCTTCCTTAGTTGTGATTAAGTTCACATTCTGCTATGTCACCCCCATTCGGGGAGTATAAACTGCTTAGCATTATATTGTTAGATGTTGTGACCTAGGACAACGTTTTACCGTCGACACTGCGACGTAGGCTGGACGTACCCACTTCTCGTGCCCTTATTCTAGGCTACGGGTCATGACAGGAGAGCCTTAGGAGCTCGTATAACGACAACTTTGCTAGCGTGTTATTCAGTTGTACTAGTATGTCAAAGTTGTAAGGTCTCTCTAGCCCTTGAGGTGCGTCATTACGGAGCAGCCTGTCGAAGAAGGTTTCCTTCGGCTTGGACCTGTCTGCCGGTGGTGGCTGAGATGGCCCCGGAACATCAGTAGCAGGCAACGTTGTCGGCTGAGAGTCTTCGACTGAATTACCCAGAGTGGGCTAGAATTATGTACCAGACCGGGTAACAATGGCCGCCGCCTCCTCAGCTTCGGCTGAAATTGTATGGCAGGATCTGGACTTCCTGTCCTTCTTTTTGTTGGTTGAAGATGGCACCGCCCGGGTAACGTCTGGTCCCGAACAGGTGGATGATTAGTAACCTCCATCGTTGTCCGGGGGACAGGTATTACCCCGTCTTGAGTTTTTGTTGGAGGGAAGTCACCGAACTGAACTGATACCATGTTCGCAGACACGGTAACCTCTTCAAAATCCAGCAACAGGGCATTAGAGTTGATGAGGTTCTGGATGTACCGCTTTAATGTGAAGCACTCCTGCATAGGGTGGTGGACATAGCGGTAGAAGTGACAATACTTCGTATCCTCGATCTCCGCTGGTCGAGGCTCGCGCTCTACATCACGGAGCCGGATCCTACCCGCCTTCAGGAGCATGTTGAAGATTGGTTTGACATGGCTATCTTCAAAGGAGTATATAATCTCTTTAGGCTTCGGAACTTCTGCTTGCTTTAGTTCGGGATTTTGGGTGTCCATGAGAGACAACATTGTTACATCATGTCCCACCTCGTAGAATCTTTCTAGGAACATGTGTTTGAAGCCGTAAAGGAATGGATGCAATTGTTCGGGAGGTTGCGGTACCAGTCAAATGCGATTCCTCCAATGCTCCGATAAATAATCGTGTGAGGATGGCGTCACTATGCGGCAAATGGTCTATTATGACCTCAAAATATGTCATGTACTGGCTGGCAGAGGTCTTCCCGTCATATGAATCGATATGAAACGGTTTATACCGTGGCAGAAAAGGAACATCTCTCCACGCAATGGGATACGGCTGCCATATTCTGAGGTCGCGGGAGCAGTCTCGGGCATTGAATATTGCTCGATGCTCCTGGACTTCCCTCTTTGCCTTCCTGCTTCGTCTGTAGCTGAAGGAGTGGATGCTCCTAGAGGATTGTGACCCAAAGGAGGAGCGGTCATATTGGAGTCCTTGTTGACTGCGGGTCCCAAACTTGTTTGTCCAGACGTCCTTGCTGGTTGAGTCGGCAAGGCAGCTTTGATTTTGTCTACTGACTTGACCAAGGATAGGAGCATGGCTTCAAGTACTTCTAGACGTTTTCGATCAGTAGGTCCTTCATGATCATCGTCGGCCATACAGACTGTCCGTACATGGGTAGACGTAGAAGGGACCGTAGAAGAGGTGCTCTTCGTGTCATATTCCCGTACAGTAAAATCATCGGGGAACGTTGGAATGTTCTCCTCCTCGGACTCAGAAGGGGTGATACCTCATGTGCCGGAAGCTGCATCGTCCTGGCGAAGACGATCACCGTCGGAGACGTCCAAGTCTGTCGAATAATTCCAGTGGATCGCTAACCCTTGTATACCCTCTTGGAACACCGGGTTGTTGCATATGTTCAAGAGACTACCACCCCCAGCTTTATTCACTACCCAAATCCGTCATAATTTTTATCCACGTTTTTAATTTCAGCCCTAAGTTAGAAATGTCATAACTTCTAGCTCAAAGATCAGTTTAATCTTTCGTTTTTTTAAAAGAAGCGTATTGAAGTTAGCTTTCCAAAAACATGTATTAATAGGCCTAATTCTTTCTGTAACTTTCTGGAGAATTATTTGAGTGTCAGTTGTACGAAAGACAAACGCATTCTCGGTGTTTTTGCGATTTCGGGAGTTTCCGGAAACGAAAATGCGATCCGTTTGAAGTTTCGAAAAGCTAACACATAGATCTATAACATACTTTAATCCTAGATTTTAATTCATGCTGAAATGGTACAGTATTGATTAACTATTCGGCATATGCATTTTGTGCACCCTTGTGTGTAATATAATGTTCTATTTGATTTTAACCCATGTTAATGTATATACATTATGTAATTAAGTAGAGAATGCAAGCATGAGTAAATGTTTAAATAAATGATGTATGAGGTGTAAGTATCCTATCTAATGTAAGCATGTATAAGTATGGCTTGTAATGAATATGTAGGTTCCATAGTATGTAATGTATGGTGCATATAGTAGTGCAAGAGAATAAATGAATGATGAATGAATGCAAGCATGAATGTAATGTAATAATAGATGTAATGTATGCAATATACAAGTTAATGAGATATAATGTTCTATGTTAACACAAATCCTATATTACCTCATGTACCCCCTTACACTATGTTGACACTATCACACTTGACACATTGTTCACTTATACTTTGACACTCTTTCATATGTATACACTATGCATGCCCATTTAACCCTCACTTTCTCCTTTGCCATGTTCACATACACACACATAGCCTCTTAAATAAGTATTTATGAATATAGTTAACTTAGCTATGTATGTATATTATATATATGTTAGCATATTGTGTTGTAATATATAAGTTTATAGAACCATTTGAAATGCCATGATTATAGACCTAATGTTAATACCAATATATGCATGTGTATATATGTGTATACATATATAGCTTAAAGTAATAGATTACCTAGTGTATATCCAATGTGAATTCTTGCCTAGTTGAGTATTGAATAATTGCATGCTATATAGAGTTGGGTGTATGTTGGCTTGTACAGCCTTGTATTGATGTGTGCTTGCTAGGATAGTCTTGGTTAGGCCTAGTAAGACTTGCTGGGTTAGGACATGACCTAGTTTTACCTAGTTTGACTAGTACAGTTGACCAGAGTTGACCAAGGGTTAACTTTGGCCTAGTTTGACCTAGATTCATGTAGAATGCATTGTAGTGCTTTATATTACCCTTCTGGACATGTTGTGACTTGTGCTGTTCTAATTAGAAGCCAGACACCTCTCATCGAGCAGTATATTTACTTTGGACATTCAGACATCAGGCGAGTACATTCTCTGATAGTTCTTTCATTTACTTGTCAATTACTGTACTTCAGTTCTAGATAGTTTTATGTGATTCTTACAACACGTATAGATATATCTGGATTCATGTATGCGACACACATACTATTTATCTGGCCTCTATTTCTGGAACCAATACTGGCATCACCTTCTGGAACCACTACTGGCATCACCTACTGGAATCACTACTGGAACCACCTACTGGAATCACTCTAGAATCTTTTGCTGGTATCGTTATGTTTGGCTGGACTCATCTCGATTCTCGTGTCGTTTTCTGGATTCACTTGTACTTGTGGGCGGGGAAATATTAGAATAGGCATGTGAACATACCCAAATACTGGAACCACTCCCTTGGAATTATACTGGAACGATAGCCATCCCACACTTGGCCGAGTGCGCGGTGTGCCGTATTACCTACAGTCGTTCACATGTCGATCCCGATGTTTTAAAACATACTGTTGGATTATAGGCTGGACTCACCCTGGAACCTTTGATCACCAACTGACTCACCTTATACCGAACTCATCTTGTACTGGAACCACCTGGTATCAGATTCATGTTGTCTGGATTTACTTGGGTTTTGCACTTGTTTACATATACATTCTGGACTTATTATGTTACTTTAGTTCAGCTAGATTTATTTTACAGTCTTCATTGCCATCATTCTTCTCTTGTTTTAGTTACTTACTTTTCTTGTATCTTATCTGTTCTCCATACCATGGATCACCTGTATATAAACTGCCATATTCATCAATAAAACTGTCTATAACTGCTTTATAGTTCTCTGTCATTTAATTGGAATTTCTTGATGAGTTGTACTCGTTCCTGTCCTGACTGGACCTGTTGATAAATTTTACAGATAGCCTGGAGGTTGCCTGCTAGCCTAGAGGAGACACAGTAGAGGTTGTATAGTTAGTTATTTCAGTTGTATTGAGTTGTATTTATTCTATGGATTACTGTATTGAGCTTTGAGATGTATTTCTGGGTTTATGTATCTTAGACACTTAGACTTCTATCTCCTGTATCTCTTTTGGATTTCATGTTTTATCCATCCTCATCATGCTCTACCTTAGATGTGATTGAGTCTATATCTGCTATGTCACCCCCATTCGGGGAGTATAAACTGTTTAGTCTTATACTGTTAGATGCATTGAGACCTAGGACAGCGTTCTACCGCCGACACTGCGGCGTAGGCTGGGCGTTGTTACGTTCTCGTGCCCTAACTCTAGGGTACGGGTCATGACACATTTTTAGTGGTGGCCCATGTAGGTCGAGTTTATGTAGTGGTATTCGAACTAGAGTATCACTACAGCCTGCAGTAGGATTAGGATTATTTTTGGGGTACTCAATCACATTAGAAAAAACTCTTAATCAGATTCTTTTTATCCAATTGCTGCTTATTGATTTCTCTTGAATATAAACTGTCCTCCCTTGATTTTTTCGCTTTATTCTTAGTAATTGCTTTTTGGTTTGACCCGTCTTCATGATGGTTATGAAGACGATTTCATCGCTCTGGTTCGGGGGATACTATCGAGAGGCTGGCCACCTCTCGTCCTGTTCATCAGGGCCTCGAGATCGCAGCTCTTGTTGTGCCGACTCAGGTTGGTGTTTCTGCTACATTGGAGGTGCACCTCTATCTGTACAGAGATTTTCTCCCGTCATTGCTGATTTCTCTCAGCAGCGGTGATTCATACAGCATCAGCAGCAGACCAGGGAAAACTAGCAGGGCGAGCTATCGTCAGGACAGTCAAGGATGCGCAGACCATTGGAGATCTTGCTGCAAGTTCCGTTCTTCTCAATTCCATTCCCGTAATTGTCTTTTATAATTACCTTGAAATCCGATTCCATCTGTTCCTTGTTGATTGATTAATTTTGTCATGTTACTCTTTTGTTGTGTTTGTTTTTTCTTCTGAGAAAATTATATGGGCTAGGTCACCAAAATCATGGAATCTAGAATCCTCGATAGTCGTGTTAGTTGGCATAGTAAGGACATGTAGTCAGATTTTGGATGTATTCTCGGGTATGGGAATTTAAGGTTTTTGCCGTCGCATGCGGCAGTGCAAAAATTTTAAATACCATGAACCTAGAGGTACGTACCTTAGTCAAGGACTCTGTGATTATCGTAGCCTTGCTCACTAGCATGATGAAGACTCTGGACAACATGATTTTGGACAGACGCATATGATTAACAGATTGTATCTTGAGAAGGTTTAAACATCATACCCTTTTGATTGTTATAAATGACTTAGGAGTAGGGATATTTAGTTTTGTAGAGCTTATTCATAGGTATTTCCTTCATAGTATAATGGTATGATGACTTGTAGAGTGTTTGTACCCTAGAGGTGATAGTTAGCATTTGTGTTAGAATAGTAACCCATTACAGATAATTCTCCTGTTATCTATAATACCAACCAGTTACACATAAGATGTTAGTATGCCTTACATCCTTGATGATTATTACTACTTTCCCTTACCTTTTCCAATGAGGCACCCATGACCAGAGCCTGCCTTTGAGTATAGTTGTAGTTTCACCTAAGACCGCGAGGTCTATTTGCATAGATAGATTGCAGATGATATTGGCATATGGGATATAGGTTAGTTGGTATCTATAGGCCATTGTTGTATAGGGTTATAAACATGTTGTTTACCCTATACTTGGTTCAGTTTTCCATTTTAGTTAAGCTCCCTTCGTGTTGAGTTCCTTTGTGTTGATCACCTTTATAGGTAGTGTGCAGACCCTTCACTAGATACCATGTTCCCTTGATTCAGACCATTCATCCTTAGCCTAGTTCTAAGCATTGTTTCAGACCCTTATAAGTTTAGTCTGCCTTAACCCTTGATTGATCAGTCATGTATATATATAGATGATATACTTAGGATATATGTGATGGGTTATTGTTCTTGAGCATATATATATATGTGGTATTTGGTATTCATGTGCTTAGCTTGTAGGTATTTAGTTATAGGTGACTTGATAGGATTGGAAAGTTAAGAGCTAGTCTATTATAGAGTTTCTTTTTTGCTAAATTCTAGTTGCCAACACCTAGATAGCTAGCATAGGTAAAATCCTAAGAAGTTGACCAGTTGATGACCAAGTACTTGGATGTTGAGAAATTGAATAGTGATTGACCCTTGACTATGTTTGACATAGAAGGGGGTGCGATCATCTTAATTTCGAGGACGAAATTTTTATAAGGTGGGTAGAATTGTAACACCCAATTTTCCAAATGAGGGTAATTTTGAAATTTTGTAATTATAATTATTATTTATTGATTATTATTTCATATTATAATTTTTGGTGATTTTTAATCATTTTTAAACTATTTAAAATTATGACTCATGATTTTGATATTTTACTATTGTTTGGTTTTAATTTCGAGGAATTTGTCATCCCCAGTTTTTAGGAACAGGGATATTTTTGTTATTTTATATTTTTGAAATATTTTTGAAATTTATTTTATTATTTATGATATTGTTTTGGGATTATTTGAGTCGGGTTCAAATTTTAGCTCAATCCGACTTGAAACGGGGACCCGGGGGTAGTTTGACTCTAGTGGGACCCACACACTAGTTAGGCATGGCCCACATGATATTAATTTTAGTCCATATGATAGAAATATTTTAGTTAGAGGTTAGACTAATTATTATGGATAAGGTTAGTGTGATTAGAGACTTTAGAATGACTAATTTAGCCCCAACCAATTAGCCCTTTCCTAATACTCATAGAATAGGTTAGTGGGGGCATTTTGGACATTACCATAATAGGACAAATAGCCCCATATGGCCAGCCACTTTGGGAGAGGATAGGCTCAAGTTTATTTCATTATTCTCATCACACTCTCTCTTGTTCTTCCCCAAATTTCTAGAGAGCAATCCCTAGCAATTTCTTCACCAAATCCTTGCATTTCGCCACCAAATCTTCTTCTTTCCTTCTCTATTCTAGCCAAGGAGGAAGCTACCCAAGTTTGGGAGGATTCAGAGCTCGTTCGTGTCCTTTTGGAATCTCTACGTGTCGGTGTCGCTCCGGGAAGGTTTTTCTTCGATTCGATCTACCGGGAGGTATAAATCCCTTCTCCTTTTCATTTCCTCATGCATATAGGTCTATTTTGAACCCATAGGAATGACCCCCATAGTTGTATCTCCATTTGTGTCCATTTCGTGTCCATTTGGAGGTCATAGGAGTGTCCTTTGTGTTGTGTTTGTGTCCATGTGGGAAAATCCCAAATTTGGACACACTATGTGTTGTTGTTATGTATGAATAAATTATTACATGTTTAATCTCATATTTTTGTATTGGAGATGTGTTCTATAGTGTCTCATATATATATTAGTGTAGAGAGTGAGTTCTTGATATATTATGTTATATACTTGTGTTCTTTTGTCTCAAACTACCCAAATCCGTCATGATTTTTATCCACGTTTTTAATTTTAGCCCTAACTTAGAAATGTCATAACTTCTAGCTCAAAGCTCGGTTTAATCTTTCGTTTTTTTAAAAGAAGCGTATTGAAGTTAGCTTTCCAAAAACATGTATTAATAGGGCTAATTCTTTCTGTAACTTTCTGGAGAATTATTTGAGTGTCAGCTGTACGAAAGACAAATGCGTTCTCGGTGTTTTCGCGATTCCGGGAGTTTCCGGAAACGAAAATGCGATCCGTTTGAAGTTTCGAAAAGCTAACACATAGATCTATAACATACTTTAATCCTAGATTTTAATTCATGCTGAGATGGTACAGTATTGATTAACTATTTGGCATATACATTTTGTGCACCCTTGTATGTAATATAATGTTCTATTTGATTTTAGCCCATGTTAATGTATATACATTATATAATTAAGTAGAGAATGTAAGCATGAGTAAATATTTAAATAAATGATGTATGAGGTGTAAGTATCCTATCTAATGTAAGCATGTATAAGTATGGCTTGTAATGAATATGTAGGTTCCATAGTATGTAATGTATGGTGCATATAGTAGTGCAAGAGAATAAATGAATGATGAATAAATGCAAGCATGAATGTAATGTAATAATAGATGTAATATATGCAATATACAAGTTAATGAGATGTAATGTTCTATGTTAACACAAATCCTATATTACCTCATGTACCCCCTTACACTATGTTGACACTATCACACTTGACACATTGTTCACTTACACTTTGACACTCTTTCATATGTATACACTATGTATGCCCATTTAACCCTCACTTGCCCCTTTGCCATGTTCATATACACACACATAGCCTCTTAAATAAGTATTTATGAATATAGTTAACTTAGCTATGTATGTATATTATATATATGTTAGCATATTGTGTTGTAATATATAAGTTTATATAACCATTTGAAATGCCATGATTATAGACCTAATGTTAATACCAATATATGCATGTGTATATATGTGTAGACATATATAGCTTAAAGTAATAGATTACCTAGTGTATATCCAATGTGAATTCTTGCCTAATTGAGTATTGAATAATTGCATGCTATATAGAGTTGGGTGTATGTTGGCTTGTATAGCCTTGTATTGATGTGTGCTTGCTAGAATAGTTTTGGTTAGGCCTAGTAAGACTTGCTGGGTTAGGACATGACCTAGTTTGACCTAGTTTGACTAGTACAGTTGACCAGAGTTGACCAAGGGTTAATTTTGGCCCAGTTTGACCTAGATTCATGTAGAATACATTGTAGTGCTTTATATTACCCTTCTGGACATGTTGTGACTTGTGCTATTCTAATTAGGAGCCAGATACCTCTCATCGGACAGTATATTTACTTTGGACATTCAGACATCAGGCGAGTACATTCTCTGATAGTTCTTTTATTTACTTGTCAATTACTGTACTTCAGTTCTAGATAGTTTTATGTGATTCTTACAACACGTATAGATATTTCTGGATTCATGTATACGACACACATACTATTTGTCTGGCCTCTATTTCTGGAACCACTACTGGCATCACCTTCTGGAACCACTACTGGCATCACCTATTGGAATCACTACTGGAACCACCTACTGGAATCACTCTGGAATCTTTTGCTGGTATCATTATGTTTGGCTGGACTCATCTCGATTCTCGTGTTATTTTCTGGATTCACTTGTACTTGTGGTCGAAGAAATATTGGAATAGGCATGTGAACATACCCAAATACTGGAACCACTCCCTTGGAATTATACTGGAATGATAGCCATCCCACACTTGGCCGAGTGTACGGTGTGCCGTATTACCTACAGCCGTTCACATGTCGATCCCGATATTTTAAAATACGCTGTTAGAGTATAGGCTGGACTCACCCTGGAACCTTTGATCACCAACTGGACTCACCTTATACCGAACTCATCTTGTACTGGACCACATGGTATCAGATTCATGTTGTCTGGATTTACTTGGGTTTTGTACTTGTTTACATATACATTCTGGACTTATTATGTTACTTTAGTTCAGCTAGATTTATTTTAAAGTCTTCATTGCCATCATTCTTCTCTTATTTTAGTTACTTACTTTTCTTGTATCTTATCTGTTCTCCATACCATCACCTGTATATAAACTGCCATATTCATCAATAAAACTGTCTATAACTGCTTTATAGTTCTTTGTCATTTAATTAGAATTTTTTGATGAGTTGTACTCGTTCCTGTCCTGACTGGACCTGTTGATAAATTTTACAGATAGCCTGGAGGTTGCCTGCTAGCCTAGAGGAGACACAGTAGAGGTTGTATAGTTAGTTATTTCAGTTGTATTGAGTTGTATTTATTCTATGGATTACTGTATTGAGCTTTGAGATGTATTTCTGGATTTATGTATCTTAGACACTTAGACTTCTATCTCCTGTATCTCTTTTGGATTTCATGTTTTATCCATCCTCATCATGCTCTACCTTAGATGTGATTGAGTCTGTATCTGCTATGTCACCCCCATTCGGGGAGTATAAACTGTTTAGTCTTATACTGTTAGATGCATTGAGACCTAGGACAGCGTTCTACCGCCGACACTGCGGCGTAGGCTGGGCGTTGTTATGTTCTCGTGTCCTAACTCTAGGGTGCGGGTCGTGACATGCTATATGTAATGCCCCGTTCCGTACGAGGCATTTGGTTGGCTTATTGGATGGGATCAGAATATTGGACCGTGACTTATGTTGGGAATGAGAAGAATTGAGACTGATGCAGTCTCTCTTAGCTGGCTAGACGGAATGGGTATTGGAACGTAGCTCGCTGGTGGAGCTACGCTTAGTAGAATTTTGGGTGAGTGGAACTGTCCTTCCTCCTCCTTACTCCTTCATGCTTAATAGATGAAGTATTGAAATGCTATGAACTGCCCCTAAATGTTCCATGTGTTAGTTGCTGAATAATAGAGATGCTTTTACTGAGAATTATTGAAATGTACAACACATTGAACTGCTAATGTGATTCGATGCCTGAGATTGAATTGATAACCTTGTTCCTTATGCTTAATGCTGCTGAAACGATAAAACACTTGATTAATGAGATGCCTTGTGAATGATAGAATAAGAAGTGAACTGGCGGTGCTATCGACCCAATGAACTGAATGAAATACTAGAATCATGTACTCTCTCTATAACTGTTACAAGAATATGAAATGCTACCTGTCCCTTATAAGAAATGAATGTATGTTAAGTTTCTCTTAAGAAAGGAATGATATGAGATGCATTGCAATGAAGCAATGAATGAGATATAATAAAGCTGGAATCATTGAGATCACCAAATGAAATGATGGTAATGACGAAATGAATAAGTCATTGAATATGACTAATGATGCACTGTTGCCTTTACTTTCCTTAATATATTTTACCATGCGATTTTGTCCATAATCGAGTCGGACACGCATTCGCATGGTCATGGACAACTTATATACAAGGTTTGAGTAATAATTTCCTCGAACGGTTCCTAGGGCCCTGGGGACCGATTCAGCCTAGGAGGAAATAATGATGAGTGCTATAGGAGCACGGATAAGGCGGGGTGGCATAGAGGCTCGCCACCTACTATGCTGACCACATTATCTTAAAATGAAATAAAATGAGAAGAGTCCATATGGTTTAACAACACCAGTGACCATGTAGTCAGGATGCATGCTAATGAATGTTTTGTGTAGGCAGAGTAAGTATATCAGATAACCTGTAATTGATACAGGTACGAGGAGTCGGCTATCGGTAAGAAATCACATAATTGTGATATTGTATAAGTTGGTTTAACTTGCCTGCTTAACATGTTCCATTTAGTATGCTAGAAAGATGCCTTGCTATAATCATTGCTCAAACACAACATACATGCTAAGTGATGCTTGAAGTGAGAACTGTTATAACATGTTTAAAATGTTAATGTTAACGATGCCTCAATGATGCCTTTTCATGATAACACCTAGTATGCCTCAATGATGCCTTTGCATGATAACACCAAGAATGATAAATGATATGTCCACATGAATGCTACTAAGAATATGTTTACATGCTTCACTCTGATCATTGCCCATGAACTGTAAACTGATGTTAGGCCCCAAGTAGAAAGATCACTCTAAGAAATGCTTGCTTAAATGATCACTTTAATGTTGGTTTATGCGAGTGGGTTGGATTCTGCTCGCCAGTACATAGATGATGTGCTGACCCACGTTTTGTGGGCAGGTGCTCGTGCTTGGAATGTTCTACACACGAAGATTGGCTTGATTGGTCCCGCGGCATCGAAGATTTGTTGGACATACAGAAGCTCTCCTTGTACAAGATGATGTCTTCTATTTATAAAGGGCATAATGTATGGAACATTGTAATCAGTTGTATCAGTGAGATTGTAAGCCAAATCAGTATATCGAGTGGTAATCCAATGTATCCAAATATCAAATGTAAGCTGTATAGCATTATTCAGTTGGTTTCCAATGTAAAATGAGATGTGCTATAATCATTGTACTTCAATACAAGTCTTGTACTCTTCTTCAATTATCAATAAAGAGAATAAAGTTCTACATATCTCTGTGTAGCTTCAAGTTACTCTTTTTCTCTGCTGTTATAAAGAAGTGATGTACTTCTATTCAATAAGAAAGATTGTCCTCATTAAATTCAATTTATCTGCTTCTGCCGCTGCGATGTGTTCCTATTTGAAGAATAATCGATTATGTACCATCTTTGCCTTGTACAAGTGCAATACCAGACTTGTACGGCATCACGCCCAAGCGAAGACGATCGATTCCAAGAGATAAAATATGTGAATAAATGACTCTATGAATCGGGGCATGACAAATTGGTATCAGAGCACGGCATTACGTCCTTGGTCTCTTCTTTGGTTCGTTTCAAATCAAAGTTGCATCGATGATTGACCAAAGTTGCTTCCGCGATCACTCAACGTTACTTCCGCGATTAAATCAAAGATTGCTTCCGCGATTATATTGTTGTTGTTTTGTAATCATCATATGTTGTTCATGTCTGAAAGATCATTGACCCTCTTGGCTGCTCACTGGATGTTCCATACAATAAGTCTATATACATTGTGATGCCCCTGAAAGAATGATTGTTGTTGGTTTGGACACAAATAACCCAACAATGACTCGATGCCATAGTATGCTATATTGTGAATGCTGTTAGAAATGTGGGAATATAGAAAAGTGGCTGGGTATGCTGTAACAAGTTGAGAATTGCATGTGATGCAGAAAGATTTGGAAATGAATAATTGATGGATGAGTTCAGCAGAACTAGTGAGTTGACACATATGTGCTCGCTAGTACTTTCGAGACCTAAGAATGTTGGCTTGTGATATTGAGACCCCGAGATGTTGGCTAAGTGTTGTGACCATTATAGATCACGAATGTCCGGAATAGATTGAGTTGGTATTGTTTAAGGATGGCTTCGTTTCTGAGTGGTATATTGTCTCTACCACCTCAGAACGAGATGTATGTTGACCTTTCCATAGAATAGCAATGAGACTATCTGTGGGTACTGGGTAGTGCCGAGACTTAGCTGGGAGTCATGTATTATTGCTAGATGACTTGAGTGTCCCCTGACAGTGATGCTATGTTGGGTAGCGAGATTGTAGAAATGATAACGGTTGGCTTGGTTAGAAATTGTTTAGTCGAGAGATGACTCGAGCTAGTAAGACAGTTAGTATGCTACGGGTAAATAGACTTGGCTAGAGAATATTGTGGCTTAGAACATCTGAATGTTGACTTCGATTGGTTGGATACAAATCAAATGTGGCTAATACAAAGTTGGTTGCTAAGCTGAAAGTTTAAAAATATTGTCGGTAAATCAAAGGGATATTAGAAATCTGTGCCTTGATCCTAAGGTGTAATAGATGTCAATCCATCTTGATCACCAAAGGATAGTCATTGCATAGATGCATGATGCTGAAGAATTGAATTGTACTAGAAAAATAACAAGTAGTGACTCAGAATACTGTTGTTGCCTAGAGGATGGTTAAGTGATACATAAATTGTCGGATTGAATGGGATGAACTACTTGACCATTACTGCATGAGATTAAGAATGCCGTAAGATAGTTTGATGATTGAGAAACAAATAGAAACGAGAAATTGCAAACATGTTGGATAATGTCGGTATAGGTGATTATTGGTTGGGATATAGATTGTTGGCTTATGACTTAGTGGTTTGACTCTGTCATACGGACCGAATAGTATGATTCCATAATTATGTTAAGACTATCGGAATCGATGACCCTTGAATAGTTAGTATTGGCTTATGGGTTCGTGTGGGTACAAAGGAATTTGAATAGAAATGTGGATCATTGGAAATTTACTTGATGGATTATTAGAACGATGAGAATCGTATGTCGGGTTAGAATTTGACCGTAATATTGATAGATCGATCTTAGTCGATCGTTGGGTAAGTCTAGAGTGAGCCTCTGTGGGAATTATTCCTTGAGGAAGATACTAGATAGATAGACTTGACCCTAGAAACTGTGGGCTGCATGACAAATTGTTGGCATAACCAACAATGGCGATTAGTTATTCAGACTGAGTTAAAACCCATAGGTTTGGGTAGAGTTCCTTAGAACTGTTGGTTGCTTGTTGGCCTTAAGAATAAGAAACTAGTATAACCCTAGTAGCCGTCCACTCTAGGGAAGTCACCTGAACGATTAAGTTTAGCTATCAGTGTAGCTAACCTTAGAGACTAACTGAATAATAGGTGACCATTGGAGACCCATAGGATGACCTTGTGGCATTGAATGAGAGACAACGATAATGAGTATTGACCTAAGGGAATGTATGCTTCAACTTGAGCCTTAAGAGATGTTTGACCCTTGAGGATTATATGTCGGCTATAAGTGGGAATTGCAACCGTAAGGTAAGGCTTGAGTGTACCTATAGTCGGGTAGCTAAGTTAACCTTGACTGTTGCATAGAATTATACCCTGACTCGGGTAATCGATAGTGGGTGACGTCGGATTGTGTCTTATAGAAAAGATGAGTTACCTCGGTGAAAAAATATTGTTGGATTTGGGAAGGAATATGATTGCATGTTGTGAACTCTTGATATGGTTGGCTCTAAGTTAGACCCTTGATCGAATGTTAGAAATGTTATACTTGGGTATAAAATTTAACCAAGTTGTCCCTAATATTAAATATTATGGCCGGAAAGATACTGATTGTGGCAAAATGAATAAAGCAATAAGTCAAATGAAAGGATGCTAAGTCGGATTTAGAAAAGAGAATTATATTGTGGCTGATCGAATCGCACTAACATAGAAGTTGGCTGAAGTACATATATTTTGGGGATGCCTAAAATATGTGTATGGATCCAGCCGAAGTGATTGGTTGCGACTGAGATAACATTATGGGAAGAATTTATCGCACTAGTACGGAATTTGGCTGAAATGCATATGTTTTGGGGACGCCTAAAATATGCGTATGGATCCAAATGAAGTGATGTATTGCGACCAAGATAGAATGCAAGGAAAATTTTAGTGAATCAATGAGAAGTTACAAGTAATTGAAAAAGAGATAGACAGATCGAATCGTTGATGGATTTAAATGGTACAGTTGGATATATATTTTGAAATGACCGAGTGGGCTGAAATGAATATTGATTTGAAGCTGAATGAGTAAACTCATGGTGATTAAGTGAATCTTGTGGAAGACTTGTTCCTTAAGTTTCGAGGATAAAACTTTTTCTGAGTGGTATATTATGTAATGCCCCGCTCCGTACGAGGCATTTGGTTAGCTTATTGGATGGAATCAGAATATTGGACCGTGACTTATGTTGGGAATGAGAAGAATTGAGACTGATGCAGTCTCTCTTAGCTGGCTAGACGAAATGGGTATTGGAACGTAGCTTGCTGGTGGAGCTACGCTTAGTAGAATTTTGGGTGAGTGGAACTGTCCTTCCTCCTCCTTACTCCTTCATGCTTAATAGATGAAGTATTGAAATGCTATGAACTGCCCCTAAATGTCCCATATGTTAGTTGCTGAATAATAGAGATGCTTTTGTTGAGAATTATTGAAATGTACAACACATTGAACTGCTAATGTGATTCGATGCCTGAGATTGAATTGATAACCTTGTTCCTTATGCTTAATGCTGCTGAAACGATAAAACACTTGATTAATGAGATGCCTTGTGAATGATAGAATAAGAAGTGAACTGGCGGTGCTATCGACCCAATGAACTGAATGAAACACGAGAATCATGTACTCTCTCTATAACTGTTACAAGAATATAAAATGCTACCTGTCCCTTATAAGAAATGAATTAATGTTAAGTTCCTCTTAAGAAAGGAATGATATGAGATGCATTGCAATGAAGCAATGAATGAGATATGATAAAGCTGGAATCGTTGAGATCACCAAATGAAATGATGGTAATGACGAAATGAATAAGTCATTGAATATGACTAATGATGCACTGTTGCCTTTACTTTCCTTAATATATTTTACCATACGATTTTGTCCACAATCGAGTCGGACACGCATTCGCATGGTCATGGACAACTTGTATACAAGGTTTGAGTAATAATTTTCTCGAACGGTTCCTAGGGCCCTGGGGACCGATTCGGCCTAGGAGGAAATAATGATGAGTGCTATGGGAGCACGGATAAGGCGGGGTGGCATAGAGGCTCGCCACCTACTATGCTGACCGCATTATCTTAAAATGAAATGAAATGAGAAGAGTCCATATGGTTTAACAACACCAGTGACCATGTAGTCAGGATGCATGCTAATGAATGTTTTGTGCAGGCAGAGTAAGTATATCAGATAACCTGTAATTGATACAGGTACGAGGAGTCGGCTATCGGTAAGAAATCACATAATTGTGATATTGTATAAGTTGGTTTAACTTGCCTGCTTAACATGTTCCATTTAGTATGCTAGAACGATGCCTTGCTATAATCATTGCTCAAACACAACATACATGCTAAGTGATGCTTGAAGTGAGAACTGTTATAACATGTTTAAAATGTTAATGTTAACGATGCCTCAATGATGCCTTTTCATGATAACACCTAGTATGCCTCAATGATGCCTTTGTATGATAACACCAAGAATGATAAATGATATGTCCACATGAATGCTACTAAGAATATGTTTACATGCTTCACTCTGATCATTGTCCATGAACTGTAAACTGATGTTAGGCCCCAAGTAGAAAGATCACTCTAAGAAATGCTTGCTTAAATGATCACTTTAATGTTGGTTTATGCGAGTGGGTTGGATTCTGCTCGCCAGTACATAGATGATGTGCTGACCCACGTTTTGTGGACAGGTACTCGTGCTTGGAATGTTCTACACACGAAGATTGGCTTGATTGGTCCCGCGGCATCGAAGATTTGTTGGGCATACAGAAGCTCTCCTTGTACAAGATGATGTCTTCTGTTTATAAAGGGCATAATGTATGGAACATTGTAATCAGTTGTATCAGTGAGATTGTAAGCCAAGTCAGTATATCGAGTGGTAATCCAATGTATCCAAATATCAAATGTAAGCTGTATAGCATTGTTCAGTTGGTTTCCAATGTAAAGTGAGATGTGCTGTAATTATTGTACTCCAATACAAGTCTTGTACTCTTCTTCAATTATCAATAAAGAGAATAAAGTTCTACATATCTCTGTGTGGCTTCAAGTTACTCTTTTTCTCCGCTGTTATAAAGAAGTGATGTACTTCTATTCAATAAGAAAGATTGTCCTTATTAAATTCAATTTATCTGCTTCTGCCGCTGCGATGTGTTCCTATTTGAAGAATAATCGATTATGTACCATCTTTGCCTTGTACAAGTGCAATACCAGACTTGTACGGCATCACGCCCAAGCGAGGACGATCGATTCCAAGAGATAAAATATGTGAATAAATGACTCTATGAATCGGGGCGTGACACTATACTCGTTCCTCCTGGGCCGAATCGGTTTCTTGGCCTAGGCAATCGTTCGAGGAAACTACGTCTTATGCATAAGTTGTCCAATAACCGTTTTATAGATTCATAAAATATTCTATCTTTTTACTAGAACCTTTAAATTTTTCTTTTGGTGTAAAACTGACCCTATTCTTTGAACTTAGTCATTTACGCACTTTAGCCGTATCATTGCGATAAACGCTAATCGATTCATCCTTTGGTTTGCATAGGCTAAGTAAATAAGGCATAGGAAAGCAAGCATCAGTTTTTCATGTAAAGTAGTTCGATAGCAAGTGTTTTGTGAAGAATCGTGCCATGATTTCATTGATTCTACACTATGGCGATAAGCATTGTTTTTGTGTTTCATATTTGATTCTGAAACAGAGGGTCGAGGCGAAGAAGGTCATCCACTCACCTTAGTCTTTACTTCAGGCAAGGGACTGGTTGGTTGCGCTTAGACGTCGCCTACGTGATCACCTACAATCGCATAAGCAACTTATTATAACATTGTATTATTCAAGTAATTCGATACGAATGTGAAGTTCGAAACGCAAGCCATGAAAAACCTCGAAAAGATTCACGAAAACCCATTCACGAAAACCAAAGCAAAAGCAAGTGCAGCATGAAAAGCAGAGCAATATGAGGCCTCTCCTGACTCACCCGTAGAGTCAATCCTTGAGGGACAACCCGCTGAATATGTGACTTGATTCCGAAGAATCTTTTCTATAACGAGAAAAAGATCTTAATTCAATCGTTTTCATTCGACCGATTCAATCGATCTTGATCTATCGGTTCCGACTGAATCGTTAGTGACAGTGTTCCTTTCTCGCACACCACGTGGACGAAAATAGGGCACGATGTAGGGATGGGGCACTACACCATAACCAACTAATAAAAAATTTTGACCTTAAAACTTAAGAATAGAACCTACCTCTATGAGAACAATGAAGAAAATTTTTCTTTCATCTCCGATTCAATTTCCCAGGTCGACTCCTCGACCGAATGATTGCTCCAGCGTATACGGACGAGAGGGATCACTCGATTATGTAGCAGTTTATCTTTATGCTCTAAGATTTGGATCGACACTTCAACATATGATAAGTCGGCCTTTAGCTCCAGCTGACAAAAAACTACTACGTGGCTTGGGTCGTATACGTACTTCCGCAATTGAGAGACGTAGAAGATATTATGCACACCCACTACCGCTGGCGGCAAGGCAATCTGATAGGCCACAAGGGCGAATCGCGTGAGTACTTCAAACGGCCCAACGAATCTCGGACTCAACTTTTTGTTGCACCAAACCGAGTAACTCCACGCATAGGCAGCACATTAAGAAATACATGATCGCCTTCTTGAAACTCGAGGGGTCGAAGATGGACATCCGCGTAACTTTTCTGTCGGCTCTGTACAGTCTTTAATCTTTTCCGAATGAGCTTGACCTTCTCCACGGTCTGTTCCACCTACTTCGGACCAAGAATCTGTTGTTCTCCGACTTCATCACAGCAAATGGGTGATCTGCACTTTCGACTGTATAAGACTTCTATGGTGCCATTTGGATGCTGGACTGATAACTATTGTTATATGCAAATTTGACCAACGGTGGATGAACTTCCAAACTCGACTTGAAATTAATTGCACAGAGCCGTAACATGTCTTCGAGAATATGATTCATCCACTCCGTTTGGTCGTCGGTCTGGGGATGGTAAGCTGAGCTGAACAGCAATTTGGTACCTAGAGTCGACTGAAGGCTACTCCAAAAGCATGATAGAAATCGTGTATCCCGATCGGAGACGATGGATACAGGACTCCGTACAGCTGTATTATCTCGTCAAGATAAATCTAAGCCAGGCGATCAATGCTCTAAGGTACTTTAATGGTAATAAAGTGAGCTGACTTGGTTAGTCGATCAACGATGACCCAGATGGCGTTATTTTTCTACGACATCTTCGACAGGCCAACAATAAAGTCCATAGTGACATGATCACATTTCCATGATGGAATGGCAAGGTTCTGATTCTCTCTGTCCAATCTCTGATGCTCAGCTTTTATCTGCTGACAGTCCATACATTGCGACACGAAGAGCGCCACATCCCTTTTCATTTTGGGCCACAAGAATGTCATACGGAGGTCCTTGTGCATCTTTGTGCTGCCAGGATGCAAGGTATATTTCACATAGTGCGCCTCCCTCAATATTCTCTTTCTAAGTTCTGAATCGTCCGGAACGCATTGCCTACCCTTCAATCGAAGCACGCCGGTTTCGTCTACCGTAAATTCGATCGTACTACCCACTGAAATTTGCTCTCGTACTTTCTTCAATTACGGATCATCCTTTTGAGCGGTCTTGATCTTTTTTCGCAAGCTCGACTCTAACTGCATCTGCGCCAACTGCACATCCCTGAATCGAACCCAGAGGTCGATGTCCATCTTTTCTAGGTCACGTAGCCTACGGTCGATGGATAGTGAGGCAATATACTTCTGACTCAGGGCATCTGCCGCAACATTTTCCTTGCTTGGCGTATAGTCAATAGTCAAGTCATAATCTTTGATCAGTTCAAGCCGACGCCTTTGTCGCAAGTTCAGCTCCTTTTGCGTGAGTAGGTACTTGAGGCTCTTATGATACGGATAGATCGCGCACGCCATGCCATAAAGATAGTGACATATAATTTTAATGCGAACACAATCACCGCTAACTCCAGGTCATCGGTGGGATAGTTTTTCTCGTGCGGCTTTAGCTGTCGAAAAGCAAAAGATATTACTTGTTCTATTGCATCAGCATACACCCCAAATCCTGGCCGAATACATCGCTGAATATCTGGAATCCCTCATTTCCTTCCGGAAGTGCAAGTATCGGGTCTGAGGCGAACCGTTGTTTTAACTCCTAGAAGGAAGCTTCACATTTGTCTGACTATTCTAAAGCAACTCCTTTCTGGGTGACACGAGTCAGAGGCGACGCGATCTTCGCAACAGCTTCGCAACTCCTTTCTAGGTGACACGATGGATACAGCAACGTTGTCGATTAGAAATAGCCAGGCTCAGAAAATTGATGCTGGCTATTTCCAATTGACAACGACTTCAATTTCTTTAGGTCGACTATTATGCCTTCAGATGAAATGATGTGTTTGAGGAATGCGACGCTTCTCAGCCAAAATTTATACTTGTTTTGCTTCGCATACAACTAATTTTCCCTAAGGGTCTGAAGCATGGTCCATAGATGCTCAGCGTGTTGTCGCTTGTCCCTCGAGTAGACGAGTATATCGTCGATGAAGACTATTACGAACTTGTCGCGGAATAGTCGAAACATTCGATTCATTAAATCCATGAAAGCAGCTGGGGCATTCGTTAGGCTGAACGTTATTACCGGGGCGTTCGTCCGGCTTGATCTTGAGTTGATGGTAGCCATATCGAAGATCAATTTTAGAAAATATCGAAGCGTCTTGCAACTGATCGAATAGGTCATCTGTATGGTGCAATGGTTATTTGTTCTGGATGGTGGTTTAATTCAGCTCTCGGTAGTCGATACAAAGACGAATTGAGCCTTCTTTTTTTGACAAACAATATGGGCGCTCCCAACGGAGAGATGCTACGTCGTATGAATCCCTTGTCGAGCAATTCTTGCAACTGTACCTTGAGTTCCCTAAGTTTTTCAAGGGTCATTCTGTATGGGGCTTTAGAGATCGATCTGGTATTATAGAATGTGTTAATAGTGAACTCTATCTCTCAATCAGGTGGTATGTCGGACAGCTCATCCGAAAACACGTCTGGAAACAAACGCCAAATAGCCTTCACATCCGGAATGCACCATCCTTCGAATCGATATTGTCAAGATCACCATGCAAGTCGGTGATGCCTCACCATACGAATAATAGAATTCAGGCACTCCAGGTACACGAAAGGTGATCGCCTTTTCGGCACAGTCGATGGTTGCATTGATGGACCGAGCCAATCCATTCCCAGAATAATATCATAGTCCTTAATATCTAGGACTATTGTATCGAGACCTACCTTTTGACCACATATACAGATGATTCCGTATTCACAAGCTAAGTTTACAAGGAGTGACATGTCCGACGGTATGTTGACGCTAAGGTTCAGGCCTAATGGTGTCACAGGGAATTTGTGTTCGACGATAAAATTTGCCGATATAAAGCTATACGTGGCACATGAATCAAACAGTACATGAGCAAGTTTATTATTGAAATGCAGTATACCTGACACGACTGTGTCAGATGCGAACGCTTCATCCCGGGACATGGCATAGACGCGTCCCTGGGCATTGGGGCGTCGGTCTTGGCCATTTTGTGGCACGGTCTGTGGAGCCCGAGGTGCTTGGCCTCGGTTCTGTTAGTGTTGCGGGGGGCATTGGTTCGACCCACCTTCTGGGCAGTTGCATGCAGTGTGTCCTACTCGACCGTACCCGAAGCATGCTCTAATTTTCATTAAGCATTCGTTAGCCACATATCCCATCTTGTTGTAATGATTGCAAACTACTCGATTCCTCCCCTGGTTGCTGCCTCCGTTGCTACGGTATAGACACTTATGCGCATTGTTGCCTCCTGTATTACTATGGCATTTGTTATTAAAGTGAACAGTGCCACTAGTGGCAGGAGGATACTAAGGCTCCATGCAGAGGGTGTGGTTGAGTGACTCGCCCATCGTTTGATACTCGGGCACAGTCATATTGGCAAAAATTGAAGGCCTCAGGCTGTCACGACCCGATACCCAAATTGTTGGGCCGGGCCGAGCCATGTCCAGCCTACGCTTGGTTAAAGCGCAGTAAGCTGTTCTAAGAATAGACAATAAATGATCTAAGCTACTAACAGTTCTAAAATCACATTTAAATGTTCATCACAACACAACATCTATAAGCGAAGGTAACATAGGCACAGACTTAATAATACATAACCAAAGTATCTAACTGGAGACAAAGTCCAGTATCCAAATGTAAGAACATACCAGAGTCTCAGTCTCAAAACATAAGAAAAATAACTAAGCAAGGTTTCCCGCTGGGGCCTCTACTGGAGCAAGGCCAGGTCCTCAATGCAGTACCATAATATGTAACACATAGCGTTTTCTTCTCGAAAAGTATACCTACAACGTTATCTTGTCAGGACGGGAGCAAGTACAACCTCTACAACTAAAGTACTGAACATATAATGAAAGAGATGTACAATAAGAGATATGGTGTGGTAAGTCTATAAAACAAGAAATACTGGAAACATGGCCTCATGGTACAACTGGGATCATAATATCATAGTAACACAAGAATCATGGCATCTATCTCATGCCGTATCACAATCATGTCATATCATAATCTATCATGGCAAGGATACATATGTCATATAGACAGATGTATATATAATGTTTAAAACTGGAGCAGGTACATGATCGGTCAATAGATGTACAATGTACTGAGGCACAATGTAAATAAAATGTACATACGTACAAGTGATAGGGCGATAGATGTACATACGCACAAATATGCCTTGGTATAAAGCCTACGGCAAGGTATGCATATAAAATACGACCTCGCTCGCTACTATGAGGGGGGTCATGATCACGTACTCAACTGTCAGTTTCCCATACCCTATAGTATAATATGTGAGAGATACGAGAACAGTAAAAACATGTGATAGATACTGGGATCGGCATAAACATGACAGGTACTGGGAGCAGTATGAAACATGTGAATACTCCGAGTAGTATAAAGCATAGTGAAACATGTGCTGAGAACCACTAAGAAGCATGTGAAGATATAAGAACTGTCCTAAGCATGGTAGGGACCCAATTAATGTAACATGTGAAGATTTAACTTGCAGTTATTCAGAAAGCAATATTTTAACAGGATTAATACATGTTCTAGCATTAAAAGACAGTAAATTAGTGTGTAGATGTACTTGTCTCGAGCAAAGCAAGAATACTAGTACGAAGCTATAGATGTCCGGTGTCCTGTCAATAATGATATACAAACTCAGTTCTAAGCTATGTTCAATAATACACTAGTGATGTGACACGACTCCTAACTGGATATTAACTAAGTGGGAACCTAACACAAAAGTCTAATGTAGAGCGCCACTATACACAAACTAACTCTCTAGGGTCGTTACACTAGTGCGGGGTGAGGTCCAATACTATAACAACTCAAATCAACGCAAAATATTGAAAGTCGTAATTATTTAATAAATAAATCTACTGTACACTATGTTCCGATAATTTTAGAGATAGACAAAAAGCTTAAATATATATAAAATAAAGTACCAAAATAATTCTTGTTAATTATAGAAATTTATACTAATTTTTCTGGAATTTATAAACCTTCATAAATATTTATTAAAAATCAGCAAACATAAATATACTAAAAATGAGTTCGGTTTTCCTATTTTTATAAAATACCAAAAGCACTTAATAAATGCTAGAACAATTATAATAAATTAGCTAAATTAACATAATATTTAAATACTATTTTTCCAAGATTTTTATAGCAATTAAAATATATATAAAAATTCAAAACTAGAAAGTAACAATATCTAGAAAAATAATTAATTATAAAATAATGATGATACATAATCAAAATCTACAGATGTTGTCGGATAATAAAATAAATATCACCAACGTGTCCAGAATGGTCAAATCAGCTAGGATAGCCTACCCATAAGTCCAATTTGGACACAGGGGCAAAACGGTAATTTCGGGTCAAAATGATGTCCGCCGTTGGACACACTTTGCACCGAAAAGCGTGTCAGGATAGAAGTCTACAAAACCTTGCAAATTATATGTCCACGAATCCAGAATGATGATACGAACTCAACGGTATATCCGGAATTGGATTCCGATGAGCCGAACTCAAAGTGACCCGTTGACTCGAAAAGTGGGACCCGCTTTGCACCAAAATGCGTGCCAGGGCCCACGTTCTCCAAATTAAGCAAACTTTATATGAAAACATGCCAGAACGACGCCACGAGTCTACTGGTGGTGTCAGAAATTGAATCCGGAGTCCCGGGTTCAAAAATGGAATTTAACAAGTGCGATTTAAAGAATTCGGACGGCCAACTTTGGCGTCGAATTCGACCAACCGAACGTGCTTAAAATGAAACGAAATCTAAAGGAGACAGGAAGATGGTTATACCAGCTATGCACCGGAACTGACGGTGCGCAAAACGGAGCTGCGACGGCGAAGTTACGAGCTGACGAAGTCGGCTCCACGAAACTGTCCAAAAACAGTTCAATGTAAAACGTCAACTTGGTGGCCAGTTTTGAGGTATCAAACGACGAAATTAACGGGTGAAATTTGACAGGAGTGAAGATGGATATACCGAGATTGAGACGGAGCAAAGAGTTCGCCGATCCAACGGTCGGATCTCCCGAAAAACATGCACGAACTTGATACGACGGAGCGCCATTTCTGAGTTCCAAACTCGCGCGCGCCGACGGGATTTCGTTCAAAACGCACGAATAGCCCATGCGTCGCGCCGGGGAAGCGGGCGGTGGCCTGGGGGAGTTCGCCGGGGGGTCGCCGGGACGAGGGGGTGCTCGCGGGGGCGCAGGCCGGCCACGAAGTGGCGCACGGCGGCGGCAGCGCGCGTTCGCGTGCGCGCGCATGCGCCCACAGCTGCTGCCGCAGCTGCTGCTGTTGCATACTGCGCTGCTACCGCGCTGCGCGGCCTGCTGCGGCGGTCGCCGGCGGGGTGGCCGCGGCGGCGCGCGACGGAGGCCCGGCGGTGGGCGCGAGTGATGGTGAAGGTGGTATAGTTGATGGTGGTGGTGATATTAATGGTGAAAGTGGTAGTGGTGATGGTTTTAATGAAGAAGGAGTGGAGAAGAAGATGAGAATGGAGGAGGAGAAGGAGTTTAAGTTGAGGGTGGTGGTGCTCGGCTAGGGAGGGAGAGTGGGCTGTGGTGGTGTTGTGTTGAGAGAGAGAGAGAAATATATGTATGTAAGTGTGTGTGTGTGTGTGTGCAATATAAAAGAGAGTGTGAGAATAGAGAGGGAGATAGAGATATTTGAAAGGGAGAGAGGGGATGTCGGCCAGAGAGAAAGGGGGGGGGGTGTTCGGCTGCATGGTGATGGGGAGTGAGGGGGAGTGTAGGTGTAAAGGGAGAGAGGGAGAGAGTGTGTTAAATATAATATATATATATATATGTAGGCATATATATATATAAAGAGAGATAGAGAGAGAGAAAGTGTGAGATATTTAGAGAGAGAGGGGGAGTAAGGAAGTCGGCTGAGGGGGAGGGGAGAGTGCTGGCATTGGGGTGAGGTGTGTGTTGTGGTTTAATGGGAGAGAGAGAATTAGATATATATATATATATATATATATATATATATATATATATATATATATATATATATATATATATATATATATATTCAAGATATTTAATAAGTAGAGAGAGAAAGAAATATTTCCAAAATAGGAAAAAATAGGAAAATCTTGCGGGGTATTTGAGCAGTCATGGGAGAACAATATGGAGCTTGGGTTCGGGTTCGGTAGAGCCGGGTCGGGTCAAAATCGGACCGGGTGCAATAATAAAATTAAAATAGGGATTTATAATCATGGGAAAATAAATAATATGCGGGGACTCCAATAAATGGGACACAAGTTTCATGTGGGTAGTAGGCTTCGTATGGGCCACGTCCATACTTTGGGTCGGCTAGGTTGGATCGATGTCGGGTCCCGAAATAAATTGGAAATTAAATCAGGTTTTACGGCAGATAATTAATTGGCCTAAATTTAACCGAAAGTTTTGCGAAGGAAATGGAGCACAAAATGGAGTGTCTGAGTGGGACACGAAGGTCATGGGTGGAGAGCGTCTCGAGTAGATCATTTATGAGAAGTTGGTTTCGAGAAAATGGCTGATCTGGTGCTCCTAAATTAAAAGCAACAGCAACGTGCAAACGATGATCAAAAATAAAAGTGGGAATAATATTCAACGATTAATTGGTCTAAGTTGACCCGAAGTTGCGCGATACAAAAAGAGCACAAGGGAACAAGTTCAAGTGGGACACGATATATCAAAACGAAGATAATCTTGTCTACTTCAAAACTCGTGAAGAGAGTTTCCAAGGATTGGCATCCCTGACGCTCCAGAAGTCAAAGACATGGAAAGACACATTAATGATCTAAACAATTAAATAATAATATATTTATTGAAAACAATTCATTCAGAAAAATAAAAAAATAAACCCTGAAATTCAGGGGGCTTACATCCTACCCACCTTACAAAAATTTCGTCCTCGAAATTAAAAATCATCCAACCGGTCAAACTATAATATGTAGCTACTCTGGCTACGATTCTCAATTTGCTACCCTTGTAATCATCTCTTCTGTTTCTCCTACAATCTTTTTGGCTCAGGCTCAATCAAAGTCCTTCTATCATAAACTACGCCATACATCCTTTTGAATCTTCCCTACTAACATGAAAACATTTATGTATACCCTAAACTATAGGTCATTCTCTGGGTATGTTTATAAACCTATAATGCTTAATCATCAACCATATTTTTAACCTCAATTGTAAATTCTGGATTTCCTTATCATATTCTAAGTATCCTTATTTCATCAATCCATAGTTCCTTGGCATCATTTATCGTCAATCCTTTCCTACAGTTTCTCTTTGAAATTATACGTTCAATTCTTATCCTTGGCGTAGAGCCTTTTTCTTTTTACTCAACAAGTCCTTCGAATACAAATCCTCGATTTCAAACTCCCGATTTATTAATTACCAATGTACATATGTCTTTGTCTCGTTCTGATATCTTCCCGATCTCGTTCGCAATACGATAACTCATTCTAATTTATTCTATATCAATCCACGTATCGATCTACCCTCTAATCACATGTAATTAGGCTATAGATAACCCATAATCACTTGATCATCAAAGTCATTTAATGCTCAATCTTCAAATTCTAAGCACAAGATTCTAATCCTCAATCCATAGCCACAACAATATACGATCTCATTTCTCCATCTTAGATACCCTATCATCAAGTCATACTATCAATGCAATCGTTCTTAATGGTTTCCAAGTCTGCTACAGTCAGTCACCTATACTTGTCCCATAAGCTTAATCTAACCAATCCCTAGGAAAAGTACTTATCACAAACACACAATACATTTATAGTTATACTACAGTATCAATCAACAAGGTTTGGCTATTTCGGTCGTCTATCAAGTTGAAGGTAACAAGGCCTAAGACTGGGTCAAGCAATCCATAACAGTGTCCAAACAAGTTAAAAGTCAAGCAAAACAGAAAAGTTTATCGAAAAATTTCCAAGAATGGTACGGAGACAACGGGATACATAACGGGAAGAATTATCCAAGAGGTTAACGAAAAAGGGTTTAGTCAAGTCATAGGAAAGATGGAACACAAAAATAATTATGTCCAAAAGATAACATGAAAACAATCATGTTGGAGAGTCTTAGAGAACCTATAATTCTAGTTGCAGATGTAGACAGAATGGAGTTAATCAAGACGGGAAAAAATAATAATAATAAGAATTTATTCTTGCTCAATCGATCATAACGAAGTGAACCAAGCTGAGATATGATCTGATAACCATATACGTCTTCCTGAAATCATGTTGCCAGAATTTTCGCCACACCAGTAAGCCTAGATGCAATAAACGATAGAGTCATAACTAAGGTATACTCCCTAAAATCATATTATCTAGAATCCTCTCCACGCCAACCGGTATGGCTGCGAGAAAATCTAAATTCTATGAATAGGATAATATATCCGAAATCAGGCTCTATGTTTTTGTCATACCAGCTAATATGGCTGCGATAAATTCTAAACTCCATAACTAAAGCAGACATTTACCCTATCAGGATATATAACAACTCAATCCACAAAATTTATCACGATGCAAGATCAAAGTTAACAACGAAAATCAGAAATTAAATTCAACAACGAATTTAAGGAAAAGCAAATGGAATTAAGCGAAAACAGATTTTTAGGTAAGATTAGAGTGAGATTAGAGTGAGATCCTCAGGGGTCATCCCAAGGGTACAAACTTGGTCTAAATTGACCCACTGAAATACAAATAAGAGGCTAATTATAGCTAACGGTCCTATGCTGTGATGAGTTTTCCTATGTTGTACTCCTAGAAATCCTCTAAGTGTTCTAAATGTTATTCCTAGTGTTATCAAGTTGTCCTAGATCCTAATTGCAGGCATGCTTGGTACAATAACGTAACCAAACATCTTAAGTCTGGACCTGCATGGGCCACCAAAAAAACATGTCACGACCCGATACCCAAATTGTTGGGCCGGGCCGAGCCATGTCCAGCCTACGCTTGGTTAAAGCGCAGTAAGCTGTTCTAAGATTAGACAATAAATGATCTAAGCTACTAACAGTTCTAAAATCACATTTAAATGTTCATCACAACACAGCATCTATAAGCGAAGGTAACATAGGCACAGACTTAATAATACATAACCAAAGTATCTAACTGGAGACAAAGTCCAGTATCCAAACGTAAGAACATACCAGAGTCTCAGCCTCAAAACATAAGAAAAATAACTAAGCAAGGTTTCCCGCTGGGGCCTCTACTGGAGCAAGGCCAGGTCCTCAATGCAGTACCATAATATGTAACACATAGCGTTTTCTTCTCGAAAAGTATACCTACAATGTTATCCTGTCAGGACGGGAGCAAGTACAACCTCTACAACTAAAGTACTGAACATATAATGAAAGAGATGTACAATAAGAGATATGGTGTGGTAAGTCTATAAAACAAGAAATACTGGAAACATGGCCTCATGGTACAACTGGGATCATAATATCATAGTAACACAGGAATCATGGCATCTATCTCATGCCGTATCACAATCATGTCATATCATAATCTATCATGGCAAGGATACATATGTCATATAGACAGATGTATATATAATGTTTAAAACTGGAGCAGGTACGTGATCGGTCAATAGATGTACAATGTACTAAGGCACAATGTAAATAAAATGTACATACGTACAAGTGATAGGGCGATAGATGTACATACGCACAAATATGCCTTGGTATAAAGCCTACGGCAAGGTATGCATATAAAATGCGACCTCGCTCGCTACTATGAGGGGGGTCATGATCACGTACTCAACTGTCAGTTTTCCCATACCCTATAGTATAACATGTGAGAGATACGAGAACAGTAAAAACATGTGATAGATACTGGGATCGGCATAAACATGACAGGTACTGGGAGCAGTATGAAACATGTGAATACTCCGAGTAGTATAAAGCATAGTGAAACATGTGCTGAGAACCACTAAGAAGCATGTGAAGATATAAGAACTGTCCTAAGCATGGTAGGGACCCAATTAATGTAACATGTGAAGATTTAACTTGCAGTTATTCAGAAAGCAATATTTTAACAGGATTAATACATGTTCTAGCATTAAAAGACAGTAAATTAGTGTGTAGATGTACTTGCCTCGAGCAAAGCAAGAATACTAGTACGAAGCTATAGATGTCCGGTGTCCTGTCAATAATGATATACAAACTCAGTTCTAAGCTATGTTCAATAATACACTAGTGGTGTGACACGACTCCTAACTGGATATTAACTAAGTGGGAACCTAACACAAAAGTCTAATGTAGAGCGCCACTATACACAAACTAACTCTCTAGGGTCGTTACACTAGTGCGGGGTGAGGTCCAATACTATAACAACTCAAATCAACGCAAAATATTGAAAGTCGTAATTATTTAATAAATAAATCTACTGTACACTATGTTCCGATAATTTTAGAGATAGACAAAAAGCTTAAATATATATAAAATAAAGTACCAAAATAATCCTTGTTAATTATAGAAATTTATACTAATTTTTCTGGAATTTATAAACCTTCATAAATATTTATTAAAAATCAGCAAACATAAATATACTAAAAATGAGTTCTGTTTTCCTATTTTTATAAAATACCAAAAGCACTTAATAAATGCTAGAAAAATTATAATAAATTAGCTAAATTAACATAATATTTAAATACTATTTTTCCAAGATTTTTATAGCAATTAAAATATATATAAAAATTCAAAACTAGAAAGTAACAATATCTAGAAAAATAATTAATTATAAAATAATGATGATACATAATCAAAATCTACAGATGTTGTCGGATAATAAAATAAATATCACCAACGTGTCCAGAACGGTCAAATCAGCTAGGATAGCCTACCCATAAGTCCAATTTGGACACAGGGGCAAAACGGTAATTTTGGGTCAAAATAATGTCCGCCGTTGGACACACTTTGCACCGAAAAGCGTGTCGGGATAGAAGTCTACAAAACCTAGCAAATTATATGTCCACGAATCCAGAATGATGATACGAACTCAACGGTATATCCGGAATTGGATTCCGATGAGCCGAACTCAAAGTGACCCGTTGACTCGAAAAGTGGGACCCGCTTTGCACCGAAATGCGTGTCAGGGCCCATGTTCTCCAAATTAAGCAAACTTTATATGAAAACATGCCAGAACGACGCCACGAGTCTACTGGTGGTGTCAGAAATTGAATCCGGAGTCCCGGGTTCAAAAATGGAATTTAACAAGTGCGATTTAAAAAATTCGGACGGCCAACTTTGGCGTCGAATTCGACCAACCGAACGTGCTTAAAATGAAACGAAATCTAAAGGAGACAGGAAGATGGTTATACCAGCTATGCACCGAAACTGACGGTGCGCAAAACGGAGCTGCGACGGCGAAGTTACGAGCTGACGAAGTCGGCTCCACGAAACTGTCCAAAAACAGTTCAATGTAAAACGTCAACTTGGTGGCCAGTTTTGAGGTATCAAACGACGAAATTAACGGGTGAAATTTGACAGGAGTGAAGATGGATATACCGAGATTGAGACGGAGCAAAGAGTTCGCCGATCCAACGGTCGGATCTCCCGAAAAATGTGCACGAACTTGATGCGACGGAGCGCCATTTCTGAGTTCCAAACTCGCGCGCGCCGACGGGATTTCGTTCAAAACGCACGAATAGCCCATGCGTCGCGCCGGGGAAGCGGGCGGTGGCCTGGGGGAGTTCGCCGGGGGGTCGCCGGGACGAGGGGGTGCTCGCGGGGGTGCAGGCCGGCCACGAAGTGGCGCACGGCGGCGGCAGCGCGCGTTCGCGTGCGCGCGCATGCGCCCACAGCTGCTGCCGCAGCTGCTGCTATTGCATACTGCGCTGCTGCCGCGCTGCGCGGCCTGCTGCGGCGGTCGCCGGCGGGGTGGCCGCGGCGATGCGCGACGGAGGCCCGGCGGTGGGCGCGAGTGATGGTGAAGGTGGTATAGTTGATGGTGGTGGTGATATTAATGGTGAAAGTGGTAGTGGTGATGGTTTTAATGAAGAAGGAGTGGAGAAGAAGATGAGAATGGAGGAGGAGAAGGAGTTTAAGTTGAGGGTGGTGGTGCTCGGCTAGGGAGGGAGAGTGGGCTGTGGTGGTGTTGTGTTGAGAGAGAGAGAGAAATATATGTATGTAAGTGTGTGTGTGTGTGTGCAATATAAAAGAGAGTGTGAGAATAGAGAGGGAGATAGAGATATTTGAAAGGGAGAGAGGGGATGTCGGCCAGAGAGAAAGGGGGGGGGTGTTCGGCTGCATGGTGATGGGGAGTGAGGGGGAGTGTAGGTGTAAAGGGAGAGAGGGAGAGAGTGTGTTAAATATAATATATATATATATATATATATATATATATATATATATATATATATATATATATATATATATATATATATATATGTAGGCATATATATATATATAAAGAGAGATAGAGAGAGAGAAAGTGTGAGATATTTAGAGAGAGAGGGGGAGTAAGGAAGTCGGCTGAGGGGGAGGGGAGAGTGCTGGCATTGGGGTGAGGTGTGTGTTGTGGTTTAATGGGAGAGAGCGAATTAGATATATATATATATATATATATATATATATATATATATATATATATATATATATATATATATATATATATATATATATGTATATATATACATATATATATGTATATATATACATATATATATGTATATATATACATATATATATATATATATATATATATATATATATACATATATATATGTATATATATACATATATATATATATATATATATTCAAGATATTTAATAAGTAGAGAGAGAAAGAAATATTTCCAAAATAGGAAAAAATAGAAAAATCTTGCGGGGTATTTGAGCAGTCATGGGAGAACAATATGGAGCTTGGGTTCGGGTTCGGTAGAGCCGGGTCGGGTCAAAATCGGACCGGGTGCAATAATGGAATTAAAATAGGGATTTATAATCATGGGAAAATAAATAATATGCGGGGACTCCAATAAATGGGACACAAGTTTCATGTGGGTAGTAGGCTTCGTATGGGCCACGTCCATACTTTGGGTCGGCTAGGTTGGATCGATGTCGGGTCCCGAAATAAATTGGAAATTAAATCAGGTTTTACGGCAGATAATTAATTGGCCTAAATTTAACCGAAAGTTTTGCGAAGGAAATGGAGCACAAAATGGAGTGTCTGAGTGGGACACAAAGGTCATGGGTGGAGAGCGTCTCGAGTAGATCATTTATGAGAAGTTGGTTTCGAGAAAATGGCTGATCTGGTGCTCCTAAATTAAAAGCAACAGCAACGTGCAAACGATGATCAAAAATAAAAGTGGGAATAATATTCAACGATTAATTGGTCTAAGTTGACCCGAAGTTGCGCGATACAAAAAGAGCACAAGGGAACAAGTTCAAGTGGGACACGATATATCAAAACGAAGATAATCTTGTCTACTTCAAAACTCGTGAAGAGAGTTTCCAAGGATTGGCATCCCTGACGCTCCAGAAGTCAAAGACATGGAAAGGCACATTAATGATCTAAACAATTAAATAATAATATATTTATTGAAAACAATTCATTCAGAAAATAAAAAAATAAACCCTGAAATTCAGGGGGCTTACATCCTACCCACCTTACAAAAATTTCGTCCTCGAAATTAAAAATCATCCAACCGGTCAAACTATAATATGTAGCTACTCTGGCTACGATTCTCAATTTGCTACCCTTGTAATCATCTCTTCTGTTTCTCCTACAATCTTTTTGGCTCAGGCTCAATCAAAGTCCTTCTATCATAAACTACGCCATACATCCTTTTGAATCTTCCCTACTAACATGAAAATATTTATGTATACCCTAAACTATAGGTCATTCTCTGGGTATGTTTATAAACCTATAATGCTTAATCATCAACCATATTTTCAACCTCAATTGTAAATTCTGGATTTCCTTATCATATTTTAAGTATCCTTATTTCATCAATCCATAGTTCCTTGGCATCATTTATCGTCAATCCTTTCCTACAGTTTCTCTTTGAAATTATACGTTCAATTCTTATCCTTGGCGTAGAGCCTTTTTCTTTTTACTCAACAAGTCCTCCGAATACAAATCCTCGATTTCAAACTCCCGATTTATTAATTACCAATGTACATATGTCTTTGTCTCGTTCTGATATCTTCCCGATCTCGTTCGCAATACGATAACTCATTCTAATTTATTCTATATCAATCCACGTATCGATCTACCCTCTAATCACATGTAATTAGGCTATAGATAACCCATAATCACTTGATCATCAAAGTCATTTAATGCTCAATCTTCAAATTCTAAGCACAAGATTCTAATCCTCAATCCATAGCCACAACAATATACGATCTCATTTCTCCATCTTAGATACCCTATCATCAAGTCATACTATCAATGCAATCGTTCTTAATGGTTTCCAAGTCTGCTACAGTCAGTCACCTATACTTGTCCCATAAGCTTAATCTAACCAATCCCTAGGAAAAGTACTTATCACAAACACACAATACATTTATAGTTATACTACAGTATCAATCAACAAGGTTTGGCTATTTCGGTCGTCTATCAAGTTGAAGGTAACAAGGCCTAAGACTGGGTCAAGCAATCCATAACAGTGTCCAAACAAGTTAAAAGTCAAGCAAAACAGGAAAGTTTATCGAAAAATTTCCAAAAATGGTACGGAGACAACGGGATACATAACGGGAAGAATTATCCAAGAGGTTAACGAAAAAGGGTTTAGTCAAGTCATAGAAAAGATGGAACACAAAAATAATATTGTCCAAAAGATAACATGAAAGCAATCATGTTGGAGAGTCTTAGAGAACCTATAATTCTAGTTGCAGATGTAGACAGAATGGAGTTAATCAAGACGGGAAAAAATAATAATAATAAGAATTTATTCTTGCTCAATCGATCATAACGAAGTGAACCAAGCTGAGATATGATCTGATAACCATATACGTCTTCCTGAAATCATGTTGCCAGAATTTTCGCCACACCAGTAAGCCTAGATGCAATAAACGATAGAGTCATAACTAAGGTATACTCCCTAAAATCATATTATCTAGAATCCTCGCCACGCCAACCGGTATG
Source organism: Iris pallida (assembly GCA_029216955.1). Classification (NCBI taxonomy): domain Eukaryota; kingdom Viridiplantae; phylum Streptophyta; class Magnoliopsida; order Asparagales; family Iridaceae; genus Iris; species Iris pallida. The sequence continues at coordinate 6,287,738 of JANAVB010022997.1, read as the reverse complement.
GCTGCGAGAAAATCTAAATTCTATGAATAGGATAATATATCCGAAATTAGGCTCTATGTTTTTGTCATACCAGCTAATATGGCTGCGATAAATTCTAAACTCCATAACTAAAGCAGACATTTACCCTATCAGGATATATAACAACTCAATCCACAAAATTTATCACGATGCAAGATCAAAGTTAACAACGAAAATCAGAAATTAAATTCAACAACGAATTTAAGGAAAAGCAAATGGAATTAAGCGAAAACAGATTTTTAGGTAAGATTAGAGTGAGATTAGAGTGAGATCCTCAGGGGTCATCCCAAGGGTACAAACTTGGTCTAAATTGACCCACTGAAATACAAATAAGAGGCTAATTATAGCTAACGGTCCTATGCTGTGATGAGTTTTCCTATGTTGTACTCCTAGAAATCCTCTAAGTGTTCTAAATGTTATTCCTAGTGTTATCAAGTTGTCCTAGATCCTAATTGCAGGCATGCTTGGTACAATAACGTAACCAAACATCTTAAGTCTGGACCTGCATGGGCCACCAAAAAAACATGTCACGACCCGATACCCAAATTGTTGGGCCGGGCCGAGCCATGTCCAGCCTACGCTTGGTTAAAGCGCAGTAAGCTGTTCTAAGAATAGACAATAAATGATCTAAGCTACTAACAGTTCTAAAATCACATTTAAATGTTCATCACAACACAGCATCTATAAGCGAAGGTAACATAGGCACAGACTTAATAATACATAACCAAAGTATCTAACTGGAGACAAAGTCCAGTATCCAAATGTAGGAACATACCAGAGTCTCAGTCTCAAAACATAAGAAAAATAACTAAGCAAGGTTTCCCGCTGGGGCCTCTACTGGAGCAAGGCCAGGTCCTCAATGCAGTACCATAATATGTAACACATAGCGTTTTCTTCTCGAAAAGTATACCTACAACGTTATCCTGTCAGGACGGGAGCAAGTACAACCTCTACAACTAAAGTACTGAACATATAATGAAAGAGATGTACAATAAGAGATATGGTGTGGTAAGTCTATAAAACAAGAAATACTGGAAACATGGCCTCATGGTACAACTGGGATCATAATATCATAGTAACACAGGAATCATGGCATCTATCTCATGCCGTATCACAATCATGTCATATCATAATCTATCATGGCAAGGATACATATGTCATATAGACAGATGTATATATAATGTTTAAAACTGGAGCAGGTACGTGATCGGTCAATAGATGTACAATATTCTGAGGCACAATGTAAATAAAATGTACATACGTACAAGTGATAGGGCGATAGATGTACATACGCACAAATATGCCTTGGTATAAAGCCTACGGCAAGGTATGCATATAAAATGCGACCTCGCTCGCTACTATGAGGGGGGTCATGATCACGTACTCAACTGTCAGTTTCCCCATACCCTATAGTATAACATGTGAGAGATACTAGAACAGTAAAAACATGTGATAGATACTGGGATCGGCATAAACATGACAGGTACTGGGAGCAGTATGAAACATGTGAATACTCCGAGTAGTATAAAGCATAGTGAAACATGTGCTGAGAACCACTAAGAAGCATGTGAAGATATAAGAACTGTCCTAAGCATGGTAGGGACCCAATTAATGTAACATGTGAAGATTTAACTTGCAGTTATTCAGAAAGCAATATTTTAACAGGATTAATACATGTTCTAGCATTAAAAGACAGTAAATTAGTGTGTAGATGTACTTGCCTCGAGCAAAGCAAGAATACTAGTACGAAGCTATAGATGTCCGGTGTCCTGTCAATAATGATATACAAACTCAGTTCTAAGCTATGTTCAATAATACACTAGTGGTGTGACACGACTCCTAACTGGATATTAACTAAGTGGGAACCTAACACAAAAGTCTAATGTAGAGCGCCACTATACACAAACTAACTCTCTAGGGTCGTTACACTAGTGCGGGGTGAGGTCCAATACTATAACAACTCAAATCAACGCAAAATATTGAAAGTCGTAATTATTTAATAAATAAATCTACTGTACACTATGTTTCGATAATTTTAGAGATAGACAAAAAGCTTAAATATATATAAAATAAAGTACCAAAATAATCCTTGTTAATTATAAAAATTTATATTAATTTTTCTGGAATTTATAAACCTTCATAAATATTTATTAAAAATCAGCAAACATAAATATACTAAAAATGAGTTCTGTTTTCCTATTTTTATAAAATACCAAAAGCACTTAATAAATGCTAGAAAAATTATAATAAATTAGCTAATTTAACATAATATTTAAATACTATTTTTCCAAGATTTTTATAGCAATTAAAATATATATAAAAATTCAAAACTAGAAAGTAACAATATCTAGAAAAATAATTAATTATAAAATAATGATGATACATAATCAAAATCTACAGATGTTGTCGGATAATAAAATAAATATCACCAACGTGTCCAGAACGGTCAAATCAGCTAGGATAGCCTACCCATAAGTCCAATTTGGATACAGGGGCAAAACGGTAATTTCGGGTCAAAATAATGTCCGCCGTTGGACACACTTTGCACCGAAAAGCGTGTCGGGATAGAAGTCTACAAAACCTAGCAAATTATATGTCCACGAATCCAGAATGATGATACGAACTCAACGGTATATCCGGAATTGGATTCCGATGAGCCGAACTCAAAGTGACCCGTTGACTCGAAAAGTGGGACCCGCTTTGCACCGAAATGCGTGTCAGGGCCCACGTTCTCCAAATTAAGCAAACTTTATATGAAAACATGCCAGAACGACGCCACGAGTCTACTGGTGGTGTCAGAAATTGAATCCGGAGTCCCGGGTTCAAAAATGGAATTTAACAAGTGCGATTTAAAGAATTCGGACGGCCAACTTTGGCGTCGAATTCGACCAACCGAACGTGCTTAAAATGAAACGAAATCTAAAGGAGACAGGAAGATGGTTATACCAGCTATGCACCGGAACTGACGGTGCGCAAAACGGAGCTGCGACGGCGAAGTTACGAGCTGACGAAGTCGGCTCCACGAAACTGTCCAAAAACAGTTCAATGTAAAACGTCAACTTGGTGGCCAGTTTTGAGGTATCAAACGACGAAATTAACGGGTGAAATTTGACAGGAGTGAAGATGGATATACCGAGATTGAGACGGAGCAAAGAGTTTGCCGATCCAACGGTCGGATCTCCCGGAAAACGTGCACGAACTTGATGCGACGGAGCGCCATTTCTGAGTTCCAAACTCGCGCGCGCCGACGGGATTTCGTTCAAAACGCACGAATAGCCCATGCGTCGCGCCGGGGAAGCGGGCGGTGGCCTGGGGGAGTTCGCCGGGGGGTCGCCGGGACGAGGAGGTGCTCGCGGGGGCGCAGACCGGCCACGAAGTGGCGCACGGCGGCGGCAGCGCGCGTTCGCGTGCGCGCGCATGCGCCCACAGCTGCTGCCGCAGCTGCTGCTGTTGCATACTGCGCTGCTGCCGCGCTGCGCGGCCTGCTGCGGCGGTCGCCGGCGGGGTGGCCGCGGCGGCGCGCGACGGAGGCCCGGCGGTGGGCGCGAGTGATGGTGAAGGTGGTATAGTTGATGGTGGTGGTGATATTAATGGTGAAAGTGGTAGTGGTGATGGTTTTAATGAAGAAGGAGTGGAGAAGAAGATGAGAATGGAGGAGGAGAAGGAGTTTAAGTTGAGGGTGGTGGTGCTCGGCTAGGGAGGGAGAGTGGGCTGTGGTGGTGTTGTGTTGAGAGAGAGAGAGAAATATATGTATGTAAGTGTGTGTGTGTGTGTGCAATATAAAAGAGAGTGTGAGAATAGAGAGGGAGATAGAGATATTTGAAAGGGAGAGAGGGGATGTCGGCCAGAGAGAAAGGGGGGGTGTTCGGCTGCATGGTGATGGGGAGTGAGGGGGAGTGTAGGTGTAAAGGGAGAGAGGGAGAGAGTGTGTTAAATATAATATATATATATATATATATATATGTAGGCATATATATATAAAGAGAGATAGAGAGAGAGAAAGTGTGAGATATTTAGAGAGAGAGGGGGAGTAAGGAAGTCGGCTGAGGGGGAGGGGAGAGTGCTGGCATTGGGGTGAGGTGTGTGTTGTGGTTTAATGGGAGAGAGAGAATTAGATATATATATATATATATATATATATATATATATATATATATATATATATATATATATATATATATATATATATATATAATATATATATATATATGTATATATATATATACATATATATATATATATTCAAGATATTTAATAAGTAGAGAGAGAAAGAAATATTTCCAAAATAGGAAAAAATAGGAAAATCTTGCGGGGTATTTGAGCAGTCATGGGAGAACAATATGGAGCTTGGATTCGGGTTCGGTAGAGCCGGGTCGGGTCAAAATCGGACCGGGTGCAATAATGGAATTAAAATAGGGATTTATAATCATGGGAAAATAAATAATATGCGGGGACTCCAATAAATGGGACACAAGTTTCATGTGGGTAGTAGGCTTCGTATGGGCCACGTCCATACTTTGGGTCGGCTAGGTTGGATCGATGTCGGGTCCCGAAATAAATTGGAAATTAAATCAGGTTTTACGGCAGATAATTAATTGGCCTAAATTTAACCGAAAGTTTTGCGAAGGAAATGGAGCACAAAATGGAGTGTCTGAGTGGGACACGAAGGTCATGGGTGGAGAGCATCTCGAGTAGATCATTTATGAGAAGTTGGTTTCGAGAAAATGGCTGATCTGGTGCTCCTAAATTAAAAGCAACAGCAACATGCAAACGATGATCAAAAATAAAAGTGGGAATAATATTCAACGATTAATTGGTCTAAGTTGACCCGAAGTTACACGATACAAAAAGAGCACAAGGGAACAAGTTCAAGTGGGACACGATATATCAAAACGAAGATAATCTTGTCTACTTCAAAACTCGTGAAGAGAGTTTCCAAGGATTGGCATCCCTGACGCTCCAGAAGTCAAAGACATAGAAAGGCACATTAATGATCTAAACAATTAAATAATAATATATTTATTGAAAACAATTCATTCAGAAAAATAAAAAAATAAACCCTGAAATTCAGGGGGCTTACACAGGCCCACTTCGAATTTTCTTGTTTCAGCTGCATGAACTCGTTCTCCTTCCCCTGGTGGACTGTAATACGTAACTACTCGACCTCGAAGGCCTTGCAGAACGTAGCCCAGGAGATCGGTACGGTGGAGTTATCACGATAGATAGCCTACTTTTGTACCGCCTACCAGTTGTACATGTTCAACCGAAGTTGAAGTTGAGCGCATGTGACTTTTTTGCCTCATCGATGGCGAGGAGCTCGAAGTTGTCTTCGATCTTGTCTAACCAGTCGATCGCATGGAAGAGTCTTTGGTGCCGGAGAAGGAAGTGCGAAACACCATCTTAAAGTTGGTATAGTCGAAAGTGTTATTCTCTGTCGGGGCAAGCTGAGACGAAGGCTCCCCGGGTGCGACTTCGATGGGCCAGTTCACGGGTTCGATATTACGGGTTGTAGAGTTCTCGTTGGTCATGACTGTTTGCACCAATTGTCGTAGCGTGTCAAGTTTACCTTGCTGTATCTTGAACTGCACTTCGAATCATGTTTCAAATTGTGCCTGTCGCCTTTGGACTGCAGACGCAGCTTCTCGTTTTCTTGTTGGAATGCTGCAGCCTGCCTCTGCTATATTTTGAGCATATGTAGCATCCGCTCCATAAGATTACTGGAAGGTCTGGCTTTCGTAGGCATCCTCCCCATTGGGTTGACGGAAGGCTCGACTTTGGAACTACTCGAGCCACTGGAAGCGCTCATTTTGCCCTATGCCCGAGGTCTCGCAACCCTTGGGAAAAAGGCAACTCTCGTTAGTTTCAGAAAATGTCTTAGAATCAGCGTATGGAACAACTCATCTCATCGACACGAGATCAACGGTTCGAGACTAGAGACTCGAGAGTGGAGGCCAAGGACGTAAAGCCGTGCTCTGATAACATTATGTCATGTCCCGATTTCGAAGAATCGATAGTCATCTCTCGGGCGTGATTTCGTGCGAACATAGGTTGCGATCTCACAAGACATAGTCATAAGGTAATCTGAAATACGTCAACTAAGAGAGGGTGCAGATAAATTGAACAACACATTGGGATAGAGAAACTTTACATTTTATTGATAATAAACATCATTTACAGACTCCATTACAATTGTGCCGCACGGGCTTTACAACATAACTCGATTACAAAAGGAGTGCTGATGAGATAACCGTTCCATATCTATATCCCTCATTTACAACAAAAGTATTCTAGCCACCTGGATACGAGGGATGCCGAGACATATTCCTTGGACTTGTAGAGAGTCTTCAAAAGTTTAGCGACGGGGTCTTCGACGCGCGGTCGAAGCTTCAAAGCACGAACGTCGCCTAGCTAGTTGGCACGTTCTTTCTGATTCCTGGCACCTGCAAAGGGCGAGGGTCAGCATGATCATATGTACTGACGAGTGGATAATTAAACCCAAGCTCTGTATTTGGTTCAAGCAATTTTATAAAACATGTTAGCTATTTTTGTGATCTTTCTAACCATCCTGATTGATTTGTATGTTAACATATTTTGAGGCAAGCATATGAAATTGTATATGTTGAGCAGCTATCATAATCATCTCGTGTCACGTGTGTTAGTTCAAGCAGTAAAAGGGGTATGAAGGTCACTGGCAATGTTAAGCCATCACGGACTATAGCTGGGTTAGACGATGATCCTTTCGCGATAGGTAACGAGCCCTGTGCGAAAGTTCCTGAATCACCCACGCTGATTCATGGCTGGCGCTTGCTATACTCGTTCATCCTAGGTCGAATCGGTTCCTTGGCCTAGGCAACCGTTCGAGAAAACTATGCCTTATGCATAAGTTGTCCAATGACAGTTTTACAGATTCATGAAGTATTCTATCCTTTTATTAGAACCTTTAATTTTTAATTTTGGTGTAAAACTGACCCTTTTCTTTGAACTTAGTTATTTATGCACTTTAGCCATATCGTTGCGATAAACATTAATCGGTTCATCCTTTGGTTTGCATAGGCTAAGTAAATAAGGCACAATAATGCAGGCATCAGTTTTTTTTTATATAAAACAGTTCGATAGCAAGTGTTTCGTGAAGAATTGTGCCATGATTTCATCGATTCTACACTATGGCAACAAGTAGTATTTTTGTGTTTCATATTTGATTCTAAAACAGAGGATCGAGGCGAAGAAGGTCAGCCACTCACCTTAGTCTTTGCTTAGGCGAGGGACTGGTTGGCTGTGCTTAGACGTCGCCTACGCGATCAACTGTAATCGTATAAGCAACTAATTAGAACACTGTATTATTCAAGTAATTCGATACAAATGCGAAGTTCGAAAACGCAAACCATAAAAACCATAGAAAATATTCACGAAAACCAAAGCCAAAGTAAGTGCGACATGAAAAGCAGAGCAACGGGAGGTCTCTCCATACTCAACCGCAGAGCCAATCCTTGAGACACAACCTGCTGAATATGGGACTTGATTTTGAGGAATCCTTTCCATAACGAGAAAAAGATCTTAATTCAATCGTTACCGTTCGACCGATTCAACCGATCTTGATCTATCGATCCCGACTGAATCGGTAGCGACAGTGTTCCTTTTTGGCGCACCCCGTGGACGAAAACGGGGCAAGATGTAAGGACGGGGCACTACATTACCACTCGGTCATATATACATAAAGGGGGGCGGGGGTCAAGCCTGCTGTTGCGGGTTCTTCAGGGAGGGGTATTTTTTCTTTTATTTCTTTTCTTTTATCTTTTCTATTTCTTCTTTATATATATATATAATTTTTTTTTTATAAAAACCCCCCGTTTTATTAAAAGAAGGCTCAAAATGCCGAAGCCTGAACACGAGTACAAGGCACAAAAGGGCCAAGCCTATATAAGTATACTACCAAAAGGAAAAAAGAGGGGGAGGGACGACTCATCCACCAAGAGTCAGAGGTCGAGCTTCGACCAGAATGCTCTAGGACTGTGGAAGCACCCAGTGCTCCATTTGCAGCATTGGCATAAGACTTCCCGGATGAGCTGGTCAGCTGTGTATTGGTGCCCTTCGTATCTCGCCTTGTTGTGATTCTTCTAAATCGCCCACGTGGTGGCCGCTGCGACGATCTGGTGGCCATGGAAGGCTGAACCCCAGGAGACCGCGATATTGTGGAAGCGTCCCCCACTCGGTTCAATGCTGTAGAGCTGGTTAAGGGTCCTCCAGATGCAGTCTGACAGGCTTTCCTGGCAAAAGATATGGTCTATAGTCTCAATCTGACGCTCTGAGCAGCACTTGTAGGCTGAAGCTAAGCTGATTCCAATGGTGTTGAGGATATCGTCAGTGGGCAATTTATGTCTGATGACTCTCCACATCAGGAACGACCACTTCTTCGGGATACAGGATTGCCAATAGAGCGCTGTGGACTTGTACGGACGCCCCGTTCCCTGAACAGCAAATCTCGCTGATCGTACCAAAAATTCCTCCAAGGCTTCGAGAGACCACCTCAGTACGTCGGCCTCGCGGATGATACTTAATCCGTGCTGACGGATGTTATCTGCCATTTCGTAACTGGATCATTCCCTAATTTTATCCCAGTTCCACTCATTTGTGGAGGAGTTCCACAGGTCTTTAATCTTACTATCTCTCGGGGTCTCCATAAGATTCGGGATCATGCTATCCCCAACCCATCGCTCCAGGAATGGATCTGAATCGCCCTCCCCCAATTGGAGTCTCATCGCGGACTCCGCCAGGTCACGCCCGATAAGGATACGTCGCCATGCTGCTGAGGATCTGCTATTGGATATGGCCATTGAAGGGTGGATGTACTTGAAGTACCTGGCCTTCAAAAACCTGGTCCATAGGTTGTTGCTCGTGCAGAGTTTCCACCACAATTTCATCGAGAAAGCTTTAACGACATAAGTGAGTTTGGTAAATCCCAACCCCCCTTCGATAGTAGAATGAGCCATAGATTCCCAGCTAGCCCAGTGATGCTTGTCTTAGCCGTTGTTATGCCCCCAAAAGAAGTTACAAAAGTTCTGTTCGATAGAGGAGATGACCTTTTTGGGCGGAGAGCATACAGCCAGAGTGTGGATAGGGATGGAGGTGAGCACGTGGTTGATGAGGATCGACATCTTGCCACCTGGGAAAAGAGTGGCATTATGCCACCCTTCAAGTTTCTTTCTGATTATGGTGATCAAGTTCTCAAAAATGCCGAAGTTGGACTTCCTATACATAAGAGGACAACCGAGATAGTTGAACGGAGGATGGTTAACAGAAAAGGATGTTAAGTTGGTAAGGTTACTAGCGTGATCTCTCTTGATGTTGTGGTGGGCATAGATGACGCTCTTGGAGGGATTGATCTTTTGGCCAGAGCATCTAGAATACCTCTATAGGGTGTTGTAGACCACTTCTACCGCTCCTTCGTCACTAGAAGAGAAGATGAGGAGATCGTCGACGAAAGCCAGATGGGTGATGACAGGGCTATTTGTCATGAAATATAAAAGAACAGAACAATTATCGGACGACCGGACTTTTACTTTACGTTACAAACTCGCTCGTACAAAGAAAGCCTAAGGACGAAAACCTAGGTACAACAATCTAAGTACAATTGTTTATTTTAGATTCTGGGAGGTGACGATAGAGGCTCGGGAAGGCGACGGCAGCCCTGCCTTACTCCTTGGACGATCGGTATGCAGCCTTCGCTCCTGTGAAGAGATGGTTGGCGTTGATGAAGAAATGCTCTTCTTGCTCTCCTCTATTACTCTTTTGGCTTCTCTCTCTCTCTGATTATTGGGGGAGTCTCTCCGTATATCTTTCTCTGATCGTGTATATCTTCACAAGGGAATGGCACCTTGCTATTTATAATAGTGGGATGTGATCATTAGGGTTGCCAATGATTACCTCTTGGAGATGGCGGCGGCCTGTGGATTGGTCAATCTAGGCTATTAGTTTTAAGCGTGAAGGATTTGGGCCATAAATGGGGATAGTATTGAATCATGTGAATGATTAATGCTGATTGCTTTAAATCTTCATGATTGGTTGTGTCAAGCTTGGATCTCTCACCACGTGCCCATTGGCTTGATCATGAATGATATGACCTGATCTCATTAATTATGAGGATAACGTTAAATATGGTCATTGGGATCTGGTAAATCTCTGATTGATTTAAAACCACGCGTCCCATAATCACCCTGCTACCAGCTGTCAAGTCATAGGGGCAATTGAATCTCTACCACAATGGTGGACTCTGCCAGAGCTGCATGATATCCATGAACCGCATGAGACAGCGTCTCAGTAAGCCGCATAGGTATAGTACTTCAGAGCCGCATGGGATGGCTTCTTGGTGAGCCGCAGGAAGATGATTCTTGTCAGCCGCATGAAGCTGTTCTTCAATTGAGCCGCATGGGAGTAGCCACGTGGCAATCTCGGATCATATCAGAGATTTTCTTCCGTTCTCGAAGAGTCTGTCATTATGACAGGACCATCATGACACTTCATGTCAGAGCCGTCAGCTGTCAAATCATGGCAGAGTATTAAATAAAGCCATTACTCGATGGCCAGCTGTGTGAAGGGATCCCATGGGGACACGCGGTGTTGATCGAGCCGCATATCTCTGTTGGTCGTATGTGAGCCGCATGTACTTCTGAGCCGCATGTGGCTGGGGACTCTTTGAACCGCATGGGACTGTCCCTATGTAAGCCGCATGGACTCTCCTGTCCCGAGCCGCATGAGACTGAGAGTCTCTCTGAACCACATGGGACTGCTCCTGTATGAGCCGCATGGGGTTCTCCTATTCTGAGCTGCATAGACCATCATTCTGATATTTTCCATGCTTCTACAAGACCCCCTTCAAAGTTTTCAATTTGCAAAATTGAAATACTTTGAATAAGAAGCATGGCCTTTGTTGACCGCATAGATGGTTCAGCCGCATGGATTTATCTGGCTGCATGAGATATTAGGCCACATAGACTTTTTGCCACGTGTCCCAACCACGTGTGCAAATCTTCTGCATTAAATGCCCTTGATTCATTTTTTGAATTAATGCCGCCTTTTGGGGGAGGATCCCAAGAGTCAGTTTTGCTTTGACCGAAGCGTTTTGCCTTTTATTCTTTTAGGTGGCGTGCGGATCGAGGCATTTGTTGATTTTCGAGCCTCCTTCGCCTATAAATAGGAGTAATTTTATTCTTTGAGGATTTCTTTACCTTCTCTCTTTGCTCGAACTCCTTGTTGCCGACTTCCTTTTCGTCTTCTCCCATCAACGATCGGCAATGGCTCCCAAGAAGACTATCACTGCTACGGGCAAGAAGGCCGCGTCGTCATCTGCGGCAACGAAGGGCAAGAAGGCCGCATCTTCATCGACTACGGCGGTGAGCGTGGCGGCTCCTTCGCCGACTGACGTGCCTATTTTTTACCCCGACGTTCACCCGCCTATAGCTGGTAGGACCATCAACATGAACTGTCATAGCTACGCCGCATATCTTATGCGCGAGCCTGTATTTCCAAGTGTGCTGCGTGCCTGACTCATGTTCGGACCGTATGGGATATGACCCAGGCCTGAGCCGCATGAAAGTTGTTGTTTGCAGCCGCATAACTACTTCATCGTCGGGGCCGCATAAGCGCATCTGGACTGGACCGCATGATCTTTTTCAAACTGAGCCGCATAAGCCTATTTCGAACTGAACCGCATAAGATCATTTGAACTAGACCGCATAAGCTCATCCGTACTGAACTGCATAAGCCTATTTCGAGCCGAACTATATAAGCTTATTCGAATTGGACCGCATGGGCTCATCCGAACTGAACCGCATATGCTCCTTTCGAACCGAACCGCATAAGCTCATTCGAACTGAACCCGCATGAGCTCTTTCAAACTGAGCCGTATGAGGCTATACTGAGCTAAGCCGCATAAGCATCACGTAGTTTGTGTTTCGGCTATCTTTTGACTTGTTTCTTTTGTTTTTCTTCAGTGAATCGGCCAGTAAATCCTGCGGGGTGGGATTGGCTGCACTCCTGGAGCCTAAGTTGGCAGAGGCTGATCAGCTTATAACCCAATTGCTGGCGATACGGCAGGCGGGCTTGCCTGCTGCGATTGATCGAGAGCGGGGCTTCCTCATTGCTGCTCGGGATAGGATCAAGCTCGCTCGAGATACTGCTGGGCCAGTTGTGCGGGAAGACCTTGACAAGTTCTCCGCTTCGTATGACAGGATGGGTCATCGAAGTCAGGCTTGTCGGGCTCGGGAAGAGTCTGCTTCTCGTGGAATCGCTGATACGAAGGAGCGGATTCTCGTACTCCAGAGGGAGTTGACCTTCTTAGAGTCAGAGCTGGAGGCCGAGAGGGTTTCCCGATCTTCTGTCAACTTGGAGCGGGCCTTTAAGAGATTCGAGGATAACTGGCAAGCCCATGCTCAACTGGAGGACGAGGCGGTACTGACTCGAGAGGCGGAGTGTCGAGCTACACAGAGGTTTGAGCGGTCAGTTGCCTTGCTGACGGACCGTCTCAGGACGTTATGTGCCCCGGAGCAGTGATCAGCTTTCTGTTTTTCTTTTGCTTTTTTTTGTTTTGATTTTGTAGAGGATGTGATCCTAAATGATGTAGCACTTTGAATTTTGAATGAATGAGCATGTTTCAACTCATCTTCTCTTTCTTGTACTTGCGGTATTTGTGGAATTGGACCTGCTGGGGGATTATTTGTGGACCTGTTACCCTAGGCGTACCTTAGTTTTAGGTACGGATAACAAGTTTGGTCAGGATATCCGGAACAGCCATGGCAAAGTGGTCATGGGTGCTCTCGGTATTGGAAAAAAGAATGTCGTAGAGCAGCTGGGCTCCCGGGGCATGGTGAGATGGTGGATTTATGCTAAGAAGCTTAGCAAGGGATATTTGTGGACCTATTATCCTTGGCGTATCCTGGTTCAGGATACGGATAATGGGATAAAAGGAAACCAACATATTTGCTCAGAGGTTATGAGGACATGGCAAGCATGAGGGTTTTACCGTAGAATCTTCCTGCTCAGAGGTAATGAGGACATGGCAGGGGAGACTTCACGAAAGATATTTGTGGTCAACAGCGGACATTTGTGGTCAACAGAGGACATTTGTGGTCAACAGAGGACGTTTGTAGTCAACAGAGGACATTTGTGGTCAACAGAGGACGTTTGTGGTCAATAGAGGACATTTGTGGACCTATTATCCTTGTCGTACTCCGGTTGTGGGTACAAATAATAGGTTAAAAGGGGACCGACATACTTACTCAGAGGTAATGGGAACATGGCAAGCATGAAGGTTTCTTCGACGGAGCCTTCCCACTCAGAGGTAATGAGGACATGGCAGGAGTGGGCTCAATGAAGAGGGGGTACATAGAACGACTCAGAGGTAGGAGAACGTGGAAGTTCTATGCGAGGGGGCGGTTTGTTTTTGGTGGAAGTGAAAACGACTCAGAGGTAATGAAGACATGGCCGTTTCAGAAATTTGTGGATCGATTACCCTTTTTGTGCACTGGAAGTGCGGGTAGTGGATCATGAGGGAGGATCTCTTCCAGGAAGAAAGTTTAGAGGTATAATCATACGTGACTTACTATCTGAAAGAGTGACCGGAATATGAGTTCAGAGGCACCAGCGGGTACATAACTCGGTAATTTAGCATATTGAGAAAGTGTGAGTTCAGCGGCACCAGCGGGTACATGACTCGATAATCTAAAAGAAATGTGGAGGTGAGTTCAGTGGTACCAGCCGGTACATGACTCGATAATCTGAAATATTATGGATGTGAGTTCAACGGTACCAGAGGATACATGACTCGATGATCTGGAGAGAATGTCGTTTAGACATAATATTTCTTCAGGAACTTGTCGTTGACGGGCAACATGAGCAAGTCTCCGTTTTGTTTTGCGAGGCGGTAAGCACCGTTGGAGAATACTGCCTCAATGATAAATGGGCCTTCCCACTTTGGCTGGAATTTGCCGGCGGTCTTGTGAGTCATGACCACCGGCCTCCGGACTGCCAGAACGAGATCGCCCACTTGGATTGTTCTGATTTTGACCTTCTTGTTGAAGGCTCCAGAGATGCGTGCTTGGTATAGCTCAATTCGTTGCTGAGCCAAGAGGCGCTTTTCATCTAGTGCCTCCAATTCCTGTAGCCGGCGATAGTGGTTTTCGTCTGTCGTCAATTGATGTGTGAGGGCGACGCGTAGTGAGGGGATCTGAGTCTCCAATGGGAGGACCGTCTCACTCCCGTATACCAGGGAGAATGGTATATTCCCGATGGCTGTTCGAACTGTGGTGCGATAAGCCCATAAGCATTCGCCGAGCTTCTCGTTCCAGTCGCGTTTGTTGGAGGAGACAAACTTCTTGAGGAGTTTGATGATTGTTTTGCTGAATGCCTCTGCCAATCCGTTCGCTGCCGGGTTGTACGGTATCGAAGTGACATTCTGAATACAGTGCTTATCGCAAAACCGATAGAATGTATGGCTTGCAAACTGCGGACAATTATCATGGATGATCCTTCGGGGCAGTACAAAGCGGTAGATAACGTGTGCTTAAGGAAGCTGATCACGTTTAAAGTCTTAACTTCTGCGAGTGGGACAGCTTCCGCCCATTTGGAGAAGTAATCATTGATCGCAAGTATGAAACGATGTCCTCGAGAGGAAGATGGGGTGATTGGACCAATGATATCCATTCCCCATGCTTCGAATGGCCAGGACGCCACTGTCGGATGTAGAAACTCGGATGGTTGGTGAATGAAGTCCGCATGGACTTGGCAGGCTTTGCACTTTCTAGCATAATCTATCGCATCTGCCACCATTGTGGGCCAATAGTAGCCCATTCGGCGAAGGCGGTCTTGCAGTTTTGGGCCGGGCTGGTGGGCCCCGCAGACACCGTCATGAGCTTCTCGTACGGCTTCTTTGGCTTCTGCATTTGACAGACACCGAAGCAGTAATCCGTCGTAGGAGCGACGATACAGCATTTTCGTCTCTGTATCGTAGAAAAATCTTAGGGAACGCCGTCTGATGGAGGTGGCTTCCTTTGGGTTCTCGGGCAGGATATCGTAGATGACGAAGTCGATGAATGGTTGTCTCCAATCTGAGGAATCATCAATCGCCTGAGCGGAATAGCTTGCCACGAATTGAACGTTGTTCTTGGGGCAGACCAGTTCGTGGCCTATCACATCTACCAATTGATGAGTATGATTTGGCACTACTAGGGAAGCGGCCAGACCGGCTAAGGCATCGGCTTCGATATTTCGGAGTCTGGGAACGTGCTCGATGAAGAACCCCTCGAACGATGAGATGATGTTGATTGCTATTTGGTGATAGGGGATCATGTCTTCGTGGCGAACTTCGTATGAGCCTCGGATCTGATTGATGATTAACTGAGAATCGTCGTATGCTTCAAGATATTCTACCCCCAGCTCCTTTATAAGTTGGAGGCCAATGACCAGAGTGTTGTACTTCGGCCACATTGTTAGAGCAGGGTTCCGTGAGGAAGTAAGCGCGGTTAATCACCAATCCGGAAGGGGAGACTAGCACCACCCCAACTCCGACGACGATGTTGCCCTTGGGTCCAGTTCTCGAAGCACCGTCGAAGAACATTCGCCATATATCATCGTGAGAGGTTGTATGCGAGTCGGCGACCTCATCTGGGATCTCTTCATATATCCTGGAGGACTTCGAGCCTGGGTGGGCTGCTAAGAAGTCTGCCAGGGCTTGACCTTTGACTGCCTTTTGTGGAACGAAGATCATATGATAAGGGGACAGCAATATTGCCCATGTAGCGAGGCGAGAGCTGAGTGCCCCTGGTTTAGTCATGAGGACCCTGAGAGGGTTGATTCGTGAGATCACGTGTATCGTTTGTCCGATGACATAATGTCGCATTTTCTGAATGGCGAACACCAGGGCGAGGCATTCCTTCTCCACAGCGGTGTATCGGTGCTCTGGCCCAATCATCATTCGGTTGAGGTAATATATGGCCTGCTCATAGCCTGCGTCGTTGTTCTGTGCCAGCAGAGTCCCGAGGGAGTGTTCCATTGCTCGTAAATAGAGCAGAAATGGTTTTCCGGGAACCGGAGCCACCAAAATTGGAGGATTTGACAAATATTCTTTGATGCTGTCAAAAGCACGCTGACATTCCTCGTCCCATACGAATGAGACTCATTTCTTCATGAGGTGCGTGAACGGTCGGCATCGCCCGGAGAGGTTGGAAATGAACCTCCTAATGTAAGCTAGCCTCCCTTGGAGACCTCTGAGTTCGCGAAGATTTCTCGGGGGACCCATCTCCATGATTGCCTTCGTCTTCTCAGGGTCTACATGGATACCCTGTGCAATGATGATGAATCCCAAGAACTTCCTGCTGGATACGCCTAGAAAGGACTTCGTGCGGTTCATTTTCAAATTGTGCGCTCGCATTAGGTCGAATACCGTCCTTAGATCCTGCAGATGGTCTCCCTTGCAGCGACTCTTAACGGCTATATCGTCAACATAGCACTCCACTGTCTTGCATAAGTGGTCTCTGAAGATGATGCTCATGGCTCTTTGATAGGTGGTGCCAGCATTGTTCAAACCGAAAGGCATGACTGTGTAGCAGTACGTGCCAATTGGCGTTCGGAATGATGTATGCTTTTCGTCATCAGGAGACATTTTGATTTAGTTGTACCCCGAGAAGCCATCCATGAATGACATACGTTCGAAGCCGCAGGTATTGTCGATCATGATGTCTGTGATAGGAAGGGGGAATTCATCTTTGGGGCATGCCTCGTTCAGATTGCGGAAGTCGATGCAGATTCGAATCTTCCCATTCTTCTTGAGGACGGGTACTATATTGGCGACCCAATCGGGATGTTGCTCCTCACGAATGAAACCGCTGGCTATCAGTTTGTTGACTTCGGCTTCGATCGCGTCCATGATGCCTGGACGGAAGCGTCGCTGTTGTTGCTTGACTGGCTTCGCATCTGGCCGAATGTTGAGTTTGTGAAGAACAATATCGGGATTTAACCCTGGCATGTCTTCATAGCTCCAGGCGAACACATCAATGTATTCTCTGACAAGTTCTAGCAGCGACTCCTGTTCTTCGTCCTGTTCTTCGCCAGCTGTGTGAAGGGATCCCATGGGGACACGCGGTGTTGATCGAGCCGCATATCTCTGTTGGTCGTATGTGAGCCGCATGTACTTCTGAGCCGCATGCGGCTGGGGGACTCTTTGAACCGCATGGGACTGTCCCTATGTAAGCCGCATGCACTCTCCTGCCCCGAGCCGCATGAGACTGAGAGTCTCTTTGAACCGCATGGGACTGCTCCTGTATGAGCCGCATGGGGTTCTCCTGTTCCGAGCCGCATAGACCATCATTCTGATATTTTTCATGCTTCTACAAGGGCATCCGCTAGATGTGTGATATTGCTGAAAGTGCGGGGTGTTGACCATGTTGTTAAGGTTCCTACTCAGGGCGTCAGCTGCTATGATGAAGACTGTGGATGATAGGGTGTCGCCCTGTCTAACCCCGCGCTCGGATTTGAAAAACCCCTCTGATTGGCCGTTGATGACCGTAGAGAACCATGAGTTGCTAATGGATCTCCATACGATGTTGGTCCAGGTTTCCGAGAATCTGAAAGCCCTAAATACCCAGATCATGAACTGCCAATCCAATCTATCGTAAGCTTTTTCCATATCAATTTTGACGGCAGTGTTGCCTCCTCTGACCAGGAATTTCATGCAAGTGATTAACTCTTGGGCCAGCATAATATTGTCTTGGATGTTTCTCCCACGAACAAACCCGCTTTGCTCCTCTGAAATGATCTTGGAAAGAATACTAGCTATCCTGGTTGCGATGATCTTGGGGATTATCTTATTGGTGAAGGTACAGAGACTGATGGGGCAGAAATTGCAGAATTATTTCGGGTTGTCTTTTTTTGGGATGAGGATCAGCTTAGCGCTAGAGATGGCTCAGGGGTAACTAGCACCTTCAAAGAAGGCGGTAGCCGCTTCGGTGATGTCATGTTTGATGATATCCCAGCATGTGCGAAAGAATACCCCCGAAAAGCCGTCCGGGCCTGGCGTACTGTAACTCTTCTTCTCGAATTTTTCAAAAATTTTATTTTATTATTATTATTGTGTTTAAAGGCGTTAATCGCTGAAACTAGGTGAATGATATTTACGGTTAATTCCTACATCGAAAACTAGTTTAAATTAAATATTTTATGAGTATTAATTTTCATTCTAATAAAATTGACTGTTTGGTTGCGATAATAACATAAATTTATGAAAAGAGTGCTCTTATGTCCTCCACTTACTGACATCCATAACATAGTTGACGCTCATGAACCCCAGAACATCCTTAACCGCAGACTCCTATTTGTTGTTGTTTGCTGTTTAAATTCAGAAAACTTCTGATCATCACACCTTTGACTAAGCAAAACAATAAAAGATAAAAGATTTATCAAATGTTGATGCGCTACCTATAAATTTGTGTTTCAGGATTACTGATTCGCATAACTGAATAATAATGAGCAAGAACCAGAGGATTCACCTATGTGCATTCTAAAAGGGCTATCTACGATGGTTTCAAGACATTTAACACCCGACCAAGCCCACAGGCCTGAGCGCCCCATCCCGAGCAGAACAAACCCCAAACCCGACCCCATTGTATCAATATACACAAGATTACTTATATATAAAAACGGAGAGTTCGAAGAGTAAAACCCTAGTTCTCCCTCTACGCCACCACCTGGCCAACACCACACGCGACCGGCGGCCTCTCTCCGGCCACGCCACGGCGCGAGCGGTGCGCCTCCCTTCCCGCGCAACTCTCCCAGCCCTGGGCCGATGCACCCGCACTGGTGCCAGCACCTCCCGTCACGTCTCACCACCACGAACCAGCCTAACCCCATTTCTTCGCGCCTCTCGACCGACGTCGGCCATTCCCGCGGCCGAACTCAGCCACTGTGGTGCCGATCTTTTACAACTGATGAACCCGGCCAATCGTATGCCAACCAACGTCGCACATCAGAGAGGGAATCAGAGCCAGCGCTTCGAGCATGCCATAAGAGGATGGGACATGCATGTCGAGGACTGCGCTGTATCACCCGAAGCATCGGTGACCCTTTGTTCCCCGTGCCTTGTCCGTCGTCTACGTCGCCAGCACCGGGGAAAGTACGGACCCGACAAACACCATCAAATATTATCGTCGTTCGTAAATTGTTAGCTTGACACCTTGGCCGAACGACCACCCCTCCGAGAGCCACTTGTTGACATGTCGATCGAAGACAGTAGTTGTCGCGTGTGGACCTCAACGGAACGACGAACTTCACCGAGTCTTCAACAACATCCTCTCCAACCTGACTCCTACATGCGAGTCGACCCTCGTCGGCGCTAGACAGTAGTCGACCCTCGTACGTGCATGGGCTCAGCCACTGTAACCGTGCGAGTCGACCTCAACCACTGTAAGCTTCTTCATCAACGACAAACTAGATTCTCTCCTCCTCCTCCTAATGCTCGGCCAGGCAGTAGAACCACCTTCTTTCCGGACGACCAACAAGGAGCTGAGTTCCTTTCGTTTAGTGGCTTGCAAAGCTAAACAAGAGTGGGACCAAACACATGGAGCTATTAGACTATTCTCAAAGAAGAAATGTGTAGTGGAGAGAATACTCTCTGTACTTTGATAGGGACCTTTAAGAGGTGAATTTTTCCTTTAGACCTCATCTTTTGGAAATTGCAATTTAGTCTAACCCATTGATAGTTGCAAACCTTTCCTTCCCATATCATATTATATGTTAACCCTCTTCCTTATGTGTGATAATTATTTATTATATAAGCACCTGCTTCCGTAATATATATATATATATATATATTAAAATTATATTTTTTTTGCTATTTACAGGTTTATATAACTAAATACGGTTTTTGTACTAAATACATAATAATATGAGATAAGTTTGTATTGGTAGTATATACTTCCATATATATATTAAATGTTGTGTATGTATCAATATTTTACCTATTTTATAATATGTACAAGTGTTGTTAAATAAGTATTTAGAAAAGAGAAATTTATTAGAGTTTTTGTGTCATAACTACATTATTGTTTTATGTTTATAAACAAATACATATAATAACAAATTAAGGAATGTTAGAAGGAAATAATTTTTGGGCCTTATTTGAAATATTAATTTGTGGTTGTTGGGCTTTATAGGAAAGATTAGAAATTATTTGATTAATATTATTTTATTACTAAAGTCATTAGTATTTTATTATTCATTGGCTTCACTGCTATTAATATCATCATTTAATTGTAAATTATATTACTATATTTTATGGTATGATTTTTCACTTAACAGTATTATTATAATATTCTCTATCTAAATTATGATTTGACCTTACAAAATATTGCAAGGTTTCTTATCAAACTAAGTTATAGTTTTGATAATTTTACTTGGCTTCCAAAACTTTATCCAACTATTTTTACTCGGGAAATATGTAGTTATTAAATATAATAAATAATTTTCGAACTAGTTAAAGTTTTTATACGAACTTCTTCTCGATTTCCATCTTGATCATGACAAGTCGTACGATTCTAATTCTTGTGATTCTGACTATCTCATACCGACCCTAGGCTAATCACACTACGTGGGACCCAACAAGACGGTTATTTCACCAGCAAAGGACCTCAGGTAAGTGCACTTTCTGATTGCTTTCGATTCATAGTAGTCTATTCATTTCATGTTTATACATATATCTTGCTGCTTGTTGACACGCTCGTCACACGGAGTAGTCGGGAGGGGAAATATCTTAGTAGACATGTGGACTACCCAGAAATATCCCCAAAATGTCTATTCTTGAACGATAGCAGCTGCACACGACACGTGCAGTGAGCCAGATTTACCCCTAGCCGTTCACATGTCGAAAAGGATATTTCACACCACCTAGGTAGATGTCTTTTATTTTTTCTTTTCATTTCCACCGTGCCATGTCATTAGTATCTTTCTACTTTTCATCTCTTATATGCTATTTTCATGTCTTGTTAATTCTATTATGTTTTCGTACTGTCGTCGATTTGTGTACTTGTTCCATTCATGACTGGAAACCAACATTTTTCAGGTTTAGCCGCGATCACTCTGAGCACTGGGAAGACATGGGTATGCTGAGGCCGACCTAGATAGTGGAACTAGTTGTTATTTTCATTAATTGTGAGAACTGTGTATATTTTTCTTTAAATATAAATCTTGTAAATGTTGTAATAAACTTATAAATGTGAATGAGCAGCAAATGTTATATTTTGAGCATTTATTTCTTGCGGGCTTGACAGCGTTCTACCGCCGACTCTGTGGCGTAGGCTGGCTTGGACACGCCTCGTATTCGAAAAGCGAGTGCGAGTCGTGACAAGTTTTTGTGGTGGCCCATGCAGGTCAGTCTTTGCAAATTGTGCGAACTCGTGGTAGTACCATATTAGTCGTACTACTGCGAGCCTGCGACTAGGAAATGCTCATTCACAACTAGGAGTAAATCTATGGTTAGGATTAGGAGTCCCTAATTTGATAATTGGGTAGTTAAGGTTGCTACATAGGCCTCATTGAATTCTAAATCCTGTTAGATAATTTTCATAGGAGGATGCACTACTGTATTCTGAATCAATAGTATTTCTGAAGTGAGTAGATTCGTAACCCCTCTTTCCAAAATTTTATTTACTTATTTGAATTAAATATGATTTTTAGAATTTTAGAAATATTTAATTATTATTATGGAATATCTTAGTCATGGTTAAATTTTGGAGCACCATATGACTAGAAGTGATGGTACGGATAATGCAATGACATGCTTCGACTAGCGTATTAGTTATAGTAGAGAAGGCCAAGACATAGATGTATTCTAACCAGGAAAAACTAGGCCAAATCGCGACATAACCCTAGGAATAAATTAATTATTTGCTAATAAGATTATTGACTTCTAGAAGACCCAGTTGTTCCAACCTAGCCCGAACTCAACCCAAGTCTTGGTGATCACGTATAGTGCGAGCAACGTCGTCCGTGTAGATATATAGAAGTGTATAATTTATTTTGGTAGTCCATTTCTAATATTGGAAATAAATTCTATAAATTATATATTGATTATGCTATATGTATTATTGTTATTTGAATCTATATTTTACGTGGGAATAGGATAACCTTCTCCTAGAATGATATTTTGGAATTTTTGGAATTTACTTGGGCTATACCTATATACTGGGGTATGGATATATTCATAATAGGTAGACATAGTGCCCTATACATATTTTCCCTCGGTCTTGAATATTAGAGAGATATAAATTTAAGTTATATTTCTTTTTTCCTCGGCCATTTTCCTCTAATCATGATCAATTGTACAACTTTATCTAATATCTTTTTCTAAACATCGTCATATCATAAGTTTGTATCACTTATATATCACTTATATTCTTTTCCTTGGACCTAAGGAATTTTTTAATAACTTCTCACTCAATAGGCTATTAACCTTGAGTTAAGTTTTTGGATTCAAAAGCTTCCTCTCAATCGTTGAATGTTGAATATCGGTAAAATGAGGGTTATAAGTTTTTACTTATTTTGACTTCGATCATTATCCTTCATAACCAATTTTTTTTTTTCCTTTCAAGAAGTTGACCTTATACTTGAGGAACATATACTTACACTTTCTCTATCTTTATCAACTTGTAAGATATTTTAAACTCCTTTGATATTCTTGGAGACATAATTGAAATAATTTTGATGACTTGCGATGACAAGATAGCAGCGCACTGTCGTCACTTATTTGAATTATCGAGACTGCGGGTTCACTGCAGCCAGCAGCGCACTGGCGTGTCATGACCCCTAAGTTGAAATAATTTCAAGTAAGCGTGAGTGGTCGAACATTATTAAAAATCATGTCTTGGTCGCCTTATTTCATCCTTGAGCTGTCATGACAAGATTAGATAGAGTTGATAGGGTATTCCTTACCGCAACGTAGTTGAGTTGTGGAACCAAGGGTTTAATACAGCTAGCTGTACACTGGCGAGGCATAAATTCTCCGTAAAATAACTTCGATTACGTTTACGAGTTTCGAATACCATAGAGACTACGTCTTTATTGGCATATAGCTATTTAGTTACCGAAATAACTTGCGCCTCATTCCTAGTTATCAACTTTTCAATAAACTGGTTGTTCTTCATTTCTTTCTTAAAATTTCTATCTTCGAATCGTCATGTTTTAAAAACCTATTTTTTACTTTTTTCTACTTGATTCCTAAACATATCTAGATTTGATTCTAAACTCGTGCCTAAATGATTTTTGTCAATAGTTCACTATATCGAAATTGTTTCGATTTGATCACTCTTAAAACAATTTTGATAGTGAACTAGACTACTTTTGATTATAGCTTGATCGAGTCAAATTCACATCTTTTCTAGATTATGATTCTATAATCGTGCCTAAGTAATTTTGCTTCGTGCCAAAATAATTTTATTTTATTTTTTGTTTTCATTCTTGAAATGACGTTGATTGTGACTAAACTATTTGACTAAATCATAGGCGTGCCTATACTCCAACTCAATTATTGCTAATGTCCAAATTTTATTCTGCTATGATCATAACTACTTTGATTTATGTTCATACCCGTGCCAAACTTTTGGATTTTGATCACGTATGGATGACCTGCATGATTAGCCTTGAACATAACTACATCATATTTGTAACTGAGTGATTTTAATCATGTTTTCATACTTATATCCGATGACTTACAGCTAACCCCATTTTGCTTCTATCCTTGAGTGTACTTAAGCTTGGTCTTGACTGGACCCTTGACCATATAATTCCGTCATATTTTGATCACGCCTAAACAATCAATCATGCTAGACCAAATTCTTTGATCATCTTCAAACAAAAATTTGATCGTGACTCAATCACAATATATTTTGATCATGCTTAACCACATTTTATTTTTACTTATTATTATTATTATTTTTTACTCGCACTTATTCCTGACTAATTTGATCATTAATCACATCATCATCTTGATTATATCATTAGTCGTTCTTAGTCATATTGTTTGGAATTTTTCTTTTTGATTACATTCTTAGTCGTACCTAATCATGCGACTCTGAAATTTCGAGGAAGAAAATTTTAAGGTGGGTAGAGTCCTGTCTCGAAGTTATTGTTAGCTTTGGTGTCATTGAGGTTTAACGATTTTTTTTTTTGAAAATACTTAGAACCTTTATGATCCAAGTCCATAGACTAAGATTCTAGTAGCAAGCCCTATCTATTTATTTTTCCAAATCTACGTTCATCAATATTCTTTTGATCAATATTTCTTATTAAGGAAGTTTTTTTATCCTCGTCCTTATCTTATCAATCAGTACCAATCTTATTAAAATTTATGTTACTACATTTTTCCCTCAGACCTATTGAGCCTATCTAACCTAGACATTTCCTAAATTCGAGAACGAATTTATTTTTAAGGTGGGTAGATTTATAACTCCTTTTTCCGGATTTTTCAAAAATTTTATTTTATTATTATTATTGTGTTTAAAGGCATTGATCGCTGAAACTAGGTGAATGATATTTACGGTTAATTCCTACATCGAAAACTAGTTTAAATTAAATATTTTATGAGAATTAATTTTCATTCTAATAAAATTGACAGTTTGGTTGCGATAATAACATAAATTTATGAAATGAGTGCTCTTATGTCCTCCACTTACTGACATCCATAACATAGTTGACGCTCATGAACCCCAGAACATCCTTAACCGCAGACTCCTATTTGTTGTTGTTTGTTGTTTAAATTCAGAAAACTTCTGATCATCACATCTTTGACTAAGCAAAACAATAAAAGATAAAAAGAAAAATAACACTGTTAAGATTTATCAAATGTTGATGCGCTACCTATAAAATTGTGTTTCAGGATTACTGATTCGCATAACTGAATAATAATGAGCAAGAACCAGAGGATTCACCTATGTGCATTCTAAGAGCATCATTAGTAAGGCCCATTCCATTTTCTAGATTCTAGATTTAGAATGTAGGAGCTCATTTTGTAGAATAATAAGTCTCATTCCTAGTCTCAATTTCTACAATTTCGGTCCCAACCTATCCATGGGTGCTAAGGGTTGGGCCTCCCAATTTCTAGATTCTAGATTGTAGAAACTCGTTTTGTAGAATAGTAAGTTCCAATTTGGAGCCCAACTTTCTAGATTCTAAACTTTATATTATTTTTTTCCTACATTAATTTTTGACCACACAATTTTTGGGGCCGGAGTTCACTTTATCATTTCCTACTATTCTCATACAAATCCAACCCATTCTACATTTACCTTTTTTTGAAATTTTGGGCTCCAAATTGCCTTGGGGAGTCCCAACTATTAATGATGCTCTAAAAGGCTATCTACTCTGGTTCCAAGACATTTAACACCCGACTAAGCCCACAGGCCTGAGCGCCCCATCCCGAGCAGAACAAACCCCAAACCCGACCCCATTGTATCAATATACACAAGATTACTTATATATAGAAACGGAGAGTTCGAAGAGTAAAACCCTAGTTCTCCCTCCACGCCACCACCTGGCCAACACCATGCGCGACCAGCGGCCTCTCTCCGGCCATGCCACGGCGCGAGCGGTGCGCCTCCCTTCCCGCGCAACTCTCCCAGCCCTGGGCCGATGCACCCGCACTGGTGCCAGCACCTCCCGTCACGTCTCACCACCACGAACCAGCCTAACCCCGTTTCTTCGCGCCTCTCGACCGACGCCGACCATTCCCGCGGCCGAACTCGGCCACTGTGGTGCCGATCTTTCACAACTGATGAACCCGGCCAATCGTATGCCAACCAACGTCGCACATCAGAGAGGGAATCAGAACAAGCGCTTCGAGCATGCCATAAGAGGATGGGACATGCATGTCGAGCAGGGACGAAACTATATGGAAGACCAAAGGGGGCCATGGCCCCCCCACCCCCCTGGAATTTTTTTTTTTTTTTTTTGATTATCTAAAATTTGATAAGAAGTCTAAAAATATATATAATAAAACATTATCAATATAAGATGTGGTCATGTGGGCTAAACCATCGTTTCAGCTCCATTCAACTCATCTAATTTGGCCATTGACTCATAAAAAAAATCAAACTTAGATGTGGTCCGAGTTTGGTATGAAGTTAGTTAGGTCATATTCAATGGGGTTTCTATCTCCATGTTTCTATGGTAGAAGCACTTTCTAGATTTTTTTTTTTTTATTCCAGTGGTTTCTATCCCAATTTTCATCATGCCGTTTACGTGACGCTTGATATAGGATGTTTTTTTTTATGAGAGTTTCTACATCTAGAAATTTTTATAGAAATTATGCGTTGGCCCCACTTTCAAATTAAATCATAAAATTCTCCAATTATTATTCTCCCATCTTAATATTAGGCAGTGCCACGTATGATAAAATTTGTGGAAAACTAGTGAATATATATTTTTGGGTGCAATTTCTATGTAGGAACTCTACCTACTAGGATAAAATTTTCCTTATTATTCAATGTCAAGTAGGATATAAATTCAATTAGAATTCTCCTTTGGAGATAGAACTACCTTCAATATTTTTTTTTCTACTTCTTTAATTATTTGTGTCGTTCACTATTAATACTTATTTTCAACTTTTGAAAAAATAACTTTTATGACGTTCGCCCCTGTCTAGCACGAGTCCTGGCTCTGTCCCTGATGTCGAGGACTGCGCTGTATCACCCAAACCATCGGTGACCCTTTGTTCCCTGTTCCTTGTCCGTCGTCTATGACGCCAGCACCGGGGAAAGTACGGACCCGACAAACACCATCAAATATTATCGTCCTTCGCAAATTGTTAGCTTGACACCTTGGCCGAACGACCACCCCTCCGAGAGCCACTTGTTGACATGCCGATCGAAGACAGTAGTCGTCGTGAGTGGATGTCAACGGAACGACGAACTTCATCGAGTCTTCAACAACATCCTCTCCGACCTGACTCCTACGTACGAGTCGACACTCGTCGGCGCTAGACAGTAGTCGACCCTCGTACGTGCATGGGCTCAGCCACTGTAACCGTGCGAGTCGACCTCAACCACTGTAAGCTTCTTCATCAACTACAAACTAGATTCTCTCCTCCTCCTAGTGCTCGGCCAGGCAGTAGAACCACCTTCTTTCCGGACGACCAACAAGGAGTTGAGTTCCTTTCGTTTAGTGGCTTGCAAAGCTAAATAAGAGTGGGACCAAACACATGGAGCTATTAGACTATTCTCAAACAAAAAATGTGTGGTGGAGAGAATACTCTCTGTACTTTGACAGAGACCTTTAAGAGGTGAATTTTTCCTTTAGACCTCATCTTTTGGAAATTGCAATTTAGTCTAACCCATTGATAGTTGCAAACCTTTCCTTCACATATCATATTATATGTTAACCCTCATCCTTATGTGTGAGAATTATTTATTATATAAGCACCTGCTTCCGTAATATATATATATATATATATATATATATATATATATATATATATATATATATATATATATATATATATATATATATTAAAAAATTTTTTTGCTATTTATAGGTTTATATAACTAAATACGGTTTTTGTACTAAATACATAATAATATGAGATAAGTTTGTATTGGTAGTATATACTTCCATATATATTAAATGTTGTGTATGTATCAATATTTTACCTATTTTATAATATGTACAAGTGTTGTTAAATAAGTATTTAGAAAAGAGAAATTTATTAGAGTTTTTGTGTCATAACTACATTATTGTTTTATGTTTATAAACAAATACATATAATAACAAATTAAGGAATGTTAGAAGGAAATAATTTTTCGGCCTTATTTGAAATATTAATTTGTGGTTGTTGGGCTTTATAGGAAAGATTAGAAATTATTTGATTAATATTATTTTATTACTAAAGTCATTAGTATTTTATTATTCATTGGCTTCACTGCTATTAATATCATCATTTAATTGTAAATTATATTACTATATTTTATGGTATGATTTTTCACTTAACAGTATTATTATAATATTCTCTATCTAAATTATGATTTGACCTTACAAAATATTGCAAGGTTTCTTATCAAACTAAGTTATAGTTTTGATAATTTTACTTGGCTTCCAAAACTTTATCCAACTATTTTTACTCGGGAAATATGTAGTTATTAAATATAATAAATAATTTCTGAACTAGTTAAAGTTTTTATACGAACTTCTTCTCGATTTCCATCTTGATCATGACAAGTCGTACGATTCTAATTCTTGTGATTCTGACTATCTCATACCGACCCTAGGCTAACCACACTACGTGGGACCCAACAAGACGGTTATTTCACCAGCAAAGGACCTCAGGCAAGTGCACTTTCTGATTGCTTTCGATTTATAGTAGTCTTTTCATTTCATGTTTATACATATATCTTGCTGCTTGTTAACACGCTCGTCACACGGAGTAGTCGGGAGGGAAAATATCTTAGTAGACATGTGGACTACCCAGAAATATTCCCAAAATGTCTATTCTTGAACGATAGCAGCTGCACACGACACGTGCAGTGAGCCGGATTTACCTCCTAGCCGTTCACATGTCGAAAAGGATATTTCACACCACCTAGGTAGATGTCTTTTATTTTTCCTTTTCATTTCCACCGTGCCATGTCATCAGTATCTTTCTACTTTTCATCTCTTATATGCTATTTTCATGTCTTGTTAATTCTATTGTGTTTTCGTACTGTCGTCGGTTTATGTACTTGTTCCATTCCTGACTGAAAACCAACATTTTTCAGGTTTAGCCGCGATCACTCTTAGCACTGGAAAGACATGGGTATGCTAAGGCCGACCTAGATAGTAGAACTAGTTGTCATTTTCATTAATTGTGAGAACTGTGTATATTTTTCTTTAATATAAATCTTGTAAATGTTGTAATAAACTTAGAAATGTGAATGAGCAGCTAATGTTATATTTTGAGCATTTATTTCTTGTGGGCTTGACAGTGTTCTACCGCCGACTCTGCGGCGTAGGCTGGCTTGGACACGCCTAGTATCCGAAAAGCGGGTGTGGATCGTGACACGTACTATGCTCATTGAGCACCCACACAGCATCTTTTGTTTCCTGGGTGGTGGGGGTCGTTCTAACTGGGCATTGTCGGTAGCATCAATGAAAAGGGGGATTTGGTCCAAGAAGGAGTTGTCTTTGTGAACCGTCTCTTTGGACAACAGTTTGGAATAGAAATCTATGGCCATAGCTTGAATGTTCTTTTGGTCTGTCTTGATGGTCCTATTGTCGTCGGCGATGTGGTGAATCGATAGCTTCGGTCTGCGACCGTTGACGCATGCATGAAAATATTTTTAGTTTTTATCCCCTTTGTTGTCCCATCGCAACCTCGCTTTCTGCTTCCAGAAATCGATCTCAACTTTGAGCCTGAATTTGAGCATAGCCTTGGTGAGGATCAGAGCTTTCCTGGCCGTTATGGAGCGGTCCGATGCAAACTTGGCTTCGGCGCGGGTGACGTCGTCCTCAGCGACCCGAACAGCTTAAAAAATATCCCCGTACGCTTGTTTGCTCCAATGGGACAGTGCTTTCCTTGTAGCCTTGAGCCTGTTTCTCACCCGGGAGAGGGGGTTGGAAGAGTCCTCGCGGTTCCACGCTTCCGCAATGATGCCCAAAAATTGTGGGTGCTCAGTCCAAAAATCGAGGGATTGGAAGTTTTTTTTGAGAGGATTAGTAATGTTTTTAATTTCAACCAGCAGAGGGGCGTAGTCGGATTCAGAGGAGTTGAGGTGGGATAGGTTGGTATTGAGCCCAATTCTGTGCCAGAATGCGTTCGAGCAGCCGGGAATATTGGCGACGGTCGCCTTCCTGCATGTTGTACTAGGTGAAGGCGTTATCGGTGAACTACAGGGATGCTAGATGGGCATTGAATATGAAGTTGTTGAAATCTTGCATGGCCGGCATGGGAGGTGGGCGGTCGCCGATTTTCTCTTCTCTGCAGGTAATCGCGTTGAAGTCTCCAATGCAGAGCCACGGAGAGTTGCTGTGATGGAGGTAGATTTCTAGAAGGTCGTTCCAAAGGTGTTTTTGCTCCACTATATTGCAGCTCCCGTGAACCGCTGAGAGAATGACGCGGTCTGGGATCATAGGGTGTTCAAACTAGCAGGATAGGGCCTGCCTGGCATCCTGGATGACTCCGATGTTGACGTCCTTTGTGCCGAGAATCCAAATATCGTGTCTGCCTGCTATGGCCGTAGGGAGGCCCAGCTGCAGCTGGATTGATTTAAGTCTTTTAGGGGGAATTTTGGGTTCTAGAATAATGAGGATATCGATCTTGTGGATTTTTGGAAGGCTGGTTATTCTCCTAAGTGTAAGTTTGTTCGCCAGGCCGCAGAAATTTTAGGATAGGATATTAAGCATTAAGGATTTTGTGGGGGGTTTTTTGTTCCGCTTGGTGGCGGATCTGGTTTGGATAGTTATTGTTTCAGCGGGTCCTTGTTTGACATTGGCCTCGGACATTGATGCTCTTGCCTTTGTCGGGGTGGGAGGGTCGCTAATAGCTTGCTCGTGTGGCTCCGGGGGGAGGCCAACTGATTCTCCGGCGGAGTCCAGGATTGGATTCTCGGGAGGAATGACTATTGAGTCGTTGGCACTTCCTATCCGCAGGATAGTTTGCTGTAGTGGATAACCGACAGCTAGGACTTGTAGTCCTCTCTGAGCTTGGTCTGGCCCTAGAATGGCTAGGGTTTCTTCAACTGAGTCTTCATTAGTGAGCTGTTGGTCAGCATCTGAGGTGACGTTGGTCGCCTCAACGTCCTCCGGTGTCTTTGTGAGAGCGCGATCTTCTTGGTGGGGTTTTGTCTCCGATGGGATTCCTCGTCCTCCGAGTTGAGAGCGTCGAATTGGTTGGAGAGAGTGAGAGCTTGGGTATTGAAGGGGATCAAGGCTTTGCTGGGGGGCTCGCTCTGATCCGACTCACTGGAGTCGAATCGTGTGTGTGTGAGTTCAGGAGTGGTAGAAGGGGTGGCTTGGGGGTCCTTCCCTCTGTAGGAGCGTTGTTGTTCCGGGTAGATTTTTTCTCTGGGTGAAGGCGGTGGCAGTGCTTTGGAAGGTGACCTCTTAAATGGCAGTGGTTGCAGAACAAGATGTGGTTGTCATAGAGGATTTATTGTCTGTGGGTCTAGTTGCCCAGCTCGATAGTAATATCACTGGGCGGTTCGGAAGTGAGGTCTAGCTCCACACAGATTTTGGCGTAGTGAGCCTTCGTGTGGTTGCTAGTCTCAGGGGCAGTGGCCACATAAGTACCGATGGAGTTGGCAATCCGCCTAAGAGCCGCTGGGACAATGCAGATAAGGGGTAGGTTGGGCAGGGTAACCCAGGCGGCGACCTGCGCTGAGTCTTCTTTGGTGCTAAAATCTGCTGACCACTTGATGATCTTCATCTGGTGTGAGTCAATTCTGCAAGTGCCTTTGCACCATACGGTCCTGTGGTCTAACTCGGATGAAAGATGTAGGAGAATATGTCTGGGGTCGAGTGGTGCCACGCGGTAATCAGCTGTGAGTCTCCAACTGGCAATCATCTCCTGCACCCTGGAAAGTTTGGGGCATCCAGTCGAAAATTTGAGGATAAAAGTATGGGGAAAGGAGGTTGATAGAGAAGACACTTTCGCTTCTAAGAATGGAACCAAAGGCACTGGGAATTCTTGGGGGTACGCAATGTCCGGGAGGTTGACATCTGGGAGCAGGAGACCCTTAGCCAAGATAGGTCCGGGCGAAGCGCAGAGGCATAAGACGGCTGGGCTGCTTTCGAAGAATGAGGGATCGGGATCTCACCGCCTGGGGGTGGGAGAGTGGACGGGGGTGGGCTCAGGCTTGAGCGAGAAAGGAGGGCTGAAGGGGCATCCAGAGGGGACCTCCCTAGGGGGGAAGGGGGGGTGAAGCTGCCGAGCTGGCAGAGATAGAAGGGACGGTAGCCGCAATGCTCTCGATGGGAGGCACATCCTGCGCTCCAAGAGACGGGACCGCCGCGGATAGGCCCGCCTCCCAACTGCGCCAGAGAGTGGGCTGGGATCCGAGGGGAGAGAGGTTACGGTGGGGGCGACGGAGGTAACGTTAACCGAGGTTGCCTGAGCGGATGGTCCGGGGGACTGGTTGGGGGCCGAAGAGGGGATTAGAGTCGCGAACACGGCAGTGGTCGGCGGGGGGAGGGTCTCCAGAAGGCCGATGGCGACGGGGGTCCGAGGAAGAGAGGAGGAGGGAGCTGCCGGGGGATAGGACCCGCCTGAAAGAGGATCGGTTACCATACGCGCGGAGGAGCTCGCTCCAGGAGCAGCGGCGTAAGGGGGAGTGGAGGCCCCTCTCGAAAAATACGTCGGCTGAGAGAGAGCGTAAAGGAGGGACGCGTAAAGGTCCCCTTCCTGATGAACTGCTGACTGGGCTGGAGCGTAAAGGGAGGCTGCAGAAGGGGCACGCGCTTAAAAGCTGGGGGATGGGTGGGCCCCACCCGGATAGGCCGCATAGAGGGAATGGAAACGCGTGACCGGGTTAGTAAGAGGGGGCCCACCACGAGGGAGGGAAAGCCAGAGCTTTTTGCGTGGGGCCAGAAGGGCGGTTCCCAAGGGCCTGCACCGCAGGTGGGCGACCATCCCGAAGAATAGACAACTTCGTTCGAAATTTGAACAGGAGCGGGAAAGGAGAAGGTGGTGGGGGAAAACGAACCGGGGGAAGGGTTCAGGGTTGACACGGGAGCAGCCATACCGGCTCAGGTGTGTAAAAGCATGAAAAAGAACAGAAAAATCCATTCAGCTCAAAACAAGGGTAGTCTCATGCGGCTCAAGAATCGCTTAGAGCTTTATGCGGCTCAAAAGTCCCTTAAGGTTTCATGCGGCTCGAGAGTCCCCGATAGCTCCATGCGGCTCGGAAAAAGCCACGTGGCCCTATCCGGTTCAAAAATAGGCCTCTACAGCTGGCCAAAAATCACTCTGTGCAGCTGGCTCATTAAATGCTCTGACGCAACGTAGCAGCTCTGTCACAAAGAACTGACAGCTCTGACATAAAGGCGAAATGATGACTCTGACATAATGACGTGCTCCTAGAGAGACGAAAAAAATCTTTATAGCTGGCACGATCCACCAATTCCAAAGCTCCTTATGCGGATCATTAAAAGGAGCTCATACGGCTGTGAGTTGGTGGAGCTTTATGCGGCTTAGTTTTAACGGATTTCATGCGGCTCTGTTGAGATGGGTCCTTATGTGGCTCAGTTTTAATGAAGTTCATGCGGCTCTGTTTTGAGGGGCTTATGCGGTTCTGTTCAATGGGACTTCATGCGACCCAGTTTACAAAGGGCTTATACGGCTCTGTTCAACAGGACTTCATACGGCCTAGTTTACAAGGGGCTTATGCGGTTCTGTTCAATGGAACTTCATGCGGCCCAGTTTAAAAGGGACATATGCGGTTATGTTCAATGGGACTTCATGCGGACCAGTT
The DNA here is from genome assembly GCA_029216955.1 of Iris pallida. Lineage (NCBI taxonomy): Eukaryota > Viridiplantae > Streptophyta > Magnoliopsida > Asparagales > Iridaceae > Iris > Iris pallida. Next base: position 6,254,253 of record JANAVB010022997.1, on the reverse strand, counting down.
CACCAGAAGCTCATACGGCTCGTCACAAAAATGGCAGTTGGGACACGTGGCAGGAGTTGATCAAATCTCAACAATTCAGATTTATTGCAATCAACGTAACAGTCCAGATTTATTGCAATCATACCAATCCAGATTTATTACAACAAACAGATAAAGAGCAACCTTAACCAATCTACAACTGCCCAATTTTCAAGACGCCGTTATAAGTGTGTGGCTCAGAGTTTGCCACGTGGCTACACACCCCACTCATCATAAATTCCTATAAATAGCAAGGTGTCATTCCCTTGTAAACAGACAGAGACATAGATCGACACACAGAGAGCATTCCACACAGAGATACACATCCGAGCAAGAGCATTTCTTCCCCAGAGTCGAAGCTGCGTTCGATCGTCCAAGGATAAGGCAGAGTTGTTGTCACTCTCCCGAGCCTCTACCGTCACCCCCCAGAATCAAAAATAAACAATTATACTTTAGATTGCTTTTTTTAGGTTTTGTTCCTATGCTCTCTTTTCTACAAGCGAGTTTGTATTGAAAATCAAAGTCCAGTCCTCCCATAAAACTGTTCTGTTCTTTAGATAATCAATGGCAAACACGATAGCGACTCTGTTGGAGACTAATTTCTCCACTGCTGAGAAGTTGGTGATGCAATCGGACGCAGCCAAACTTGGCTCCACACAACAGATGCTGGTCGTCCGCTTCAACCCGCAGGCGTTTGAAGAAATGCTCTCCGACGGGAGCGCTAGCTCGGTCCAGAAGCGAGCCCGCACGAAGAAGGCCCGCAGGGAGTGGAGGCCGAAATCTTTCGCTCCTCTCCAAGCTCTGGAAGAGGCGTTCTCTAGTGCCCAAGACGGCGGAGAAGACTCCCATGCGGCCCCACTTCAGGCTGCAAAGGACCCTGCTGTTCTCAAGTCCGGCAGAGGAAAGCACTACGATGCTGGACTTGAGGAAGCAAATGGGGACTCTATGCGGTCCAGAAAGAAGCCGCATAAGGGTGCCAGCCGTATGAAGAAGGCTCATACGGCCAACAATTCCAGTCGCATGAAGGCTCATGCGGCCACTAAATCTAGCCGCATGAATGTTCCCGCGGCAGCCAAATCCAGCCGCATGAATGCTGATGTGGTCACAAATGCTAGCCGCATAAATGCTGATGCAGGCAAATCCAACCGCATGAATGCTGATGCGGCTACAAATGCAAGCCGCATGAATGCCTATGCGGCCACCAATCCCAGTCGTAGACTATCTGCTCCATGCGGCTCGAGTTCTGTCTATGACCGCCTCTCGTGCGGTCCTGATCTCGGATGCTCCAATGAGAATGTGTCAGATTCTGTGCGACACAATTTGGACTCTTCCTACTATGCGCCCTTGGGTGCTAGAGGGAAAAAGTCTAAGGCAGCGCGGGCTCGTCGAGCTCAGTCAGTTGTCCCAACCTCTGACCATCAAAGAGCTCCGCTTACTGTTAGGAGGGCCTCTGATGAAAAGTTGTACAGAACCGACCGTGTCCAGCCCCCGGCGGCAAATGGACAGAGTGGTTCCCAAAGGTCTCCCAATCATGGAGCAAACATGGTGCCAACAAGCCCACAAAATGAGTGACTTGTGTGATATGATTCTTCACAAGTGCAAGAAAAGAGAAGAGAGCTTGGTGTGCAGAGAGTCCTTTCATGGAAATCACTGCACTCAAGTCATTGTCAATTGCTTCTGCAGTAAGGCGGCAGTACAAGAGGACCAGCAGTCCGTCTTCCAACGAATGCAGCAGCCAGGACCGGTCCTGCAACAAAGCTCAGGAGACGAGGAGCTTCATGTCGCCTCCTGCAATTCTGCTCGAAAGATCCCTACCAGTAAGGCAGGGAAGAAGATAAATATTTCCAGTCCGACGATCTCTACTAGCGCGGCTAAGAAACTCGCATCCAAGCGGCTGTCCACAACCACCTCAGGAGGAGTTTACCAGGGCACCCGCTCTAAGACGAAATCTTCAACACTTGGAGATTCCTCGTCTACATTCCTGGGGGTAGCCGAAGCTGGGGGTAGCACTCTCCGGAACATCCACGATAATCCGGTGTTCCAAGAAGATCAACCAGGAGAAACAGTTCCCCTAACAGATGCAACGGACCCAGATGTCCATGGGTCCCAAGATGAAGCAACCTCCGATACAGGGGGTAACAATTCCTCCGAGTCTGAACCGAAGGAGAACATTCTTACATATTCCGACGACTTCTCCGTTCGGGGGTACGATTCGGAGAGCACATCCTCTATATTTCCTTCTACTGTTCCCCGTGTGAGAACAATATTTATGACTGGGAATGACCAGGACTGTCCCAGCGATCGACAGTACCTCGACACTCTTGAGGCCATACTTCATACCTTGGTCAAATCAGTAGACGAGGTCAAGGCATCTCTACCGGCTCTCCAAGAAAGGACGCCTGGCCAGACAAGCATGGGTTCCGCCATCAATGCGGACTCAAACACAACTATGCCAACCCCAGGTGACAATCCACCTAAGATGTCGACCCCCACCGTTGCAGACGAGGCTAGGGAGGCAGGAAGAGAGGTACAAGAGCTTCGGGCAATGTTTTACGCCCGAGAAAACTCTCAGGACCTCAGGATACGACAACCGTATCCCGCTGCATGGAGAGATGTCCCCTTCCCTCCACGGTACAAGCCATTCAACATTAATCCATATGATGGCAAGAACTCTGCGAGCTGGTACATTACCTACTTTGAGGTCACGATAGATCATCTGCCGCATGATGATGCCATCCTTACACGTTTGTTCATTGGGGCATTGGAGGGGGTCGCATTCGACTAGTACCGCAACTTGTCGGACAACTGCATCCATTCCTTCGTCGACTTCAAACGTATGTTCCTGGAGAGGTTCTATGAGGTAGGACAGGATGTCACAATGTCAACTCTCATGGACGTTGTTCAAGGCGAGAAGGAGCTAACAAGGAACTATATTGAGCGGTTTCGCCAAACCGCGATGATGTTGCCCTCCGGTAATCCGAACTCTTCCTTGATTAAAATTTGTCAAAAGAGGCTGCTCCCCACAATCAGCCTCTGGATGGGCGAAAGTAAATTCAAGGACTGTAAGACTTTCATCATCAGCGCCACTAGCGCAGAAGACAAGTTGAAGAAAGCTCGCCAACTGGGATTGCACATCTCGAAAGGAGAGGATAAGGACAAACGCCCTAATGCCAACAACCAAAATGGTGGTAATTCCTCCAACAACCAAGACAACAAGGGCAAACAGGCTATGGTGGCCGACACAGCCCAGAAGACTGAACCAAAGCCGACAGAGAAGCAGTGGCCGCAGATGGAGAGCCCAAAGTACTACCACTATCACCACTATGTCTACCACGCTACACAAGACTGCTTCCAACTGAAGCGGTATATCCAGAACCTCATCGACTCCAAGGCCCTAGCCATCGATTTCGAAGAGGCGACTGTGGCAGCCAACATGGTGTCAGTCCAATTCGACAGCTTTCCGTCGACGAGGACACAAGACGGCGTAGTACCCGTCCTCCAGGCAAAAATGGAGGTCGCTAATCTTCTACCTCCCCGAGACCAGGCTGCTGGTCTAGTGCCCCTCACCACATCACGAAGAAAGGTCATGTGGGTCCATCCGGATCTAGTACCTGAAGTGACTCAGTCTGTACTACCCTCCGTCAGCAAGAAGAAGGGTGGAAAAGTCAAGTTCTGTCGCACAATCTCGGTAGATGTCGAAGAAGCTACGGCTGTCGTCACCCGGTCTGGTGCACAATCCTAACCCACACCGGGTAACTCGGCTGAAGAACGCCAGCCGGCCGTTGCTGACGCTCCAGGACCTTCCCAGCCTCCGCCGGCCGAGAAGTCGAAGCCAAAGGAGACCCGCTTTGACAAGCCGCTCCGCAAAGACGCACCACATGGGCTGGAGAGGCCCTACAATTTTGACATTATTGCATAATTGGCCAACACAACGGCCAAATTATTATTATATAAGCTCCTGAGAATCTTCAAAGATGTTCGCGTCGCACTGAGTGAGGCACTCCAGAATGCCGGCGCATATCTGGCTCAGGTCAATCTCACTGGAGAGAACTCGCCGGTGGAGCTCCAAGACAGCGCCTAAACATGGGCCATGCCCAACATTGTGTTCACTCTACAGGACATGCTTATCAAAACCAACCTGCACGATCGCCCCCTGTATTATACTGGATATGTCGGCGACGTCAAGGTGGATCGGATGTACATTGATCCCGGTTCTTTGATAAGCATTATCTCGAAGAGCTTGCTTCATCATCTGCGCATCCCTATGCATCGGCTGACTCCTACCAGCACCGCCATCAGTGATTTCAATTCCGGGAGAAGCTATCCCATCGGAAAGATTCGCCTGAAGTGCCAAATTGACGACCTTCAGTCGGAAGTAACCTGCTATGTCATTGACGCAGACACCTCCTACAATATTCTTCTGGGGCGTCCGTGGATACACGATAATATGATCGTGCCATCCACATTGCACCAATGCTTCAAGTACGTCGACAAGCACGACTTCGTGAGGACGGAATTTGCTGACATCGATCCCTTCAAAGGGGTCGAATCTTATTATTCGGATTCCTGTTTGTATGAGAAGTCAAAGAGGCACTTGATCAACGAAGATGTTCAAGAGCAGACAGAGGCTATTATGGGGCCGGAGGAACCCTTGAGAATCCATCACCAACCCCGTAAACCAGGAAGGACCGCACCTCTGACAGCCACTCTGCGTAGAGATGCAACTGGTCTTCCGGTGCTCACTGCACAGAAGGAGCATATGATAATCTGACTACCAAGATCTGGCCAAGCGCCAAGACCCACTACGGAGTCGCTGACAATCAGGCTACCGAGAGCCGGCCAGTAACAAACAGAGGAGCTCAATCCCTCTGTCAAGCCGATGACGATTCGTCTTCCCAGAATGAGTCGAAAGCCGAGCGCTAAGCAGGGGACTCCTAGCGAGCCAACAAATCCCCGCACAGCACCGAGCACCAAACTGGGGGTCGCTAGTGCGCCAACGACTCTACATTCTGCTCCACCAGTGGAGCCCCTGATGATTAAGCTGCCCAGGTCTTTTTCGCAGTCTTCATTAATGCAGGGGGTGGCTGAAGAAGAGGTAGAGCTGGCCAAGTATGTGGCTGCTCACACTGATGTTCCATCCGCAGATGATGTAATTCTACCAGAAAAGATACCTTACTTCATCAATAAAGTGCTATCTTTGAACTACCTCGAGCTTAATAAGCTTTGTATAATGTATGCTATGGAACACGGTATAGGCACCCACCTACACACACAGGTGACAAATGTCTACACCGCAAACCAACTTACTCCTGTGGAAGACACTTGCTTCATAGTCGAGGGAGAGGATCATCCAATCATCTTCGGCCGGAAGAATGATCCACAGCCCTTCACAATAGAAGAAGTGGATCTCGAACCCGATACCGGGAGACTGTCCCTTTATCTGTATAGCTCTCGATCCAAGTACCTCATGCAAAAATAGGGGTATGATCTGGAGACTATGCCAGGCTTAAACTATGGCACTGGTCGGCGGTTACCCTTACAGTTGCCAGTCCCGACTGGGAAACCACGAGATTATTACAACAAGACCAGATATGGGCTAGGTTATATTACACCTGCAACAACTCCTGAAAGCTCAGATGAGGAATGCGACTGGCATTCGCATTCAACCGGATCACCCACTTTCGATTCGGATGTCAGCATCGGGGACGTATTCAGGCAAGCTATGTCTGTCAATATGGCATTTGCTGATGCCTACGAAGAAGATAAAGATGTACCATAACTTCTCGAGTTAGAACCTTGGGTCCAGCAACTAGATGCACAATGGAAGAAATGCTTCGAACTTCGTGAACCTCCTACTGAAGATGAGGTTATGCAAGTTGACCTCGACGATGAGTCGTCTCCAAAGCCAATCTTCATAAGCAAAAGCCTGCAGACGAAGAGCGGAAGGCACTTTTGCAGCTCGTCAAAGAGTACATTGACGTGTTTGCCTGGAGCTATGAAGACATGCCAGGGCTAGACCCCGAGGTTGCACTTCGTAAACTCAACATTCATCCAGACGCAAAGCCGGTCAAGCAGAAACAAAGACGTTTCTGCCTGAACGTCATAAATTCTATCAAAGTTAAGGTCAACAAACTGATAGCCAGCGGCTTCATCCGGGAGGAGCAACATCCAGACTGGGTCGCCAACATAGTGCCAGTCCTCAAGAAGAATAGAAAGATTCAAATTTGCATCGACTTCCAAAATCTAAATGAAGTATGTCCTAAAAATGAGTTACCTCTTTCCATTACGGACATCATGATCGACAATACATGTGGCTTTGAGTACATGTCATTCATTGATGGCTTCTTAGGATACAACCAAATTAAGATGTTTCCTAACGATGAAAAGTATACATCATTTAGAACGCCGATTGGCGTGTACTGTTACACAGTTATGTCTTTCGGTTTGAAGAATGCTGGTGCCATATATCAAAGAGCCAGGAGTGTCATCTTCAGAGATCACCTGCGTAAGACCGTGTAGTATTATGTTGATGACATCGCTGTCAAAAGTCGCTCTAAGGAAGACCATCTGCAGGATCTGAGGACGGTATTCGACCTGATGCGAATGCACAACTTGAAGATGAATCCTACCACATCCTTCTTGGGCGTATCTAGTAGAAAATTCTTGGGTTTTATCATTACTGCCCAGGAAATCCATATAGACCCGGAGAAGACGAAGGCAATCATGGAGATGGGTCCCCCGAGAAATCTCTGTAAACTCCGAGGCCTTCAAGGGAGGCTAGCTCACATCATGAGGTTCATCTCTAACCTTTCAGGGCGATGTTAACCATTCACCTACCTCATGAAGAAGGGCGTCTCATTCGTATGGGATGAAGAGTGCCAACGCACATTCGACAACATCAAAGACTATCTGTCAAATCCTCCAGTTCTGGTAGCTCTGGTTGCTGGAAATCCGTTCTTGCTTTATGTACGAGCGATGGAGCATTCCCTTGGTGCTCTACTAGCACAAAATAATGATATGGGGCATGAACAAGCTATCTATTACCTCAGCCGAATGATGATTGGGCCTGAGCATAGATACACCGCCGTGGAGAAGGAATATCTTGCTCTGGTGTTCGCTATCCAGAAGACATGACACTATGTTACAGGATAAACCATCCATTTTATATCTCAAGTTAACCCCCTCAGGGTACTCATGACCAAGCTGGGAGCACTCAGCTCTCGCCTCGCTACATGGGCGATATTATTGTCTTCCTACCACATGATCTTCGTCCCGCAAAAGGCCGTCAAAGGTCAAGCTCTGGCGGACTTTTTAGCAGCCCATCGAAGTTCGGAGTCAACCAGAATATATGAAGAGATTCCAGACGAGGTCGCCAATTCAAACATGGCCTCCGATGATTCCGTCTGGCGAATGTTCTTCGACGGTGCTTCAAGAATCGGGCCCAAGGGTAACATTATCATTGGGGTTAGAGTGGTACTAATTTCTTCCTCTGGCTTGGTGATCAACTGGGCATATTCCCTTACAGAACCCTGCTCGAACAACGTGGCCGAGTACAACGCCTTGGTTATCGGCCTCCGACTAGCAAAAAAACTAGAGGTAGAGTACCTAGAGGCATATGGCGATTCACAGTTAATCGTCAATCAGATCCGGGGTTCATATGAAGTTCGTCATGAAGACATGATTCCCTATCATCATGTAGCAATCGCCATCATTACGTCTCTGAAAGGGTTCTTCATAGAACATGTTCCAAGACTCCGGAACATTGAAGCAGACGCCTTAGCAGGACTGGCCGCTTCCCTAGCGGTCCCAAAATATACTCATCATTTGGTAGACGTAATAGGCCACGAGTTGGTCTATCCCAAGAACACCGTACAATTTGCTGAGAGCTATTCTTCCATGACGGTCGATGAGACACCGGATTGGTGGCTCCCATTTATCGACTTTGCAGTTTATGGCATCTTGTCGGAGAACCCGAAAGAAGCCACCTCTATTAGAAGATGTTCTCTCAGATTCTTCTATGATACAGAAACAAAGATGCTGTATTGGCGGTCATACGATGGATTACTGCTTCGGTGTCTGTCTAATACAGAAGCCAAAAAAGTTGTACGTGAAGCACACGACGGCGTCTGCGGGGCCCATCGGCCTGGCCCAAAATTGTAAGATCGCCTTCGCCGGATGGGCTACTATTGGCCTACGATGGTGACAGATGCAATAGACTACGCAAAAAAGTACGAAGCCTGTCAGGTCCACGCAGATTTCATACACCAACCATCTGAATTCCTACACCCAACGATGGCATTATGGCCATTTGAAGCATGGGGAATGGATATCATTGGTCCAATCACCTCACCTTCATCCAGAGGGCACCGTTTCATACTGGAAATTACAGATTACTTCTCTAAATGGGCGAAAGTTGTCCCGCTTGCAGAGGTAAAGACATCAAATGTGATCAGCTTTCTCAAGCATCATGTCGTCTATCGCTTCGGACTGCCTCGACGGATCATACGACGGATCACAAACGTGACTGGAATAAAAAGCTTGGTGAATGCTTATGGGCGTACCGTACTACAGTCCGGACGGCCAACGGGAACATACCATTCTCTCTGGTGTATGGGAGTGAGACAGTTCTCTCACTGGAGACTCAAATCCCCTCGCTCCATGTCGCCCTCACCTATCGATTGATGACGAATGATAATTACCGTCGTCGGTTACAAGAGTTGGAGGCCTTAGATGAGAAGCGCCTGTTAGCTCAACAATGAATCGAGCTGTATCAAGCACGCATCTTGGGAGCCTTCAACAAGAAGGTTAAACTCAGAACATTCCAAGTGGGCGATCTCGTTCTGGCAGTTCGGAGGCCGATGGTTATGACTCACAAAACTGCCGGCAAATTCCAGCCAAAGTGGGAAGGTCCATTTGTCATCGAGACTGTATTCTCCAATGGCGCTTACCGTCTCGCGAAACAAAACGGAGACTTGCTCATGTTGCCCGTCAACGACAAGTTCCTGAAGAAGTACTATGTCTAAACGACATCCTCTGAATCAACCAGATTGTTAAGTCATGTGCCCCCAGGCACCGCTGAACTTACACTCTGGTCATTCTAAATGAATCCATATCGCCTCTTCTGGGTAGTAAGTCATGTATGATCATACCTCTGAACTTTCTTCCTAAAAGAGCATCTTTCTCATGATCTACCGCTCGCACTTTCAGTACATAAAAGGGGTAACAGATCCACAAATTTCTCGAAAAAACCACATCGATGTCACCTCTGAGTTGTTTCACTTCCATCAAAAACAAACCACCCCTCACGTTGAACTTCCACGTCCATATTACCTCTGAGTTATTTTATGTACCCCTGTCCCCTCCTGTTACGTCCTCATTACCTCTGAATAGGAAGACTCCATTGAAGAAACCCTCATATTTACCACGTCCTCATTACCTCTGAGTAAGTATGTTAGTTTTCTCTTGACTTATTATCCGTACCCAAAATCAGGGTACGCCAAGGATAACAGGCCCACAAATGTCCACAGTTGACCACAAATGTCCACAGTTGACCACAAATGTCCGCAGTTGACCACAAATGCTATACTAAATTTTCTAGTACACGTGCCTCTTTTCTCACAATCTCATGCCTCTCGAACCCGACTGTTTCATGGCATTCCTTCGCCCGATACCAAGAACTTCCATATCCGCCTTACCAATGGAGTCGTTCTTGGATCCCTATCAAACTTATTATCCGTACCTAAAACCAAGGTATGCCAGGGGTAATAGGTCCACAGAAAAGTCCCCAGTGGGGCAAACACATAAATGCAGTACAAGCACGATGGATAAAGGATGATGCAAGCAAAGTCATTTATTTAAATCAAATCAAAAGTACTACATTCTGTGGGACCACGTCCCTGCCAAAAAAGATGAAGAAACATAAGGAGAAAAAGAAAAGAAAAAGCCGAATATGGTTCGGCGATACATAACTCTCTGAGACGGTCCCTCAGTACGGTCGTCGATCGCTCAAACCGTCGCTTGGCTCGGCGCTCGGCCTCTTCAGTCAACCGCTCCGCATCCTCCAGATGCGTATGAGCCTGCCATCCATCTTCAAGCTTCTTCAGAGCACGCTCCAAGTTAGCAGAAGCACGGGTGACTTTATCGGCTTCCTGAACAATTAGCTCCTTACCCGTGCGGGAGGCCTAGATCTCAGATTCTAAGAAAGCCAATTTTCTCTGGAGCTCGAGGATCTGCTCCTTAGTATCGATTATCTCGCGAGAGGCTGTCGCTTCCCGAGCAATGCAATCCTCTCCCCGGCGGCTCAGCTGATCATACTGTAGAGACAGATCGTGGAGGTCCTTCATTATAATCGGCTTGGACGCATCTCGTACGGCCCTTACCTTCTCCATAACAGTTATGAGGAAGGCACGCTCCTGATCTACCACCAAAGATAGGTCAACTTGTCACAGTACTTAGAACTGGGCCACAAGCTGATCCGTCTCTAGCAATTTGGGCTCCAGCAGCTCAACTATCCCTGCCCCACCGGGGAGGGTTCTAAGGATTTCAATCTGGCCCCGGGCGCATTGACGGGCCAAGGCAAAAGAGGTCCCCCTCTCCACTGCAGCCTCAACTCCTCGCCTCAGGTGACGATAAAAACTGTCAACTACATCCTTTGACGATTCATCCAGAACTTTCGAAGAAGACGGCGTCAAAGGAAAGGTAGATGACAGGGTCGAAGAAGATGCACCGGAATTTGCTGCCCCTGCCACAAGGAAAACAAGTTTCGAGCGAAAGGACGCTTGAATAGAGGCCAATTCCTCCTCTACAACCCGAAGGATCTGGAGGCTCGGCAAGGCGAAAAGGTTGACCTCCGGAGCCACATGAATAGAGGAGGGTGCAGGGACCATTTCTCCCTGCCTCGGCTGTTCCGCCGCCTGCTCTCCCAAACTCGATTCAGCGGTAGGTCCCTCAATGTAAGTTGGAGGGGGAAGAGGCACACTCTCTTCCACCAGGCCATCTCCGGCGAACTCTCCCCTGATAATGCCCGTCGTTGGCAGTGAAGAAGCAGGACCTGTATGTCCGAAGCAACTATAAATCAGCTTAACCCGAAGGATGTGATGATAGAGCAGATAAACCTCCTTGCTGGTTAAAATTTGACTTAGCTTACCATGGAAGAGTTGCTGAGGCTGAGGTTCACTCTCAGCCACCGTAGTCTCTTCACCAGCAACATTCGACCCAAAAGCAGCTGGTTCATCTGCCCCAGCCGCCCCGGAAGGAGATACAACTGGATCAGCGTCACCCAGCTGAAGTTCAGCAGTCTCAAGGATGGGTTCAGCAGAGCCCATGTCGCCCTGGGTTGGGACGTCAACAACTGGGGGAACCTCAGCCGTCGTTGGAAGAATCCCGACGGCAAGAATCCCGGCACTCATATCTCTAACTAGGGTAGTTAGAGCTGGGTCAATCTCAGAAGCAGCATCTGACCCTGGAAAGTCCCCTTCCCCTGACGCCTACAGAGCAAAGAAAAATGATTAGGTCATAGTTCAGGAAAAAGAAGAGCTAAAGAAGAAGATGGTTGTAATTCAATTTACCTCCGAAACGACGTTATCCTCGCCTCTCTCCTTGATGATCAGCCCACGAGGCTTAAATGTAGCCCGTTTCACGGAGTAAGTTCTGTCGCCAATGGCGGGCTCACGCCTGCTTCGCTTGCACGAAGGACCAGGTACGATAGGCGGCTAATCCGCTACCACATTTTCTACGGGAGGAAGAGAGTTGTCGGGGTCATGCTCGTCATCCTCTTCGTCCGCGTTGGCAGACTCCGAGTCCGACGTAGCAACTGTGTTCTCCCTCTTCTTCCTCGTCTTAGACCCCTTGGGCTTCTTGTGAGACTCGTCTCACAGTATCGGTATTTATATACGGATACGTATTTTGTATTGCATTTCGTATTTTCTCGGTTTTTGGAACGCTTTAAAATTTTTCCCAAAATATAAATTTTTCTTGGCCGGCATACCGATGGTGTACCGGAGTATACCGACGGCATGTCGCCCGGACAGATTTTTCCACATTTTAGATATTTTCGATTTCAGATATTTTCGTGAATAGTGTTTCCGATATTTTCATGAATAGTGTTTTGGATATTTTGATGAATAGTATTTAGATATTTTCATGAATAGTGTAGATGCATTCTATTATCCAATGGACAATTGGTTTTCTTTCAATGGCTAGGATTGATCTAGAATTTTGACACGGATCACGATCCAACGGCTAAGATTAATTCACCCCTTCTATATATATCCTATGAGTTTCTCTCTCCTCTCTCTTTTCTTTCCTTCACCATTTCCTCTTCACTCTCTTCCCTCTTCCTCAAGCTTAGGAAGGCTTGGCCTTGAGGCCTAGAGTGTGGTTTCGGAACCCCTCTTGGTGGTGGAGTGGAAGATTAGGCTTGGTTGCTAAAACCTAGGCAAGTACATCTTGCTCAAAAGTGATATGACCATACTTTATTTTTGTTTTTCATAGAAATTAAAGTTTTATTGTTCTATAATATGCTCCTCTAAATTGTTAACAAGTTTAATGTATAGCACTTTTGGTTTTGATCGATAATATGGCATAGATCTGAGTTTCTAGATATGATTTTTGAGTATTTTGAGGTTTTGATCTATCAAATGTTTTAATTTGTGAAAACTAATACTTCCATGTTGTAGGAAATTAAATTCTATTCAATTTTGACTTTTGAAAGTCCGAATTTCGATTTAAAATGAAGTTTTTATGGCCGAAACGAGTTTTACCAAAAATCTGGATTTTGTTGCTGTTTGGAAAAACGGCATACCGCCGGTATGCCGTAGTATACCGCCGGTATGCCGGTTTTTGGCACCAGAAACTTACTGTCTTTAGTCCGGTATACCGCCGGTATGCCGCAGTATACCGCCGGTATGCCGTTTTATGCTGTTTTAGGCTGTTTTTGTCCGTTTTTTGCCCGTTTTCGTCCGTTTTTGATATTTTCTCGATTGTAATGGACTCTTAACATGATTAGATGACCTTGGATAGTTAAAGAATGATTGTACACTATATATATATGGTACATGCTTATGTTCACGTATTGTTCTATGTCCAGATTATAGATAGTGGCCTGTTATGGTGCACTCCAGATTACTGTATATGCCTAGCTCGATTTAGTGGCTCATAGTAGCGCACTCATGACTTGATTTTCTTATTGATTTCTAGACCCGAGATATGAGTACATGTTCTTTCTTGACACCGTGGATATAGCTTGTTGAATGTTTAATCTATTGCATCTTGGCAATGGACAATCGAGTGTGAGTATTGTCTATTGTATCGCACGTAATGTGTATTGAGAACATTTGCCAGAGATATCTCGCAAATGACTTGTACCCATGGCTCGTCATTATAGGACGATTCTTGAGTGTCCACGACTTGAGAATTAAAAACGAATGTTATAGGTAATTGACTAGTAAACTCATATAGATCATTGGGAGGGGAGGACACTTCATGCTACCGCGTACTCGGATCGCTATGGGCCCCCACAGTGGCAGGGATAACCCCGATTGGCGTGGGCCCCTATCCACTATTGATTGAGTAGATGTTTATCTACTATTGATATGTTATCGAGTAGATGTTGTTTATCTACTATTGATATGTTTCATTTTTGGAGTAGATGTTTATCTACTATTGATTGAGATTGTTTAGTTGATTTTATTTCTTTTCTTCTACCGTCGTCGCCCCCTTGGCCATCCGAGTTACTGCAGCGTAGGTGGTAGTGAAGTTCCTCAACTTGCATACTAGTAATTAGGATTGTGATAACCCTAGCTAGTTAATGATAGAAAGCCGTAGGCAATGATTGGCCGTGCACTTTTGATTGTGTGTTACCTTATATTCTCTTGTGTCGTCGAGTGGCCAGAGACTAAGTTCTGCTCGGGAAAATATCTGCAACCCCGGTCCTTGTTTGGTTTAAGGGTTGTGGCTCCGACTTCGAGTAGTTCCTAAGTCCCTTGTTGCTCATTGGCTTATTGTTCTCTATTGCTATACGGTTCAGTATTTCCATTCAGTCATTTACATTCTCGAGATACGTGCATTGGTACCGCACTAGTCTCGAACCATCTTTATTTATTTCTGTCACTATGTTGTTGTGTTGTTGTTGGGTTTTGTCGTTCACCTCGAGCTTCCTTGTGGTACTTGCTATTTGGGGCCTGACCCCACTGGTTTTGTTTGGCCAGATTTATCGCTGGAGTCCGAGGATTCTCCATACCTTTCTCTGGATGACCCGCCGCCTGCTTAGATCCGCGGTTGTTCCTCCTCGCGAGTGGGTTCCCTCTTCTTACTACTTGCGGTTCATTTCATTTTGGTGGTGTTAGCTAGGGCATGTGTTAGCCCTACTATTTTGAGACTTTCTCAGACTTCGGTCAACATGATGTATTATATTAGATCTAGACTGATATAGTGATCATGTATATTGGTACTTTGCTAGTGTAGCATTTTGTATTCACTAGCTTCATGATCATGTATGATATAGTATTTTGGGACGCCTCTTTACTTTCATATTTGATATACTCTTGATACTTGTTGTTGTTGGATTGAGATAGGATTTGTTCGACCATAGGAGTCGTCAGTGGCATGCTAGAGTCTTCCCATTTGTCTTCTAGACAGCTTTTATCGTATATTGGGGTACTGGCGTACTCTAATACACGTAGCTGGCTTTGTTTCGCCCCTACTTTCCAGTATTCTGCTTTAAGTTTTCTAAAAGGTCTTATTTTGCGAACGAGACAACTCTAAGGAGAGTTTAAATGCACTTTACCCTTATATATATATATATATATATATATATATATATATATATATATATATATATATATATATATATATATATATATATATATATATATGACCGGCATGAGTTATCAAGATACGTTGAATTATTCTTTTCGAATATTTTCAAATATTCTCATGTCTTACTTTTGACAAGGATAAATCTTTGTCGACTTATATCTAGCACATATTATCTTCTAAGAAAGAACAATAAGAAAAATATCAAAACCTTCAATATTATATGTAACATGGTTTTGTTTTGTTGTCTAGACACCAATCATCCTAAACTTATCTTTATGACCATATTTGTGTTCTCTATTTTTTGTTTGCACATATCATATTCTCAAGCTAATATTTTGAGCCTTTTGTCCTCTTAATACATTATTTTTTATATTCTATGCTAGAATTAATATATTTATCGTAAATCTCACTTAATATATGTAATCTTTGTCTCGTTATATCTAACCCATATAATCTTGTAAGAAAGAATAGGTTGAAACCTTCAGTTTTGCCTTAAAACGGATCTTTGTTTTACCTTCTCATCTTTAGGACCATATTTGGTCTTCAATGTCTTATCTACATATGTCCCCTTCTCAAGCTATGCTAAATATAAACACCTGAAAGAAATGAGTAGGTCTCAAACTGTGGTCACCAGCAGGCAGGTCCAACTAGATTCATGCTGCCTAACCAAAGACACCAGTCCGGGTCAATAAAGCAAATGAAAGAGGTCTTTCTGTCTCTCTCTCATCACTCTCTCCCTCTGTCCCTCTCCTCGACCGGGACTACCAGCCGCCGGCCCAAAACCCGCGGATACGCCACAAACTCCCGATCTACAGTCCAGCTAGGTGAAGACCCACTCCTCCCTCCACAACCCTTCCTCTAGATCTAAATTACCGGTTTCTGTTTCGATCTCAGCTGCATTTCAGCCGTGTCCGTATGGATATCGGACTCAAAAACGCGCATTCGAACGCCTCTTGAGCTCGTGAACGGTACAATGAACTCCATTCCGGAATCGTGAATTTGTTCCGAGGAATAAAAAGATGCGGTCGTTGCGAAGAGGAATGTCGATGACGCAGCAGCGTGGGGGGGACGGAGCTGCCGCGGCTGCTGCGCAGCAGATCGTTGACGCGGACTTCGATGTCGGATCTCCGTCGCCGCCCAAGTCGCCCCACGGAAGGCCCTACTTTGCTCTCGGGAGACTGATCGGCTCGCTCGGTGGCGGCCTCTGGCAGAGACCTCTCCGGCCCAGATCGAAAGGGCTGCAGCTGAGGCGCGCCCTCTTCCACTTCTCCGTCTGCTTCATGCTGGGGGTTTTCGTCAGCTTCGCGACGTTCGCATCGGTGGACGTCTCGTCGAAGCATAGAGCGTTCTCGTTCGAGGAGGAAGCGGTGAAGAAACAAGTGTTGGTTACGGATAGTTCGCTACGGAGGGGCAACCGCAGCTTAGACGCAGTGGCGAAGTGGGAGGTGAAGAAGGATGTTAGCGACGCTTTGCCGGCTTCTTATGCGGTAGCCCCGTCTCTGGACTCGGAGCAGGAGGCGGCGGCAGTCCGTAAGCTCCTGATAGTCGTGACCCCGACGTACAAGCGGCCGTTCCAGGCGTACTACCTGAACCGTCTGGCGCACACCCTGCGGGTCGTTCGGGCGCCTCTCCTGTGGATCGTCGTGGAAATGTCTTCGCAGTCCGCCGAGACGGCAAGGCTCCTGAGGGAGACGGGGGTCATGTACAGGCATCTCTTTTGCAGCCAGAATTTGACGGGCGTAAGGAACAGGGTGGCCCATCAGAGGAATGCGGCGCTCTCACACATCGAAAAGCACCAGCTTGATGGCATAGTGCATTTTGCAGACGACGATAGGGTGTACTCGGCCGAGCTCTTCAACGAAATGCAGCAAATCAGGTATTTTCTTTTTATGGCTTTAGTTCTTACATACGGACTGTCTCGGTTGAATGAAGTACATGATATATGCAAACCATATCTTTATGAATTTATGATATACACAAAAGCATTGGAAAGGAGGAGTTTTCCCTAAAGACATGTTAGTGTTGTGCCATTTGCAACAAACACAAGCTATCTTTTATTATAATGGCCAATAGGCTTATATCAAGTGAGAAATAAGACTATCAGAGGAGAGGGAGGTAGTTTGGGGAGAAGGTAAGGCAGGTCCCCATATAGGACGAAGGAAGCATCTAGAAGGGGGTGAGTTATTAACAATTCGTACTTGAAACTCTTGCTATGCATATGGATGGTGAGAAGCTCCGCGAGCAAGAATTAGCTCCATGCACTGTGAAACTCAGCCATTTTATAATGAAACCTGCAAATATTGCACTCTCTTTCTTTTGACCACCATCTTCAAGGTGCCACTTATGCGATATGGTCTACTTATCTACTCTTTTTCATCCATTCTATAATATCGTTGCACAAATTCTTCGTTCCCACCAAATGCATAACTTTTATCTTCTTGTCATACAATTCTAGTTTTCAGCTGTAAAAAGTTGATTATCATCTTTTTGCACAAAAGAAGACATGCTTTGGTTATTTTTAATTAATTGGGCAAATTTGATATTGGTTGGTGATGAGTGTGCCATTTGCTAACGGCTGGTATTGGGCTACCACATCTTGCCCAAGTATTTTGTTTATATATAGGAGGAAGTAAGAGCAAGAAGAAATCTACTATAGGATTATACAAGCTATTCAGTTGTATGTTTAGTTTTCTAGTTGAGATGCAGCAATAGTAAACGGAAAAACAATGTCATATCCCATTTCGGATGTGACATGAGAGTTTGATTGGTTTATATTTGAGTTCTTGGGTCTTATGTATACAACCAAGGTAACGATTTGGTAAATGGGTCGGGTGATGATACACATGAGCCAATGCATGCGGTATGTCTAGGCGGACCTGTGGGCCGTGGTGTGACAAGTGGTATTGGAGCTACCTAGTATATTTGTCTTTCACTGGAATGAGGTTGATCCATCTTGGGCTGCAACGACGACGTCGTGTTTTTGAGTGAGGGAGAATGTGAAACCCCAACTTTAGTCTATGTGATTGTGATTGGTTTATGCTTGAGTATCTTGTACATCCAGGTTAACCAATTGGCAAGTGGGCCAAGTGATGACGTGAGGCCCATACATGGGCGTGACAAGTACAAACTTTTATAACTTTATGGTTATCACTGTTTGCCTGGCGGCTAACTATACGTTTTAGCCATAGTTCATTCGCTCAAGCAGTTAATTGGTGGAGCAAAATCAGAGTTCATGGGTTCAAGTTTCTCATATATGAAGTGGCAAGGGGATTTTCATTCCAAAAACACTAGGACGCTTTATGCAACATGGAATTGAATTTTGGTTTCTTAAGGCTAATTTGGATCATTATCCATGGACTAAGGATCAGATAAATTTTGTAAGCCTATTACCGACAAAGAGGAAAATGCCAATATGCAGATGCAGTGAGGAGCATGTTTCATAATATCTCTAAAAATCAAGTTATGATTTTTCTATATTCTCAGGACCAGAAGCTTAATCTTTTGTAAGATGGCGGAGAGACAAAAAGTAAGAAAACCCGAGTCACTTCCTTAGTAACCTGAACTTCTTACAGAGTGTGTTTGCAATCTGTATTTAAATATGGATGTTATAATGAGCCTTTATTGTCTTCTCAATCTTGATATTAGTACTCAGTTCACATCATTCTTCTTCTTATGCGTTCCTAATCAAACAACACGTGATTTATCTCTTCCAATATTAAACTCAGAAGAAACCTCCAAGATAAAAAAAGAAAAAAGAAAAAATAGATCTTTAGCATAGGGAGGTCAAGCAACTTGAACTCTAGAAGGTTTCACTAATGTACACGCCAACTGTCATCCTTAAACATGGTCAACTCTTCTAATAGTTCTCCACTTGTAGGATAGTAATAGTGAGCTATTTGAAGGAAAAAAAAGCCCCTTTCACCAATCTTAATAGAAGTCAAGACTTCATATTTTCACTTGGGTTTCATCTTTTCATTCTTATAGTAAGAATATGGAGCTAAAATGGTTTCTGATAAGAGCCTATTTCTTTACTCATCCACTACAAGAATGCAGTCTTTAGAAAAGCTGATGGGAAATAACGCCATGTGAATGGTACAGAAATGTTGGCATCTATTAGGAATAAGTGGCACCTCTTTGACTAGTGGTACTATTACTATGAATCTGAACAGTATTCACCTTGGACTCCAGTAAGTTGGAACAACTTTCTGCTTCAAAAGTTGAGACAAAAGCAAGGTCGCTTGGGTAATCTTACAAGCAATTGTAATATATATAATGCATTGAGGTCGGAACAAATATTGTTTCGCACCTTGAAAGTTCCTCATCTGCCAGCGATATACTGTGCCTCCGATTGGTATCTGGTGATTTTTACTTTTGGTGGTAGTTGTGGTGATTGTGTGGTTTTAGGAAGAGTGTCTACCATGTCCACCTCAACGTAGGTTATGCTTTATCTCCTAAATGATAATGACTAGTGATAGGGAAGGGGCTTAAGAAATTGGAAGTATTCACCTTGGACTCCAGTAAGTTGGAACAACTTTCTGCTTCAAAAGTTGAGACAAAAGCAAGGTCGCTTGGGTAATCTTACAAGCAATTGTAATATATATAATGCATTGAGGTCGGAACAAATATTGTTTCGCACCTTGAAAGTTCCTCATCTGCCAGCAGGGGCGGCCCTGGCCCAGGGCAGGCCGGACGACGGCCCAGGCCCCCTGACGAAAGGGGGCACCAACATAGAATTATCTATAATAGAACTAGTATGTATCATGTGCCAATTTTTTAACAAAAAAGTATTGTGGTGTGGTGGTTACAATGTTAGACTTGTATTTAAGAGGTCATTGGTTCAAATCTTGACTACAACAAATTTTTGTTTATTTATACTTTTTTTTTACATTATATATGGGCCCCATTTAGAAATTTTTGCCTAGGGCCCCCAATTGCTCAGGGCCGGCCCTGTCTGCCAGCGATATACTGTGCCTCCGATTGGTATCTGGTGATTTTTACTTTTGGTGGTAGTTGTGGTGATTGTGTGGTTTTAGGAAGAGTGTCTACCATGTCCACCTCAACGTAGGTTATACTTTATCTCCTTAATGATAATGACTAGTGATAGGGAAGGGGCTTAAGAAATTGGAAGTATTTCTTTTATAGGCGATTCAGGAGTTGCAAGACTACTATATTTGAAGGTTGTTGGTTTATCGTGAAACTATTAAAGGCATGCAACGGAGATAATGTTTGGACAAAATTCTGTTTTGTACTTTACTGCAAGTTCCATGATCTGCCCGTCTCTCTCTCTCTCTCTCTCTCTCTCTCTTCTTGGTAATTTGTGACAGGGATATGCTAACAGCAAACTTTCAATTGAAAACGATCTTTTAATTGTGGATGCAGTGGGTTGGGATTTGAGGGGTTTCTACCATGGTGACCTCATTGTAGCTTCTAATCTACTTGCTTCTCCTCTATAACGATAAGCAGTCATAAACTGAAAGCATTGTTTTTCTTCTATAGGGGTATTGGAGTGACAAAAACAACTAACAGTTGACTTAGTTAAACCAGTATTGTTGCATCTCTCTAGAGTAGTATTGGTAATGGGTATAAGCTAGTCATACCTAGTTTATACCTGTGAAACACTAAAAATGCTGATTATTGGATAAATCTTTTGTGCACCTTAATTATCTCCTTTAAGTGTTTAAGTTATACCTGGTACAAATAGGTATTGCATGTGACCGTTTTTCTCCCTCATACCAAATACTAAGTAGCTTATCGATTAATATACCCAACATCGTTTGTGTTGTGGTCAATGTCTTATATTTTCACTGCCAATACAGGCCTGGATGAATGAGGCTTGCAGTAGGTAGCCAACATCTGCATAAAACATTGTCTGATCTCTATGAAATGAACCCATACAGAATACATGTTGAAGCATTGATCTCTAGCATAGCTGAGCGGAAGAAAATGATTCAAATAGCCAACCCCAAAAAATTGGGACAAAGGCTTTGTTGTTGTAGTAGTATTTTTTTCATGTACCACAAATGAGGTGTATAGGCTAGAGCCATTCCCAGATGACACCTAGGAGATTGGTCCTTCTATCGTAATCTACTGTAGATTTCAATTTAATTTCCATATGCTATGGTTTTGGAATACTACTAGTTCAAGAAAGACATATTGCAGAGTGAATCAGGTTGAATTTTCATGAAGTCACATTACCTATCTCATCATGTTGAAATGCTCATTTCAAAGGAGAGAGAATTGCATTCTTGTTTGCCAGACAGATATTGAAGAATGTTGGTTCCTGGTGGCCTAATTGCATTATGGGCAATCTTTGTACTAGTGGTATCAATGTATCATACAAGAAGATAGTTTTTTTTGTCATCTGGGAGTAATTGCTTTCAGATATACTCGTTGTGGATGCTTAATCACAGAGGCCAAAAGCTTTGTAGGTATTCTTACTGGACTTTGAGTGGGATGGTTTCTGCATTCTGCTTCTTTTCTCTGAAATTTAGTATCCGAGAAATACTTATGAGAAGTTCTCAAAGAGAACTGTAGGCCTAATATTTCATTTTGAAAGTTAGACGCATCCTCTTGCATATATTGATTCACAGGGATTGTTTTATCCCTTGGAGGTCTGACTAGTGTTGTTGTTTAACGACCGAAAATAAGATGTTTGCTGGCACAGTTTTCCTTGTGTCTTAGAACAATTCCTTCTCTCGCTTCTGGCTTCTTCACAGATTAATTTATGTTTTTCTCATTTTCAATCTGATTGTGGCAATATGTAGATGTAGGATGTAAGGACATGCGTCAATATTTTGGCCTTTACAGAGGACATTTAGCAATGCCAACTTAAACAGCATGATATCTGTCGAGCTGTCTTTTCTTATGAACTCATCATTAGAAGGAAACCAAGTCTTTACAGGATAATGCATATATCGCAATGTACATCAATGATCAAACAAGGGCACTCACTCCTAAAAAACTAATGAGAAACATATGTGCACGTGTATGTTAAGACCTAGGTTCTTCCTCTTTGATTTTATATCATTACAAACAATGGATTATAACTCCCAATATCTGATGAGAAATGTTTGGTTCATGCCATGTATTTTGATATCCTATATGACATTACAAATCTGATCTTATGTAGGACTTTTATAAAGTATAAACATTTTGCAAGAATTGACATTTTGTGGTATGATGTTTACTAAGACAAGGTAGAGAACGGAGCTATTTGTATGCTGTTCTACTATAACATAAACACCTTTACTTTATGGCAAGGAAATTATGATTATGATTTTGCAGCTTCTCATATACTTATCATGTTCAGAATTAGTGTTCTGGGGGTTGGACTTCCTAGGATGTGAAGTAGCATTATGTCCTTTTATTGCAAGAAAAGTACGGGTTCAATGAATTAGTTGTGCATGTTGTTGTTGTGTATCAATGCATTTAGCACATGCATCCTCCTTTTTTATGTGAAAGTTGTGCTTGAACATTTATTAGTTGTGATACTATGTGTGAATGGCTATGTACTATTCTTACAAAGAGTATGGGTAAAGAGGTGAAGCGCTCAGCTGCTGGTATATTTATAGTAATTATACCTTTCTTTGAGGAAAGGAAATTATGATTGTGATGTTGCAGCTTTTGATATACTTCACCAGGTCCTTGAGTACTTTACTTTCTGGGGGTAGAACCTTTTAGGGTGTAAAGTAGCATAATGTCCTTTTATTGTGTGAAAAGGAACTGGACCAGTTGAATTAGTTGCATATTTTTACTGAACATGAATGCCTCCGCACATACAGTTACAGGCCACTTTTATCTGTCTACGTGAAATATCTACTTGAGAATTTACATTCTTGGTACAATGTGAATGGCTAGGTACTAGTATTCTTACAGAGAGATTGTGTACACATGATGAGTAGCACATCTATTTCTTATTTCTCTGTTTCTTCTTACTCTTTCGAATAAATGACTCTTAATTTACTCTCATAAGTCATATTTCCTTTGACCTGCAGGCGTTTTGGAACATGGCCAGTCGCAGTGCTAACAGAAAGCAGGAACAAGGTATCCTTGGAGGGTCCTGTTTGCAATGGCAGTCAAGTTATTGGATGGCACACAAACCAAAGGAACAAGTTATCTCGAAGGTTCCATGTCGACATGTCAGGATTTGCATTTAATAGTACTATACTTTGGGATCCTAAAAGATGGAAACGTCCGACTCTTGAGCTTATTAGGCAAAATGAGTCGGTCAAGGAAGGCTTCCAAGTTGGTTCTCTTTCCTCAGAAACGTGCTTTGTTGGCTTAGTTCTATAACTTTGTTTACAGGCAATATAGGAAATTTATCTTGAATCTTCTAGACATCTTGATGGCTGTCATGAATGGTTTTAATTATAACTTCTTTATTCAATCTTATTGCCTAGCTGATCGAGCATGCATGGAAAAAAAAATGTAATTATGAATGTCGTTTGCTTGCAGGAAACCACTTTCATCGAACATTTGGTCAAGGATGAAAGTCAAATGGAGGGTATGCCGAATGACTGCTCCAGAATCATGGTTTGGCATCTCCATGTGGAAGGCCCAGAGCTTCCCTACACTAAAGGCTGGTTGATACAGAAGAATTTGGAAATTGTTGCCCCTCTAACATGACATCTACTTGTCCCAGGCCATCCTACCAAATGTATGTTCTCCAAAGGT
Organism: Iris pallida; assembly: GCA_029216955.1. NCBI lineage: Eukaryota > Viridiplantae > Streptophyta > Magnoliopsida > Asparagales > Iridaceae > Iris > Iris pallida. Next base: position 6,230,745 of record JANAVB010022997.1, on the reverse strand, counting down.
GTTTGAATTGTAGAGTGGAGTTTTCATACTAGTTTTCTTATGGGGTAAGGCTATGTCTAAGCTCTTTATCTAGACTATAATCTAAGGAAATTTGGAGGGTGCTTCTTGGTTGCATGAGCTTAAAGTACAATCCAAATGGTTGGCATAACCGTCTCATGCTCATAGTTACTTTGGCTAGGAATTTGACACCAACATACAAATGGTCATAAAAAATTATCAAATCTTGTATACCCATTGCCGACCCCATTCTGATGGGAGAAGGCTTGGACGATGATGATGGGGGTAAGGCTACGTTAAGTCTTGACCCTCCCAAGACCTTGCATAAGCAGAATCCTGTGCACTGGACCCCTTACTAGTTTTCTGCCATAATTGTATTAAACCCTTTGTCATTGTTTCTAATATTACTCTATCATGTGGCAGGCTCTGAGTAAGACAAATTGGTACGTCTGGTAATGCTTCCCCAAACAGCCTAAGCTGCCACCAGCTCAATCTCGCACTTCAATCGACTGCTATTCTTGGGAAACGCTGATCCTATTAGCATTTACTTATGATTTTTTTCCCCCGTTTTGTCTCTTTTTTATAGTTATGCTCCTTTTCTTCCTTCTAGCCTGGCAAAAACGTTAGCATGTACAGTATCATGTCCCCGAGCAAATATTATTTTCCAATGCTCCACAAGTGTGCACATTCACATATGGAGGCATGCACAGATTCTTTTACTTAAATTTTCAGCTCTTTTGCACAGATTATTTTGCAGTCTCTATAAGCGGGTTCATCATGAGCCCTGGAAAAGAGTCTTTGCCAGCAGAGTTTTGTCGAGTAAGCCGATGTCACTTGAGATGGACTCCCATGGTAGTTAGTTGGTCTGTCAAAATCCTTGCAACTGAATTTCATATGTAATCATGTAAGGTTAACTTGTATATTAGTTGGCAGCTTTGTTGTTCGTTGCTGCCCCTCACTAATCCAAGTCTGCCGATCTTATGGAGAATTCTTATGTTGTATTGTTAACGATCGCTTGGAAGATTGTGGTAAAGAGCTTTCTAGTTATTCTTCGCCGCATGGTTCTCTTACTGTTCTATTTGTATCATGGCTTAAGTTGTGGAGAAACTGTTTAGTAGTATTTAATCAAGTGTCTTTGTCTTTGACTGAATGTATATTATGAACAGAATCTTCAGCAACTATTGGGCTAAGCTTTGCTTAGTACATACTATACTATGCTTGCTTGCTTGTTTCATGGCTTTACTGTCCAAAATATGTTTACTTCAGGATGGTGCCATGGTTCGACCATTCTGCATCAAGCTTTGGACTTCATGATGCACAAATGCATAGTGATGATTTGATTGTAAAGGGAGACAGATTGGTGGAGAAATGTGAATGATGTCAGAAAGTAGCAATTGTGGTTTCATAGTTTCTTACCCCACCCCCAACCCCCACCCTCTCTCTCTCTCTCTCTCTCTCTCTCTCTCTCTCTCTTGGCCATATATTGAAGGTTTGAATTTTAATTTTTGTTTCATAATAGATTGTTTCTTTCTACCCTTCAGGCCTAGTTTGAATTGTAGTTTTTTTTTTTTTTTTTTTTGGAATAAGGGTAAATTTTATTCCACGCAAATCACGGTATCGGTATTACAATACACTAATCTCACATCTCACTCCCCAGTTAAGGGGCCATTACAGATACATCGAATTCTATATTATGCAGAATTCCTACTTGCGGAGTAGTCAGTCCTTCAAAGATACGCCTGTTGCGCTCTCTCAAGACATGCCAAACTGATGCTGCAAGTCTAACTCTAGCCATCTTGGCCCACACATGGTCCATACCTCGGCGGTCTCTGATCCAGCTGAGGATCCCCCGGATATCTCTGGCACTGCCAACTCCACCCAACAATCGCATGCACTGCTCCTTCCAGATGTGCCAAGTCCATGGACACTCAAAGAATAGATGGCCCATAGACTCTGCGTCACCCGTACAAAGAACACACTTCGGGTCTGGAATCTGCATTCCAAACATAATAAATCTGTCCCGAGTCATCAACCTGCCAAGAAGGAGTCTGTATGAACAAAGCTGCATTTTGTGAGCAATCTCCTTCATCCAGATAAAGTCATACTCCACAATCCTGTCATGTGGGGTCCGAACCAGATTATAGCAACTTTTAAAACTGAATATCACAGACCCTCCAACCGAACCAGGATCAACCCAACTCTAGGAGTCCTCGATCAGGCTAGTATCGATAGTGATCCGACGAATCTCCTTCCCAAACTGAGCCGTGTATGGATACTCCTCAGGCCTCCAGCTTCCATCCCTGATAATCCGACTACATTTCACTCCCCTGCTCGCCTCTCTGTCCATCTGAGCCCCCAAGATCTCCAGAAGGGAGCCATTTCCCATCCACGGGTCCAGCCAGAGATATCAGTATTCGTCCCATCTCTCATAATCCTGCATATAGCGGACTGAAGGATCGGTCTGCACCTAAGAATAGCGTTAAATGAGACCGAAAAATTGTTATCAATCCGACAAGACCAGAAATTCATCCGTCGCACATATCTGCTAGCCAGCCACTCTGCCCAAAGGGAACCTCCCTTGATGAACCATCACGCCATCCGCACCCCAGATGCCTCCCTAACCGTCCGAAGAGGTCGCAACCCCACTCCTTCCTCCCGGGTCCGACAGAGTTGTTCCCAAGCGATCGCATGCATACCTCCCCTCCAGATGAAATTAGCACAAATGGACTCCACCTTTCTTATGGTAGCTACTGGAATCTGAATCGACTGCAACCAGAACATAGCGATGCCAGAGATAACAGACCTCACTAGCTCAATACGGCCACCAAAGGACAGACCAGCTGCCTGCCAGCCTTCCACTCTCCTTTGGGCAAAATCCACCAGGCTGAGACAATCCTGATCCCTGGCATAATTGACTGTCAACGGGACCCCCAGATACTTCACCGGTAACTCTCATTTCTCCACTCCCAGAGCAAGGGCCCGTTCCTCCTTGAGTATGCACAGAGAGATGAAATAGACCCTACTCTTCTCCCTATTCAGCTGCAGGCCGGACAACCGTCCAAACTCCTCCATAATATCTGTAAGCGCCCTCAACCCCCTCATAGATGGATGCAGGAAAACCAAGAGGTCGTCAGCATATATCAAGTGAGACACCACCGGCTTGACCTGCCTGAAAAGAGGAACAATCTTCCTACTATGCACCGCCAGGTCCATCATACAAGTGAAGTACTCCATCACCAGAGTGAACATGTACGGAGAGAGAGGATTCCCCTGCCACAGTCCCCTGTTGCTCGAGAAGCATCCATATGGAGTACCCTGAATGAGGATCGAAAATGTGGGAGAGCATATACACTCCCTCACCCTCGCCACCCATCTCTCATCAAACCCCATAGCAAGCATAAGATGGCAGAGGAAGACCGTGTTGACCGTGTCATAGGCTTTCCGCAAATTCAGCTTTACACAAGCCTTCATCCCCCCCCCCACGGCTTGTTGAAATCCCGCACCATCTCATGTGCAAGAAGACCGTGCTCAGCAATCGAGCGCCCCTTGATGAAAGCCGCTTGATTCCGAGACACCAAGTCCTGCATAATCCCCTCCATACGCCGACACATGAGGTGAGTAATTATCTTGTAAAGATAATTACAACACGCAATAGGCCTGAAGTCGGCGAGGGAGGTAGCACCCTCCTTCTTCGGGACCAAGGTCAAGAAAGTGTGATTCAGCTCCTTCAACAACTTCCATTCCAAGAAAAACTCCTGCACCACCTCAAGAATAGGGAACTTTAGCTCACCCAATGACGTCTAAAGAACCCACAAGAGAAGCCGTCAGGCCCCGGAGCCTTATTAGGATCTGCTTTCATCACAATATTCTCTACCTCCTCCAATCTCACAGGGGCCAACAGCAAGCTATTCCCATGGTGCGTCACCAGCCTCTTCGTGACAAGACCGGAGAACGTGGTGAGATAATCAGTTTGCTGATATAATTTGGAGAGAGACATTTTATAAATAAACGCTCGTTTTTGAATTGCTATTGCCCTTGGGGCCTGTTCGGTGGTAAAGTGTAAAAATTCTGAAAGTGAGAGTTTGCATACGCATGACTTTTTCATAAGTTGTGACTTTCACAATCTTGTTTGGATGCTTGCAATATAGAAGTTTGGAGTGGACAATTAGGAAGTTTCGTTGTTTGGATGATAGTGAGTTTTGTAGCAGTTACTTTGTTTTGTTTGGATGATTGTATCAAGTGGAAGTTGGAAAATAATATGGTAACCTTTTATGAATATGGGTAAGGTTACCTGAAGGACAACTTTAGCTAATTATTTAGGCTAATTTATCCTAATGGTATTTCACTATAACGTTCGGACGTATTTTTCATCTTAATTTTTCACTGCATCATTTTGGTAACTTAATTTCATAAATTGCTCTTTTGAAGTATCTTGGACAAATATATCTTGTAGTATAAAAGCGTAATTCAAATACTTATATTGTCAAATATTTTTTGGAAGTGGTCCCAATGGACTTTAAAATTAACAAAATATGCTTCAAAAGAATAATTTATAAAATTGAGATGTTAAAATCAAACGGTGAAAAGTTAATGTGCCAAAAATATTCGAAAAGTTGTCCTAAAATTTGAGGGAGTAAAATGTCAAGGAGAGAGAGGAGGAGATATTTCCAACTTAAGCACATCCAAACAGCGGATGTAGCCACACTTCCGGACAAATGCTAGAAAAAAAAAGGCCAGTTCCACGCCCAAATCGAAAAACCGAACAGCCCCTTAATGAATGTCATGTCCATGTGAGATGCTTAATGAATGTCATATTTCCCATAGGTCCATCCAAAGCATTTGGCTCCTCCATTGTATTTAGTACTAAGGAGATGTCTATATAGCCATAAAATTTATATTTTCAAAAATTAAATTTTCGGTAATTAAATTTTCTGAAAAATTATATTTACATGTTTGATAAATTTATAAATATTTTCGAAAAAAATAGAAAATGATAAAAACAAAATTGAAAAATAAATAAATAAATAATAGGATTAGAAACTGAGGAAAAAAAATTCAAGAAACAACTAATCTCAATTTTTGATACATTGTAAGGGGACTCATATAACTTCACTAGTAAATTCATGTGGGTTTTACGTAAAATATTTTTTTTATAATATAGTTAAAAATAATTTAAATATTTAAATATACCTAAATTTAGTTTTGTTAAATAATTTAATTTTTTAATATTTTTTAGTTTAAATTAATTTTATATTTAGTTTGTAAAAAAAAATTAAATTTAAATTTTAAATATATATATATATATATATATATATATATATATATATATATATATATATATATATGTGCGTACAAAAAGGAGAGGTTTTTTTTACTGTAGTTTTTTTAATAAAATAAAAGAAGTGAAAGTTTGTTTTTTTTAGGAACTTTTTGACTTTTATCCCACTTACTAATATGATTTCGTACTTACATCATACTTTTAAATTTTATTATACTTACATCCCACTTTTTGTCATGAAAAATAGTTTTCATGATAAAACGAATATTTTTTGTGACAAAATAATTTTTTTCGTGACTAAAAGTGGGATGTAAGTCTAATAAAATTAAAAAGTGGAATGTAAGTACAAATTCATATTAATAAGTGGGATAAAAGTTAAAAAATTCGTCTTTTTATCCGTAATATTTTTAATAAAATAATGGTGACTGATATACATACGACTTAGACGGCTTATTTCTGAGACGTTTCTAAGCCACATTATATAGTAGAAGATGGATAATCACCAAGGATTGCCGTGTATTCTCAATATTCACTAACCTCAATTTTTTGAACTCCACGTCTTGTGTATAAAATAAAATTATTCGGTGTACGTGTCCATGGCATTAAAACAATTATACATGTCTTATAATAAATAAAAGCTCATTAGCTACAACTTGTCGATATGTCCGAGTGGTTAAGGAGACAGACTCGAAATCTGTTGGGCTTTGCCTGCGCAGGTTCGAATCCTGCTGTCGACGTTTTTGAAGTGTGTTGCTTAAACATTTTTTTATTTTTCTCTTGAAATTTATGTAACAATTTCATGTCCAATTGTCTCGTTAAAAGGAGGTCTTTAAGTTATTAAAAGTAATTTCTTAATAGTCTTTGTATGCACATTTTATGATTTACTAGAAAATTACAAGGGTATCGCTTTCAAATAAGTGATATTTTAGTAAATATTTCCATTCAAAATATTAAAACTAGTATATATCTCCACTTTTTTTTAAAAAACTAACAAGTACCCCCATTCGTATGGAACAAATAATATTTTAAGATATACTCCCACTACTTAATCAAAATTTTGGCTGATTTACAAAGAAATATGGACATTTTTTAGTGTTTTCAAAAAAAAAAAAATCGAAGTATATGTTAGTTTCTATATTCTGAATGGAAGTATTTTCTAAAATATTCCTTCAAATAACTAGTTGTTGGAGCACGTTTCATGCTATCAATGTTTCTGACGGTTTGCTTTAAACATTTTTTTATTTTTTTCTCAAGAAATTTTTTGTAACTATGTCATGTCCAACTTTCTCATAAAAACAATCCTTAAGTTATTAAAACTAATTTCTTAGTTGTCTTTATATAGATATTTTATGATCTACTAGAAAACTACAAGGATATTACATTTCAAATAACTAGTGGTCGGTGCACATGAGTTGACATTTTTTTTACTTTATCAGATAATGGTTTTTTTTTTTAAGGGAAGCTGCTGTATATAAATAACGAACACGAATCCGGTTACAAAACCGTAGGGTCCAAAAAGACAAAACGGCACAACCCTATGTCGAATAAACAAAAGGAGATAACCCAAAACGGCAAAGGGAAAACCTGAGCCCGGAAGCGACTCGGCCAACAGAAGGGAAAGTATGTTGGGCACGGTCGAACCATCTCGCCAAACCTTTGAGAACTGTCTCAAGACTTCCCCGACAAGCTGTGAATGTGAGAAAGCAAACGTCGAGCTTTCGTATTTGTGCTTGTTCCTGTTCTTCCACAGGACCCAAACGATGCCAGAAGCAACAATCAGAAATGGTTATATATATATATATATATATATATATATATATATATATATATATATATATAATTTGCTATTCAAATGTCATGAAGAAAGAACTAAAAAAAATATAGTGACCGAAAAAAAAAAGAATGCTAAGAGGATGCCCCGACAATCAATCTGTAGCAGAAGTAAAATACAACATAAACTTTGGAACCAATTTTTTTTTTTCTATTTCCTTATATACGAAATATATACCATGTAACATTTTAGTGTACAACACCGTCAAAATCTCCATTTCTGTAGTTTAACATATATTTGAATGCCATGTTATATGCATCATGCAATAAACAATGAAAGGTAAGTAGGTTATATAGACAAAGGTAGTGACAATAATTAAAAAAAAAAGTCTAATTCTTTAAATTAATAATTATAAATAAGTCAGGTATCTCAATAATAAAAAATCATTAAGTACCTAGGTCGAGTTTTGTGAGTTTGTAGCAATGTGTTATAAAAAAAAAATTAATTTTTAAATCACATAAAAAGTAGGGTTTATCTCGTTCATATTTGGGTTAACATGGTAATTTTTGTTACAATATAATGTGTTGTATGATAGAATATATATATTGTAAGATTAAAATGCCCACCTCTTATTTCCCAAGAACATTATTTTGTTACTTGTGTCATACCATAACATAAAGATATGTAGATACTGAGAGAGAGGGAGCAATAATTGCATATACTATTCATGTCACGTCTCCATCCCACAAGACCGAAAGTCGCCACTGGACGTGATACCGTATAAGCCTAAATTGTACTTGTACAAGGCATGCACAAACACGGTCAATAAAATAGTATAAAAAACAAGTCATTGTAGCAAAATAAATAAATAAACTGAAAGACACAAGGTATAAAAAAATGACTCCCTTGATTGATAATCTGTAGCAGAATTACAAAGGCTCTAGGCCAAAAGAACAACCCACTACAAGTACTGGATCATATTATAATAAAAGATTCCATAAGACCTACAACTCATGAAACTAATATAATCAACACAACTCCATACATTATGTCCTTTATAAACAAAAGATTACAACATATGTAGTCGAACAGCTATAAGTGCTACCCGAGCTCCAATGTCTCAACATGTCTGAACAGTTTTTAGCATATCTGGAGTTGGGATGTCTGCATATTGAAAAATTCACTAGTAAGTGGTCTTAACCCAAATCGCCTAGAACCAACATGGTTGAATATGTGAGTGTAGGTAAATATTTTGTTTTATTTCTAATATTGTCATAGGATGATCAGTTAATAATTCATAAACATGCATTGTGTATATAAGCATAAAATTGTACAATAGATCATACACAATAGTTACCATCCTTCCATGCTTAACAAATATACAATCATAATGTATAAATGTGTCATAAGTGTGTCCCTGCATAAGAAATTTGTTAGCCTTCATAAAATATATAAACGTGTCAAGTGTCTACTGTTGTTCCCAAAACAGATCTAGATGGAGGAATGATCAAAATATTGAGACCACTTGCAAATAAATTTGCTCTCGATTCTGATTTAGCAACGATCAGAAGTAAAGACCTCATGCAAATTAATTTGCTATCTGTTCTGATTATGTAGGATTTTGGAGACCACTTGTAAATTACTTTTCTTTCCTAATTTTCTGAAACGAGTTTTAGGACTTCGGAGATTCCTACAAAAGAGTTTGCTCTCCAAAAGTACCTGGACTTAGTTTTAGAACTTCGAAGATTCCTGCAAATAAATTTGCTCTCCAAAAGTACCTGAATTGAATTTTATGACTTCAGAGATTTCTGTAAATGAGTTTGCTCTCCAAAAGTACCTGAAGCCACATAATACTAATATCCTTTCAGATTACAACTTCCTATCTAAAATACAAATAGATAGAAAGAGAGTGTTCTTCCTTGCAAACGTGTTGCAATTGGGATAAAGCATTTTACAAATAGAAGAATAAAGGAGAAGAAGAAATAATAATAATAATAATTATTATTCTTACTATGGTGGTGAAGACCATCGTTGCTCAAAGTAAGATTTGTCCATCGCAATCTGCTCCCAGGAACCAGCAAGTTCTCAAAGAACTTTCGGAACGCTCCTAGTCAACATTTGTGACTCTAACGGGCTCCCTGGACTCAACGGGCTCCCTTTTCTTTTTTTATTTGGTGCATCTAACAAAGGAGGCCATGAGCTCTATATATAGAGTGGAGTGAGACTTCACTTCTTCTCCTACCCGATGTGGGACTAAAATACCAATACGTAAAAATATAGTTTGATATTTTAGATCATCCTGCAATTAGTGTAGTCGTGTGCCAGTAACTAAGCATCCTTAAGCCCGTGTCCGAGTCTGAGTCCGAACGACAAAAAGTAACATACTTCCTTGTTGGAGTTAATTATTTTTTCTTCTAAAAAAATACCCCCACATGTGCCCTACCACACCCCATGTGCACACCTCAACACATGGAAAGCATTATATTGAGATACCCATTTGATGGTGTAGCCGATGTGGGACTATTTTATACTACTCCAAAGGCAAAAACACCAATGATCTTTCATATATCTCAATATATGAGTTGAGCGTTCTCCACAGTGGATTGTCTATCATGCATTAGGATAGATGTCGCCTCCGATGTGAATCTTCCCTCATGGGTCAAATAACAGCATGATACAAGAATGGAATAAGCCTTGAATTCTGTCGCATAGCTGTAATTCTCGCCACCCACATAATGGTATCAACTGTGTCTTTGGCTACACATTAAAAGCCATGTGCCTGCCTGGTTTCGGTGTATGTATATTGGGTGTCTACAAATTTTTCCTTAATCTATATCTCTTTCCATATACTCTAGGTGAGTTTTTTTTTAAAGAGTCTTGGCATAAAGCCTTTCGCTTCCTTGCGGTGCTACGCCGCTTTGACATGGCCCAAAGTCGAAGCTTTATCCTGTCAAGGTACCTTATTATGGTGTCACACTACTATAGCATGAGACACAATCTCTTTGTAGTGCCAACCTACCCAGCATGAAGACTTTTGTGTAAACCCCCTAAATTTAGTATTTATTTAAATTTTAAATTCAATGATTGATATTGTTTATTTAAATCCATATTATGCCTAGCATTTGCTGCTGCAGAATAAACTAATTTTAAAATAGGAAAAGATGTTCGATAAGGCATGAGTTCCAGTATCATAAGTGTTTCCTCATAAGAACGCCCACGAATTTCAAATAGTTGTTATAAAAAACTATGCATTTAAGAATAAATAATTTTATGTAATATAAAATAAATATAAAATAAATACTTTGGCATAAGTAGAAGAATAAAAGTTATAAATATTTTTTATTTTTATCATTATATTTTTGGGAATTTTCATACAAAGGCATAAGTATTTGGGTTAATATACTCAAATATGTACTGTATATATATTTATATATATACAAAGTAATTGGTAAAAAAAACATACTATGTGAACAGTGCATATTAAGCACTGTTCACTGTCCCTATCCTTCGACCCGAGCCCAACATGGAACAAAGCAAAGAAGATACCGTAAATACGCTGATTTGAATAACCCAAAATTATACCCAATTTTACTCAAATCTTAGGTGATGCGATCCTTATACGAATCTCATCCGGATATACCTAAATTTATTCAAAAATGGATTTCGAATCCCTCTCGGTATCGAGTTTAAACTCGATATAAAATAAGAGGAATTTTGAAGGAACTCTATTCCCGAACACTAGAGAGCATCGACGAATCCTTCCAGAGACCCTTGCCAAATTCGCCTAGACAAAGCGGGACCCTCTGACCCCACCTGAAGTCGTCGAAGAGTCGTCGCAGCCGCCGTCGATCGCTACAACAAAGGGTTCCCCTTTTTTTTGGTTCAGAATTGACTTCAAGGTAGTCCCCTTTTCGATAAAAGTTCTCCCTACACACTAGATCGTTTTCAATTATGTAAATTCCTACGTTTAGTCTATATGACCTTCTTAAAACCCTAGTGAATAGATTCGTGGATAGGTAACCAGGTTATCCATTAAATCAACACGAAGTCGAGCAAAATTTTTGTTCATAAATAGAGTTAGAATTGTGCAAACACTTGATTTGGAAGGCAAACCATTGCCAATCCATCGAATGATTCGAAAATCTAATTGAACAAATTTTTAGACAATATATACGATATTAAAACCCTTTTTGTAGTTCCTGATTTAATTAAGTTGTGCAAAGTAATTTGATTTCCAAAAATCAAGAAAAAACCAGTTTTCGAACACTAAAATTTTGGAAAAAATTTCTGATACGTCGTGCGCCCCGACAAACCAGGCAACATGATTGCAAACTGAAAATAATAAAAGGTGCATATCGACTTCGCGGACGTGTGAAATTTGACGGAAGTCAATTTCGTTGTGTGTGCGCGACGAAATCGAGGCGTTCGGTTGAGATACTCCGTATCGGTCCATTTGCAAACTAGCCCATAACTTCGTACAAATTTGTCAACTCGAGACAAAACTTGCATCAATGGACTCGTGTCATTTTTTTGGGTCATGTGAGCCAAGTTTGGTCCGATTCTGAGAAGGTCAACCGGAACGCTATTTTGGATGGCCCGCGACCCAATTCAACGGATGAACTTGCGCACGGCTCACCAGAATTCAAATTTGGACATACAATTGAGTTCATATCATCAAATTAGACCCATAGACATATAATTCGATGACTTTAGAGACTGTAGGTACTGGCACACTTTTCGGTGCAAAGCGGATCCAACGGCGGAGATCGTTTTGACCCCAAATTATGATTTTTCTCTTATAACCAGAATTGGACTTATGTGTAGGCGATTTAAGATATTTTTTATACCAAAAATGTTCATGATGTTTGTTTCAGCATCCGAGTACGTTTGCGGGAGTTGACTTACATTATTATTGATCTGAGTTGCTAGATATTGTCCTTTGCACACCACCTCCAGGTAAGATACCTTGCCAATATATTATGTTCATTTATTACTATTTTATTTCTGTTATTTTACTTAGTTTATTTATATACTGTATGTTTCTATTACACAAAGCGTCCAAGTCATAGTTGGGTGCGAACGACTGTATTAGTCATTTCATGGCTTTTCTTGATTGTTATGCATAATGACTTAGTACTAGATGACCACTACTGAAATAATGTATTAGTATATCTCATATGGCCTTGAAACTTGCTTTTTCATGAGTTGTGAATCACATGTAGAACATGGACTCGCGTAGTCGGCTGGCTAACGATACGTCAGAGATGTGCGACGGTTAGGAAATAACTGCCAATATAATTGCATGACTTGTAAAACCCCTAAAATTTTACTATTTTTTTGAAATTCAGAACTGATTTAAATTTTTGTATTTTACGTCGCGTAGTTGCATTGTACGTCGCACGCGAAATTTCAATTTTCGTAATTGCTCGACGAGTGCGAATATGTGCGAGCGTACATATTTTTAGAAAAACATTTTTCCCATTTTTATAGTTTCAAAATAATATATAATAATTACTTTTTATTTATGATTATAAAAAAAGGACGTAAGATATAATTTATGTATTAATTAATTCTCGAAATTATTTATTAATTATCTTAAATTATTTCAAGGGTATTTTTGAAGTAGTTCCTATTAATATTTTAATTAATTTTCAAAATTTATTAATATTAATATTTTATTATTCAAAAAGATATTTAAATACTTATTATTTTCAAAATTATTATAATTAGTATTTTTGGAAAATGTATTTCGAAATTTTTGTGGCGATTTAAATTTTGATTTGAATTTATGGATTTATTTAAATAGTTAAATATTTAAAATTTGATTTATTCCATTTGATTTTAAACTAAAAATTTAATTAAATTTAAATTGGATTTGTATTTGGATTGGATTTGATTGATTTTAAATTAAGTTGTGAATTATCTATTTTAGGTTTAAACTACTCCTAATCCTATCCAAATAGGAATTCCCACATCCTATAAATAGGCATGTACTCCTCCATATTATTTGTCTCCACAATTCATCTTCCACAAATATCTCATCATGTTGTGCACCGTGTCCGTGTCCATCACCACCCATTCCACTATTTTTTTTACATTTATAAAATTCTTTCCAGTGCCCGATAACCCCGGACACGTCCCCTAGATTCGTGTGCCGCGTAGGACACGATGCCAAATTCCCTAACCTAAACCCTAATCCCCAAATTCCTAACCCTAGCTCGCCGACGTCAAGTGCTGCAGCACCCAGCCATCACCGCGCCCACCTACTCATCGAACCCGTCGTCCCGACCTCGCCATCACGGCATCCCAACCACAACAATGGCTACCCTAACTGGCGTGACCTAGTCGGAACACCAACACCCTTCACTAACCCCAAACCCGCGGCCAACCTCCACCCCTGCCCGGTCATCACCGACCGAGCCTCCTCACTCTCGTCGAGCCCTACGGACCTCCCCGCCAACCCAGCAAACCGCCTCGCCACCGTCCATCCACCAATCCCCGTCCAATCCCAGCTAACCCGAGAAACAACCCTCGCCACGGCCATCGCTGGCCGCAGCCTCCCCGAAATAACCTCCGTCAGAACCAGCATCTCCGAAACCCGAAACCCCCAAAAACTCAAAGAAAGCAAACAAACATCGAACCCTAGACTCACCTGCCGAAGTGCCACGACCACCGCCGACGGCACTGTACCTCTCTGCAGAACGAGCGCCGCCCGTCGTCGTCCCGCACGTGGCCTCCCCGTCTTGCCACTGCTCTCCAGCCCACCCACACCGGACAGTACCGCCTATTGCACCACCGTCTTCCGTCTCCTTCCCTCTCCCCGTCGACCACGACTCCCCACCGGCGAACTCGCCGCACGCAGCACCTGCGCCCATATTGGCCACCATCCCTGTCATCTTCTGCCTTGCTGACGACAGATCCGGCGAAGCCCTGCCTCATCCGTCGTCACCTACTCCTCGCTCCCAGCCGGATGCCTCCAGATCGGTATGCATCGGTGACCGCTACCCTCGCCGCCGAGCTCGAAAGCTTCGGCAACCGTCCGAGCACCGGCGGGCTCTGCCGCGCCGAAGAAACCCGCGTAGCCGCTCGCCGCCTCCGCGAGATCCGACCAACCCCTTCTCGAACCCCTCTCCGCCCGCGCCTTTCCCTTCCGCCGCCGCGCGCCGAGCCCTTTCCCGGCCACCCCAGTGACTCCGCTCCCTTCCTCCGCTTCCCTTTCCCTCTCTCCTCTCTCTACACTCTCCCTCACCTCTCGCTTCTTCTCCTCCTTTCCTTCGTTCTAACTTGGTGTAGGAATTAAAATGGGGCTGCTTCTCTCTCTCTTATTACTTATTACTTAGTTTTATGATTCCTCTCCTTTCTCCTTGTGGTACGAGAGTAGCTGGACAGGTCCAGGAGCATAATGACTTGATAGTCTTTACATATGCTGCTGCTTGATTCCTTTACTTTATATTATAGATTAAAGTTGCTAGTAGTTTCATTTAGTGCTCTTCCAAGCAGTATAGATACGTATATAATATACTAATGTTATTATTAGTAATAATGTATATTTAGTATAGTTATTGTTCCTGATATCATTAGATTTTTTTTCTTTCTAAAACAAATATACATATCAAATATTTCCTAAAAATTTATATTTGTGAAAGTATAGTATTTGTTTTGGGCCATTTATGTAAATTTCAACAATTGGGTTAGAAACCCTCAATATGTTATCAATATTATTTTTATAGTATTTTAAAATATAGCTTTGACCTCAAAAGGATGTTTGGACAAATTCAATTTTTCCTAAATATGTTTTTTTTTCTTTCTTCTTTTTTTTTGAAAATATTATTGTAGCATTTCCCAATTTAATATAGTTTTACAAAAGTAAAAACTTTAGCCTCAAATAAATTTATTTTGATTTTATAAATTATATTCAAAATATGATACTAATTAATAAGGTATATTTTCCATTGATAAAGTTATTTTTACAAATTTATAGTTAACCTAAAACGATTTTTGATCTTTAAAAGTATTATTTTTTTCTTTTCTTTTTTTGTCTAAAAATGTATTTTTATTAATAAAATAAAACTAGTTTCAAATATTATAAATAAATACTTCCTAAAACTAGTATAAGTATTCGTTTACTCCAAACTCGCCTCGAAAACTACTATTGATCGTGTCTGATCGTGTGTCCTATTTTTTCGTAACTTCGGACCCCCTCCAAATCGGTCATGGCAATCGGACAATTCGGAACATGACAAACCATCTCACCACAGTAAGCACCACACCAGACAGCTCACCAGGCGTCGCAACAGGCAAGTATACCTTGCTAATTTAACTTTCAATTATTTATTTACTGCATTATTTATTTTGTTTCATATTGTTAGTTTCCCTTGTTATAAACTGTGCGACCAAGTCATACTTGGGTGCAAGCGACTTTATTAGTCGTTACTTTATTTTATGCATGTTGACTTAGTGTTAGCAGACTACCTTCTTGTTGGGGGATATCCTTATATCTTTCTTTGGCTGTGACACTCACACTACACGGTTTGAGACAGTTTGCTAGGGGCACGACTTATTGACTAGCTATCTCTAAAGTCGTGTGACGGATAGATGATCGTAACTGCTATGACTAGGGTTTTAGAGACTCAAGCAGTTACAAAACTGGACGAGCCATGGACATGACTTGAACAGTGTAGAAAATATTGGGGGAGGACAATCACTAGTGCGTATGGGAATCCAAACAGGTAAACCATAGTCTCCGGATGGAACTGTGGCAATATTTTTGCAGATGCCCTCTGACGTTTTAGACGTTACGGACGGATACAGATGACTGGATGCCAGTTACATACACATGAGCCTAAAATTCCACCCATGCGCTTGAAAGTTGTCCTCTAAATTGCACATTAGGCGGTTAGAATCTTCTTTGCATATTTATGTCTAGTTTATATATTATTTTATTATTCTGACAGTTCATATTAGCATGTTCTTCCTGTATCTTGCTACGTCCGTCTGAGGACCTGGTTTTTTACCAGGTGTGTGTTCATGTCTTCCGTAGGTATCCTAGCCAAGGCCGTGGTCTTCTCCATTCCTTCGAAGATAATTGCGCTTGGTTCGTCTTACCATTTTTATCGCTCGATTTATTGTACATTTCTTTCATTGAGATAGTTGGTAGTGGACTTTGTCTCCGCTCAACGATTGTATCATAAATATTCAAGTTGATTTTATATTATTATTCTTTTTCTTTGTGGATGAGATTTAGTTGTCTTGGATTACTGCATTTTACAGCTTATGTATACATACAAGGCCCCTGTACTTCGTATGTATACAGCTGGCATGTTTACGTACTTGGTCCTACGTATTTTGGGACTGGGGCGTTACATGTTTTTGTGGTGGCCCATACAGGTCTAGATAAATTGTTTGGTTACTTTACCATACCAAGCAAGCCAGCGGATAGGATTAGAGTCTAGGATCTCATCCACATACTTGACCTTCTCGATTCTATTTTGAATCCCTTGATTTACATCTTGCTTGATTCCCTCTACCGTTAATTCTTATCCTTATTTCATGCTTAATGTTGGTTAGAAAGGTAATCCATACTAGGTAGACTTGTCCCATTGTCCCGTCACCATACTAGTTTAACTCTTGTAAGTTGGATATAATGCCTTACGACCTAATCATCCTTGTGACCTTAACCAAGTCTTAAGCAAGTAGACAGTAGGACGACTGTATACGCACCAACATAAGACATTACTAGGTTCTTAAGAAGTTTGAACTAGTTCCACTTCTTTCAATATTAATCGTGCCTATATTTTTTTTTACTATTTTTGACTATCCTCTGCTGCTAGTTTAGCTTAAATTTTGCAAGCTTATTCCCTTATCGAGCTTGATCATGACATGTTTTATTGGGTGCGCACCCACTAACATATTGTCTAATCAGAACTGGTGCATGATGGTCTGATCAACCTATTGCATTTTGGTTCGCTTTTATCTATCGTTATACGTGGATGGGGACATAGTCAAACTTGTCCTCTAGGGTCCCATCTGCGACAGCCTTGGCAATTCTTTTTGAATTACTCCCTCGCCTTTGAACCACATATTGATATTTGAAAACAACTTCTTTGGACTCATATTGGTTCTCATCTTTCACTTATTTAGACGAAGACTCATACCTAATAGATAGACCCAAGGTATCACCTTTAGTTATCCCCCCAACTATTGCCAAAATAGTTAGCCACCGACCAACCGATGGGACTATATCCCCATCTCGAGGTACTCGTCCTTTCCCTTGACCCTAGATTCATTGTCGCGACCATCATTCACTCCCTAAATTAAATTCGTGATTTATTTCCGTAGTTATCAAAAATTACGATTTTCTAATGCATGTTGTGAACGTCGTGATTTGATTGTTCCTTATTGATATACCCTTGTACCCTCTCAACCCCCTACTTATTTTAATTTCGAGGACGAAATTCTTGTAAGTTGGGTAGGATGTAAAACCCCTAAAATTTTACTATTTTTTTTAAATTCGGAACTGATTTAAATTTTTGTATTTTACGTCGCGTAGTTGCATTGTACGTCGCACGCAAAATTTTAATTTTCGTAATTGCTCGACGAGTGCGAATATGTGCGAGCGTACATATTTTTAGAAAAATATTTTTTTCCATTTTTATAGTTTCAAAATAATATATAGTAATTACTTTATTTTATCATTATAAAAAAAAGGACGTAAGATATAATTTATGTATAAATTAATTCTCGAAATTATTTATTAATTATCTTAAATTATTTCAAGGGTATTTTTGAAGTAGTTCCTATTAATATTTAAATTAATTTTCAAAATTTATTAATATTAATATTTTATTATTCAAAAAGATATTTAAATACTTATTATTTTTGAAATTATTATTATTAGTATTTTTGAAAAATGTATTTCAAAATTTTTGTGGCGATTTAAATTTTGATTTGAATTTATGGATTTATTTAAATAGTTAAATATTTAAAATTTGATTTATTCCATTTGATTTTAAACTAAAAATTTAATTAAATTTAAATTGGATTTATATTTGGATTGGATTTGATTGATTTTAAATTAAGTTGTGAATTATCTATTTTAGGTTTAAACTACTCTTAATCCTATCCAAATGGAAATTTCCACATCCTATAAATAGGCAGATACTCCTCCATATTATTTGTCTCCACAATTCATCTTCCACAAATATCTCATCGTGTTGTGCACCGTGCCCGTGTCCATCACCACCCATTCCACTATTTTTTTTACATTTACAAAATTCTTTCCCGTGCCCGATAACCCCGGACACGTCCCCTAGATTCGTGTGCCGCGTAGGACACGACGCCCAATTCCCTAACCCTAACCCTAATCCCCAAATTCCTAACCCTAGCTCGCCGAAGTCAAGTGCTGCAGCACCCAACCATTACCACGCCTACCTACTCATCGAACCCGTCGTCCCGACCCCGCCATCACGACATCCCAACCACAGCAATGGCTACCCGACCTGGCGTGACCTAGCCGGAACACCAACACCCTTCACTAACCCCAAACCCGCGGCCAACCTCCACCCCTGCCTGGTCATCACCGACCGAGCCTCCTCCATCTCGTCGAGCCCCACGGACCTTCCCGCCAACCCAGCACACCGCCTCGCCACCGCCCGTCCACCAATCCCCGTCCAATCCCAGCTAACCCGAGAAATAACCCTCGCCACGGCCATCGCTGGCCGCAGCCTCCCCGAAATAACCTCCGTCAGAACCAGCATCTCCGAAACCCAAAACCCCCAAAAACTCAAAGAAAGCAAACAAACATCGAACCCTAGACTCACCTGCCGAAGTGCCACGACCACCGCCGACGGCACTGTACCTCTCCGCAGAACGAGCACCGCCCGTCGTTGTCCCGCACGTGGCCTCCCCGTCTTGCTACTACTCTCCAGCCCACCCACGCCGGACCGTACCGCCTATTGCGCCGTCGTCTTCCGTCTCCTTCCCTGTCCCCGTCGACCACGACTCCCCACCGACGAACTCGCCGCACGCATCACCTGCGCCCATATTGTCCACCATCCCTGTCATCTCCTGCCTCGCTGACGACAGATCCGGCGAAGCCCCGCCTCATCCGTCGTCACCTACTTCTCGCTCCCAGCCGGACGCCTCCAGATCGGTATGCGTCGGTGACCGCTACCCTCGCCGCCGAGCTCGAAAGCTCCGGCAACCGCCCGAGCACCGGCGGGCTCTGCCGCGCCGAAGAAACCCCGCGTAGCCGCTCGCCGCCTCCGCGAGATCCGACCAACCCCTTCTCGAACCCCTCTCCGCCCGCACCTTTCCCTTCCGCCGCCGCGCGCCGAGCCCTTTCCCGGCCACCCCAGTGACTCCGCCCCCTTCCCCCGCTTCCCTTTCCCTCTCTCCTCTCTCTACACTCTCCCTCACTCTCGCTTCTTCTCCTCCTTTCCTTCGTTCTAACTTGGTGTAGGAATTAAAATGGGGCTGCTTCTCTCTCTCTTATTACTTATTACTTAGTTTTATGATTCCTCTCCTTTCTCCTTGTGGTACGAGAGTAGCTGGACAGGTCCAGGAGCATAATGACTTGATAGTCTTTACATATGCTACTGCTTGATTCCTTTACTTTATATTATAGATTAAAGTTGCCAGTAGTTTCATTTAGTGCTCTTCTAAGCAGTATAGATACGTATATAATATACTAATGTTATTATTAGTAATAATGTATATTTAGTATAGTTATTGTTCCTGATATCATTAGATTTTTTTTCTTTCTAAAACAAATATACATATCAAATATTTCCTAAAAATTTATATTTGTGAAAGTATAGTATTTGTTTTGGACCATTTATGTAAATTTCAACAATTGGGTTAGAAACCCTCAATATGTTATCAATATTATTTTTATAGTATTTTAAAATATAGCTTTGACCTCAAAAGGATGTTTGGACAAATTCAATTTTTCCTAAATATGTTTTTTTTTCTTTCTTTTTTTTTTTTTTGAAAATATTATTGTAGTATTTCCCAATTTAATATAGTTTTACAAAAGTAAAGACTTTAGCCTCAAATAAATTTATTTTGATTTTATAAATTATATTCAAAATATGATACTAATTAATAAGGTATATTTTCCATTGATAAAGTTATTTTTAAAAATTTATAGTTAACATAAAACGATTTTTGATCTTTAAAAGTATTTTTTTTTCTTTTCTTTTTTTTTCTTAAAATTTATTTTTATTAATAAAACAAAACTAGTTTCAAATATTATAAATAAATACTTCCTAAAACTAGTATAAGTATTCGTTTACCTCCAAACTCTCCTCGAAAACCACCATTGATCGTGTCTGATCGTGTGTCCTATTTTCTCGTTACTTCGGACCCCCTCCAAATCGGTCATGGCAATCGGACAATTCGGAACATGACAAACCATCTCACCACAGTAAGTACCACACCATGCAGCTCACCAGGCGTCGCAACAGGCAAGTACACCTTGCTAATTTAACTGTCAATTATTTATTTACTGCATTATTTATTTTGTTTCATATTGTTAGTTTCCCTTGTTATAAACTGCGCGTCCAAGTCATACTTGGGTGCAAGCGACTTTATTAGTCGTTACTTTATTTTATGCATGTTGACTTAGTGTTAGCAGACTACCTTCTTTTTGGGGGATATCCTTATATCTTCCTTTGGCTGTGACACTCACACTACACGGTTTGAGACAGTTTGCTAGGGGCACGACTTATTGACTAGCTATCTCTAAAGTCGTGTGACGGATAGATGATCGTAACTGCTATGACTAGGGTTTTAGAGACTCAAGCAGTTACAAAACTGGACGAGCCATGGACATGACTTGAAAAGTGTGGGAAATATTGGGAGAGGACAGTCGCTAGAGCGTATGGAAATCCTAACAGGTAAACCACAGTCTCCGGATGGAACTGTGGCGATATTTTTACAGATGCCCTCTGACGTTTTAGACGTTACGGACGGATACAGATGACTAGATGCCAGTTACGTACACATGAGCCTAAAATCCCACCCATGTGCATGAAAGTTGTCCTCTAAATTGCACATTAGGCGGTTAGAATCTCCTTTGCATATTTATGTCTAGTTTATATATTATTTTATTATTCTGACAGTTCATATTAGCATATTTTTCCTGTATCTTGCTACGTCCGTCTGAGGACCTGGTTTTTCCCCAGGTATGTGTTCATGTCTTCCGCAAGTATCCTAGCCAAGGTCGTGGTCTTCTCCATTCCTTCGAAGACAATTGCGCTTGGTTCGTCTTGCCATTTTTATCGCTCGATTTATTATATATTTTTTTCATTGAGATAGTTGGTAGTGGACTTTGTCTCCGCCCAACGATTGTATCATAAATATTCAAGTTGATTTTATATTATTATTCTTTTTCTTTGTGGATGAGATTTAGTTGTCTTGGATTATTGTATTTTACAGCTTATGTATACATACAAGGCCCCTGTACTTCGTATGTATACAGCTGGCATGTTTACGTATTTGGTCCTACGTATTTTGGGACTGGGGCGTTACATGATTACTGGCCTTGGCAGTTACTAGAGGTTCATACGTGTTATGGTGATGCCATAGATAGAAATTGGGTGAGGAGAATAGTTCCTTAGCGCATGGGCCTAGTATGCACTTTCATTTATTACCGGAAGCTCCGTTGGAGATACGGTCCTGCTTACCCCTTTATCATGTTCCTGCTGGCCTCTGATGTTAATTGGAATGTCATGCTTTGAGATTCCTGTACCCATAGAGGGGGGCCATAGCAAACCCTTTATAGCCAGAGTGCCCATGCACTGAAGGTTTGTTCTTAACTGCATGTTCACAGTAGAATGGTTAGGCACCCTATTGCATGCATCTTTATTTTATTTCACAGTTTATATGGCATGTTGTTTCTTATATCTTGTTATGTCCTGCTGAAGACCTGGTGAATTCTTCAGGCTTAGAAGACTAGGACTTTTCCCAGAAGTATGGTTCTGCACTAGATCCATCTTTCACAGATGAAGAGGTTTCGCCTTCCGAGATCTAGTTTATTAGTCATGACTTGAGGCATTATAGTGGACATCTTTTTATTATTTCTTTTTTTTATATTTTAGGAGGTCGGGCTAAAGTTATCTTAGACTATTTTTTATAGTTGTTTGGTAGTAGATATGTTTTCACCCGGCTATATCTTTTGACTCTTCTAATATATTCTATTTAGACTATTGTTTCTCTCTTGTGTTCTGTGGATGAGATGTAGATTTCATGTGATTGGCCTATGATTTATATTTTATACAACTTATGTATGTGTACGAGGATTTCATATATTGAAGTATTTTTGTATGCATGCAGATGTCATGTTTCGTATACCTAGTCCTACGTATATTGGGACTGGGGCGTTACATGTTTTTGTGGTGGCTCATGTAGGTCAAACGAAAATATTGTTGGGTTACATGATTGTACCCATCAAGCCTGCATTTAGGAATAGGAATAGTATCTTATCCACAACTTATTACCTCCTTTGACTTTAAACTATTCCGAACTCCCCTTTGATTGTTTGAATTGCCTCTTGCTTGAATCTACCCAAACGTATCCTTACTTTTGTGCCAGCAAAATGCACCTTCAAAGCTGACGTGTTTCCATCCTGGCTATCACATATGGTGATGCCGCCACTCAAGAGGAGCAGGTCCCACTAATGACTTCAGTGACTCTATACCAATGGGGACAACAACAGGCTACCATGACCCCGTCAACGGTACATCAGGAAACCCAGACCCAAGTACTACCAACTGGCCCGACTGGGCAAACTACAGTATTACCACCAGGAGGGAATGTGCCACCATCCCCACCACCATTCCCTCAATAATTTTTACCTCAGTCCGGACCACAGATGCCTCTACCACGACTGATGGGAACCCTATTACCCAGTTCGTGTATGCCATGATGCAGGCTTAATGGCAGCAGACTGAGCTGATAAGACAGGACATGATGACAACAATGACTATACCCCCCACATTCACCTCCGGCCCCGGTACCAGCACTAGCAGCACAATATTATGAGGGCTCTGTCAATGATTTTATTGATATTAAGCCCAAAACCTTCAAGGGCACCGAGGGACCGCTAGAGGTCTCTGTAAGGCCTATTAGCACAGAAAAGCTACTGAAGGCGTTATAGTTGCCAACCAACTTATGGATGAAAGCTGTGGACTTACTCCTAGAAGACAATGATCACCACTGGTGGAAGGCAGAGTTGAGAAGGCTAGGCACTGAGCAAACATGGAAGGAGTTTTAAGATCTGTTCAATGAGGGATTCTTTCCCATACATGAACGAGACGTCCTCTACGACCATTTCCTCCATCTGAAGCAAGGGAACATGTCGGTAGACGAGTACGACGCAGAGTTCTGCCGCATGAACAGATTCGGTGCGGTATTGATTCTGACAGAGCGGGAGAGAGCAAAGAGATTCCATCAGGGGATAGCACCAGAGCTCAAGACTTATAGTACCACACAGTCTAAAGTCTCTCATGCAGCCGTTCTCGAAGAGGCTCGTAGCCAGGAGAAAGACTATTTCGCAGGAAGATACAGCAGATACCGAGATGTCCCACCCCAATAGTTATACCAGCTAGAGTGACCCAGGGCGGACCTATCTGAAGACCTATGGCACAACCACAACAAAGGCCCACACCCTACCAAAAGCCCACCTGCAACTACTGCGGGAAGCAGGGAAACATCCTAAAGGATTGTCGAACTCGACTTGGACTATGCTTAATATGCGGATCAGGATAACAAAAAGTGAAAGATTGTCCCGAACAACAACATACCATAGTTTATTCTCAGTAGACCCCGAGGCCGACAGCTCTAGCACTTCCAGCACCCTATCCAGTTCAGCAGGTGCCGATGCTGATGGCACCAGCAGCAGAAGCAGCTCGTCCACCATTACCCCTACAGCCAGTACAGTACAACAAGACTAGAGCTTAGGGACTAGGTCAGAAATATGGACAGGCCTTCCCGTTAGCAGTTGAGGATGTAGAAGCAGAAGGGGAAGTCATAGCAGGTATGATTTTAGTTGCTATATTTCCTGTATTATGTTATTTGACACAAGAGTCACACCCTCACTAGTTAGTCATTAGCTTAGCCGTTTACACCTTGAGTTACTCATCCATTCCTGAAACATTGATCCATTGTCATTGCTTTTAAATTGTTGGTAATTGTGAATGATTAGATCATACGACGACCTCGGAACCATTATACTATCTTTTCTCAAGGAATTGTGCTATCGATAGGAGTACCTAATTATTCCTCATCTTGATTTTTCGTAAAACCTTAATATTTCTTTATGTTTTCCTTAATTCATACCACGGCCAAAAATTCCTTCACCCTGCAAATTTTTTCACATTCTTTATCCAAGATTATGTGAATATTCTCTTCTTTCGAGTAGGGATACAGTTGATTATGTTTTACCACCATTCCTATGACTGACTAAAACTCTTACCTATTATATTCTAGGGAAATCCTTCTCGTTTTCTTTTATTATATTGGAAAATGTTCCGTGGGTTGATCCAAGGAAAGATTTGAGAAATTATGTTTATCCTTGTATTACAGAATCAAAGTTTTTGTAGCCAGAGAAATACTGGTGAGGCAGGACTTTAGATAACAGCATCATGGCCGCATATTTTTCTCGAATTCTACTTGAACCCTATATTTTCATAAAAAGTTTAATTCAAAAACATATCATGGATTTATGTAACGCCTCAATCTCAAAATACATACGACTAGGAGATCGTATACATGCCAGCTATGTATCGAGCGGACTCCAGCCCAACTTAAGTACGTATAAGTTGTATGCGTTTTATAAATCAATCCATCAAATCAACTAATATATATATATCAATCCATATGATAAACTCTTGTATAAATCAAATATACTATCCTGGTCAGGCATTAACATGCCGCTTCCTACAAGTAACACGAAAAGAAAATATGTAATAAAGTAGACCAGACTCTATTACAATTATCTTGAACAAGCTTCTGAAGAAGAATAAGCTTGCAAAACTAGGCTATACAGCAGCATGGTCAAAGTAAAATAAAATATAAAATTGGGCGAATATAAAAGATATGAAATAAATTTAAATACCTGAAATCGTGGAGAAACAATCATTAATCCTCTAATATATTCTACCTTGATAACTTTAGCTAATACCTGGAGAGATCACCAGGTCCTTAGGGGACTAGCAAGATACAAAAAAAAATGCCGAATATAACAATACAACATATGCAGAGAGATAAGAAATAATTAAAGAAAAATCAATTGAGGCACAATGGACTAAGATACTAAGATCTAAGACACAAGAAACCTAGGACACTGGAATACCATATTAGAAGTGTGGTACTAGATGTGACTACAAGTAAATCAGGGTAAATCGTAGCTAGGTGGGGGCTCATCGCAGCTCGGTTGGGGCTCACAACCTATAGTAAGTATATTCCAGCTCGGTGGGGGCTCATGAACGAGGTGGTCAGGTATAGTCAATGTCTAATAACAGGTCAGGGTCAAGTCAAAACAAGTACATGTAATCAAATCGAGTCAAGGTCAAGTCCAAGTGATAAAATTAAGTTAACGCAATAGACATGAAAACCTAAACTAGTATAGTGAAACATAGATCCAGTAGATAATATGGAAAAGAAAACATGTAGCATATAAGGAAACATGTAAAGAGAACATCATAAGCATGTACAAGAATCATGTGATAATATAAGAAAGAAATAAACATGAATTAGAATGACTAGAAATAAATATACATAATATAATATACAAGTTGGCAAGGTATTCTTGCTGGTGGTATCCAAATATGTTCCTCAAACAACTCGTCAAATCAAAGAGCCACGAAACTTGAACTCCCGCAAACGTCTTCGGATGTTAAAACAGACATCACCAACATTTTGTCATAATAAAATATCTACGTTTGATTACCCATAAGTTCAATTATGGACACAGGAGCAAAACGGTAATTTTTGGTCAAAATAGTGTCCGTCGTTGGACTTACTTTGCACCAAAAATGTGTCAGAACCTTTGGTTTCTAAAGTCAATAAATTATATACCTACGAGTCCAATTTTTGATACAAACTCAATGGTATATCCAAATTTGGATTCCGATGAGACGTACACAAAATTGCCAGTTTAGACGGATCGCGGGTCTGCCAAAATAGTGTTCCGGTCGACCTTCTCAGAAATGGACCAAACTTGGATCACATGACCAAAAAATAACACAAGTCCAGTGGCACAAGTTTCGTCACGATGTGACGAACGAAAACAAAATAATTAAAGATTTTGCAAAGGGGCCGATACGGTGTACCTCGACCGATACACCTCAAATTCGTCGTACACACGCAACCAATTCGAGTTCCGTCGAAGCCCATATATCCTCTGTATGCACCTTTCGATGCTTTCGGGTTGCGACAAAGTCGTCCAGTTTGTCAGGACAGACTCTGTATCGGTGTTTTTCGGGTTTTAGAAAACTATTTTTCTTTGGTTTGTAAACTGATTTTCAACCAAACTTTATTATCAAAATAGTTTATAACTAATATAAAAAAAATTTACTTTCTGAAAAATACTTATTGTTAGTAATAATAATATTTTAATGGTGGAAACTCAAGCATAATAGTCCTATGTCGATACTATAATATTAATATCATTATTGGCCTACTAGTTGAGTCCCGAAACAACAAATAATTAAAAATATTAAATTCTAAAAATTTGTTAAAATAAGTGTTTCAATATTAAGCATTGCACAACAAATAGTTTAGTAGAGTTTTATGAACTATTAGAACTTTTGGACACAAAGAACATAAGATTTTCGGAGTTATGGTATTATGGCAAATGTCGAGAATTTTTAAAAATAGCAAACGAACTCAAAATCTAACAAATAGATACGTGTTGGAAATCTCTCGATGTCTAGTTTTTGAATAAAAATATTAGAAAGATCAAATCTGTAACAACCCGCTCCACCTTAGTGGAATGTCGATTCAAATGGCAAGTACAACGACTCAAATGAGTCACTGACTCGAAGAGTTACGTTGACCTAAGAAATACATCGAGTAAGATCAATGCAAGTGTTAAGTTGGCCCGAGAGAAAGCATTGAGTCGGTTCGAAGATTCTAAAAAATCGAATCGATGCAACGTACAAGTCCGATTCGATCTAATATTAATTTTAGTTGATTTCGTGTGCACGCTACACTTTTACGCTGAACTATAAGAGGTCGACATTTTGCATTATTTGCAACGGTGTCCAAAAAACAAATAAGGCAAAGGCAATGCACTTGTCTCTTCAAAAGGATCCAGATTTAGACTTTCAAAGGCGCACTCAGAGTTTCGTTCGGCCGATGCGATCATCGCTAAGCTGGGTGGCTCCGATGAACCCGTCTTTGCTTAGCCTAGACACATAATAGTACGGACACTATTACTAGATCTCTAGGCGATAACCACCTGCATACTAATAAGAGAACTCAACGCACCTAGCTAAGGGAATAATTCCATCTTGTATGCTTGTGTAGAACACGAAAATGAACTTGAACCCTTGCACCGCACTCCACATTCGTGCCAAGACACAGCTTACGTTTCAAGTACCCTATGCACTCAAGTATGTATGAAATGCTTTTTACTAAGATAATAACACAACTTGAGACAAAAAAAATGAATGGTTTACTGAATTGAGGCAGAAAGACTATCGAAATAGTTATTCTGAGCCGAGTAATAGAAATATGGAAAGGCTTCGGGACTATTGGGCCGCCAAGGTAGTTCCCATACCGAAAGCTTCATAATGAATAAAAGAATAAACAGATGAAAGAATAAATTAATGAATGAATGAAGAATTCCTCGAACGATCAGAAGCTGTGTGTACTAGGGATCATGTCGGAAATAAGTGAAATAAATGAATGACTGACTAGGTGAATAAAAAGAAAGAAATAAAGGAATGATTATTGACAGGTATGGCAAAGATGTGCAACGAAGCTCACTACCTGTGTTGTACGGATGTCACCTCCAACCTAGTCGGTAGTCCGTTATGGCTCAAAGAGCCTGGCTCAGAGAGCCGATAAGTTAAAAAATGAAAAAAAGAATACGAAATGGTCTCGGACAACTCGTGCACGACAGATGTCGATAAGGGATTCCTCGGGCGATCAGAAGCTGGGTGACCAGGGATCGTGCTGGCCAAGGAGGAATCACAGCTTACGGGCGACTTGTGTGCGGGTTCGGTCACTCAAGCGATATAAGGCCGATATGTGTAGCCTATCAGGATGACCAAGCCATCACCGTCTGATAGATATTATGAATACTACATTCAAAATGTCCAAATGGCTTGTATTGCCAGCGACCAATACATATAGATTAAGTGGGCTTACTGGTGGCAATCCACGTGCAAGTCCTTGCATTAAAATAAGTAATCTGAGTAAGCTGAACAACTGAGTAACTGAAGAAAAACTTGAGTATAACACATCTTAAAAGCTTGAGTATCTCGTTCACCTAAGTCAGAAATACGCCAATGACACTCTTGAATGCTTATGAAATCCTTCAATTCATAGTGTATAATATGTTGGCTAACTTGGTTTGCCTTGGACAGGGAAAATCGTATGGTAACTTTGGTAAGTTGTGCATGTTATTCTTATGTGACAATTGATGCCCGTAATACGAGATAGGTTTTACAATATATGCCATAAAATCGATCCTAAGGCAAGATAGAAAGATAATCAACTGATAGATGGTGCACAAAAATAAATTGAATGTGTTTAGTAATAATAGCAAACGGGCGAGCTAGCCTCCCTACTAGTGCATTCAATGTACTGATAACCACCCAGATTGCTTGCAGTTTACGGAAGAACCTCGTCAGGTGCGGAGTCTTCTCTCGAACATGCTAAGTCGCAGAGCTAACTCTGGAGCCTTAGAGCGTTGTAAAGAGCTGAAGCACCATATACAGGACATAATATATCGGAACATCGCCATATATCATTCTATATTGTAAGCCGCTTGGCACGCCTTTTATGTTTCAGGAGAGAACTTGAGCGATATGTAATCTCGGCCTAGCACCGTTCGTAATACTTCTTAAATATCAATAAAGATCTTGAGTTTGTCTCAACTTGTGTTTATTTACTTTTTGTTGCAAATGGGGACACTCTATGCGACTCTGTGGCCTACCTTCAATCGGTTGTTTCTATGTTTGGCCTTACACGAGTGCAACCTAGGCTCGTGTGGCATCATGACCAAGCGAGGATGCTCACTCCCTAGGGAGCGGGGCATGACAAAATCTGACCTTAGGTAGGCAAAAAATTACTTGTAATAGATCTCGTCGATTCTGGACACCTTGTCGTAGAATCGATGCTACAGATAAACCGCTGGGAACTGTGTGATCCAGCAATCAAAGATTGAAGTAGGTAAATTAGGTACACAGAGATAAAATTTAGTTTTGGTTTAAGAAGAATTGGACGAGAGAAAGTATATAAAACCTAGTCTACAAGTCGACTAACCTGCTGTGATGAATTCAGCACAAGTTCGGTCGACTTTGGGTACCTTCCGCGTCTCGTATCGACCAAATTAGGGGCTAAGGCTCCTCAGAAAGATGTCAGGGTATTAGAAAGGTGTCCTAGGGTCGAGATGAAGGTGGTAGAAGGGTTGGAAGAGGTCGGGTGATGAGTTTCTGTTGGATGGAAAGAAAAGTATAAAAATAGAAAATAAATAGAATGGGCTCAGTTTTTAGAGAATAAATATATAAAATATATTCGGTCATGATAGAATGAAGGGGTGTTCGTGAGATAGAGGAAGTGGAGATTGATTTGGATTTGGTTTGAGGGGATTTGGTTGAGATTTGATGATTTAAATCAAAGGTGTATTTGAAAGAGATTTGAATGGGTCCAAATTAGGAAAGTAGTTATAGAGTTAATTTAAAATAGATTTAAATCAATATGGGTGCCATTAATTCATAAAAATCAATCTAAAATGGGTCTAAGGGGTTAGGACACCGTAGAAAAGGCTCTACGAACCCTACTTGGATTAGTTTTGGGTCGGTAGAATTTTTGTGATCGATTTAAGTCCAATATGTCTATAGTTTCGACTTGTTTGCCACTTAAGATTAAATAGCACATGGGAACCCAATTGAATGGCACACCATTAGCATTTGCGTAGTAGGCTCGAAATGGATCAAAACCATATATTGGGTCAAATGATTTAGATTGGAGTTGGGCCTTAGTTGCTATTTGGAAAGCTAGTCAAAGTTTATAGTTAGAGACTAAAATGACTATTGTACCCCTAAAGTTGTACATGAAAATATAGCATAAGAGAACATGTTTGTATGGGACATGATATATCAAACTGAAGGCGGACTCGTCTAGAATACGATGATGGAAGTAGATTTGAGAAACTGATAATTATTGTGCTTCAAAAATTAAAGCTACAAAAAAGTACATCTATAGTCATAATTAAAATAAAATATTGTTTAATATATAAAAATCATATAAAATAAATAAAAAATAATTTTCAAAAATTAGGGTGCTTACAATATAGGCCAATGATAAGTCCGAGAGCCTATATTGACTGGCATGACAGACACACACTGCAGCCATTCGCTAAATTACGGATTCAGAAAGTTTTGCAGCCAGATATGTGCTGGTGAGCCAAACTTCGAATAACATGATTACAGAGGTATATGTTTCTCTGATTCTATCTAGACTACATCCTATGCATCCCGCTTGGCTTTATACCGTTCTTAAAAATATATCGATTTTTTTCTGTTTGCTTGATCCTAACCTTGATGGATGATATGATCAACCCAGCCTTAGTAAGCTAGAGTAACCCAAAATCGGTTAATTAGACGATCTGTAGAACCTCAGCAACAACATTGGACAAACACATAGACGATCGTCTCAAGAGTAGGAACACGACAAGTATTGTCCAAGATATGTCATTATTTTTTTGCATGAGTTGATGTTAGAGCAGCACCCTTAATAGCTTAGTTTTCCTACTTAATATAGCTAACTCATTATTTTCTAGAATTACTTGGATTTATTAGTTAGCGGTAGTATCATGAAGTACTACATTAACACCATTAATAAACTTATAGCCATAGACAAGTAAGCTTGTTACTAGCAGGAATCTAAAGACTTAGTCGTTAAAGGTATTTCTTGACAGACCATAGAAGTCGTTGCCACCGACTATAATTTTGCATAGGCTATAAGAAGAGTTAAACACGCTACCCCTCGATTCATGTGTCATAATTATAAAACTTAAAAAAAATTAGAAATGCAAGAATGACATATACAACCATTTCTTCCAATTGCTCAAATATGCGGTACGAGCTCCGTACTTGGCTTTTCTTCCGTATTGCCTATCGTTCCATTTTAACGTACATTTATTCCAGCAAGCAAGATACAAAGATCACGACCTTGATTTCTCTAATTTTATTCTATCATAGTATCGTGTCTTAGTTTAATTTTGAGAAAGGAATTTCTGGATAGTATAGATTATAAGCCCTCTAAATTTTAGGTTTACCAATTGATTACGATAAATTGGTTTCCATTAGGATGATAAATTAGTGACTTATGAACACCAACTTTCTATTTAGATCATTTGGTGTCCCCTACCGTGACATTGATATTCGGAGCACAAAAGTAGCTATTACTTTCGAACAAATTTTATATGCAAGACCTATAAGAGTCCACCTTCATCTGGGCATATCGTATCCTACTCAAAATGTCCCTTGTACTCTATTTTTATGATACAACTTTTGGGTCAAAAAGGCCAACTATAACCCTTACTATAATACCGATGTACTTTCCAACTTCAATTAGCGACCCATCATCGACTCAAATCTTTCGACCCAATATATGATTATGATCTACTTAAAGCCCACTATGCATATGTCACTAGTGTGCCACTCAATTGAGTCTCCATGTGCTACTTAGATACAAAGTCACGAAAGGCACATTTTAAGACTTACGACACCTATTTAACCAACCCGACTCGGAACTAGTCCAACCACTTGAGTTAGAACATGCTCTAGGTTACCCTAACCTAATAGGAATGGTTTAGATTGATTCTATAAGATTTTGTCTGGCCAATATAGATTAAGTCCAAGATTTATTCAATATGAAATCCTTTTGTACCATTTCGTCCGCGTTATATTTTGACCAATACAATTTCTACTATGTTGCTGGAGCATAACTATATTTGAGCAATGTTAAATCGATAAAAGAAATTATTAACAAGAATACCATAGGGATATCTGGCTCCTTAGAGTCCGTGACTACTGTTAGAAATGCCTAATATTTTTGTCCCACTCTTTAGAAATTGTCCTTCTCAAAAGCCTTGTAATGACGATTTTTACAGTTAGCCAACTTCTATAAGTTGGATAGGGCCTTGAACCAAGAATACCTTATCTTGTAGGATATGGAGCTAATGTGGATTCCTTTTATAACTACCTCCCTCTTTTCGAAAACCGAGTTACGATTTGACATAATACCCTCCCTTCATATGTAATCTCATTGTTCTCTAATATTATACTTATTTTAAATTTTGAGGACAAAAAAATTATAAGTTGGATAGGATGTAAACCCCACCCCCTATTTAAATTTTAAATTCAATAATTGATATTGATTATTTATTTCAAATAGTTGTTATAAAAAAACTATGTATTTAAGACTAAAGAATTTTATATAATATAAAATAAATACTTTGGCATAAATAAAATAATAATAAGTTATAAATATTTTTATTTTTTATCATTATATTTTTGGGAATTTTCATATACAAAGGCATACGCATTTGGGTTAATACTCAAATATGTATTGTATATATATTTATATATAAATACAAAGCAATTGGTAAAAAAACATACTATGTGAATAGTGCATAAGCACTATTCACTGTCCCTAACCTTCGACCCGAGCCTAACATAGAACAAAGAAAAGAAGATGCTATAAATATCCTGATTTGGACAACCCAAATTTAAACCCAATTTTGCTCAAATCTTAGGTGGTGCGATCCTTATACGAATCTCATCTTTATATACCTAAATTTATTCAAAATGGATTTCGAATCCCTCTCGATATCGAGTTTAAACTCGGTATAAAACAAGAGGAATTTTGAAGAAACTCTATTCCCGAACACTAGAGAGCATCAATGAATCTTCCAGAGACCCTTGCCAAGTTCACCTAGACCCAGTAGGATCCTTCGACCCCCCTAAAGTCGTCGAAGAGTCGTCGTAGCCATCGTCGACGGCTGCAATAGAGGGTTCCCCTATTTTGGTTCAGAATTGACTTCAAGGTACTCCTCTTTCTGATCAAAGTTTTTCCTACACACTAGATCATTTTCAATTCTGTAAATTCCTACGTATAGCCTATATGACCTTCTTAAAACCCTAGTAAATAGGTTCTTGGATAGGTAACCAGGTTATCCATTAAATTTACACGAAGTCGAGCAAAAATTATGTTCGTAAATATAGTTAGAATTGTGCAAACACTTGATTTGGAAGACAAACCATTTCCAATCCGTAGAATGATTCAAGAATCTAATTGAACAAGTTTTTAGACAATATATATGAAATAAAAAAACCCCTTTTTGTAGTTCATGATTTCATTAAGTATGTGCAAGGTAATTCGATTTCCAAAATCAAGAAAAATAAGTTTTTGAAAACTAAAATTTTTAAAAAAATGATATGCCATGTGCCCCGATAAACTGGACGACGTGGTCGTAAAGCAAAAGCATCGAAAGGTGCATATCGACTTCGCAGACATGTAGGATTCGACAGAACTCCAATTCGTTGTATGTGCATGACGAAATCGAGGAGTATCAGTCGAGATACCTATATTGGCCCCTTTGCAAACTAGTCCATAACATCATGCACTTTGTCATCTTGAGAGAAAACTTGTGCCACTGGACTCGTGTCATTTTTTTGGTCCTGTGAGCCAAGTGTGGTCTGATTCTGAGAAGGTTGACTGAAACACTATTTTGGCAGGCCCGCGACCCAATCCAACGGACAAATTTGTGTACATCTCACCAAAATCTAACTTTGGACATACAGTTGAGTTCGTATCGTCAATCCAGACTCGTAGACATATAATTTGATTACTTTAGAGACCGTAGGTACTGGCACGCTTTTCGGTTCAAAGCGGGTCCAATGACGGACATTATTTTGACCTAAAATTATGATTTTGCTCCCGTGATCAGAATTGGACGTATAGGTAGGCAATTTTAGATATTTTTTAATACCAAAAATATTTATGATATTTGTTTCAGCATTCGAGTACGTTTACGGGAGTTGACTTATATTGCTATTAATCTGAGTTACTGGATATTGTCCTTTGCACACCACCTCCAAAAAAGATGCCTTGCCAATATATTCTGTTCATTTATTGATATTTTATTTAGTTTATTTATATACTGTATGTTTCTATCACACAGAGCGTCCAAGTCATATTTGGGTGCGAGCGACTGCATTAGTCGTTTCATGGCTTTTCTTTATTGTTGTGCATAATAACTTAGTACTAGATGACCACCTTCTGAAATAAGGTATTGGTATGTCTCATATGGAATTGATACTTACTTTATCATTAGTTGTGAGTCACATGTAGGACACAAACTTTTGTAGTCGACTGACTACCGTTACGTCAGAGACGTGCGACGGTTAAAATAGCTGCCAATAGAATGGCATGATTAGTGGCCTTGGCAGTTACTAGAGGTTCATACATGTTATAGAGATGACATAGATAGGTATTGGGTAGGAAGAATAGTTCCTTAGCGTATGGGCCAAGTATGTGCTTCCCTTTATTACTGAAAGCTCCGCTAGAGATACGTTTATACTTACCCCTTTATTATGTTCTTGTTGGCCTATGATGTTCATGGAATGTCATGTTTTGAGGTCCCCGGTGCCCATAGAGGGGGCTATACCAAACCCATTATAGCTAGAGTGCCCATGCGCTGGAGGTTAGTTCTTAACTGCATATTCACAGTAGAATGGTTAGGCACCCTATTGCATAATTTTTGTTATTCAATAGTTTATATGGCATGTTGTTTCTTGTATCTTGTTACGTTCCGCTAAGGACCTAGAAATTCTCCAGGCTTGGACGACCAGGACTTTCCCCAGGAGTATGGTTCTACACTAGATCCATCTTTCATAGACGAGGAGGTCTCGTCTTCCGAGATCTATTTTATTAGTCATGACCTGAGGTATTGTAGTAGATATCTTTTTTTATTTTTTTTTTATTTTAGGAGGTCGGACTCCAGTTATCTCAGACTATTTTTTATAGCTATTTGGTAATGGATCTGTTTCCATCCGGTTGTATCTTTAGACTTTTTTATTATATTCTATTTGGACTATTTCTTATTGTAGAAGCATGAAAAATCTCAGCTAATGACATCTCTTCGCCACAGAGCAGATGATACAAAGGCTCAGCCCAAGTGCTATAAAGACAAAAAAGAGGATATGGAAAGAAGTCCCTTATGTGTCACGTCTACCAAAGTCTAGTACAGACACATCAAGACTACACAAAAAAGACTAATTCTGTTCGTCTACAAAGGATCTAGTACAGATTCGATAGAGCCTAGAGGGGTCTACAAGGGATTCGATCTTCGTCAAAGTGCAACCCTTCTTCTTCATGCTAGAAGATTGACCTCCATCAAGGTGTATTCTAACCTTTTTATGGGCGCAGCCTCCCAGAAGCATATTAGCCACTCGGCCTGTAATGCCCGTGGTTCGTATTACGTATTTTGGTATACGTGTACGTATTTTGACTCATATTGCATGTCTCATTGCATGGTTTATTTTAGAATTTCATTTTGCTTGGTTCGGTTCGGTTTGCTTGGTTTGGCTTGGTTCGGTTTTGTTGCATGTGAACCAACCCCCACCTACCATCCATTCTCTTCCTTTATAAGCCATCTAACCACTCTCTCTCTTCCATTAATTCTCATAACTCTTCTTCTTCCTCACCATTACTCTCCACCTACCCTAAGAGAAAGAGAGGGAGAGGCTTAGGCAAGTGCAACTTGCTTCATGGAGGAACTTAAATTTTGTTATTCCATTTTCTTCCTCACGAGATTCTAAGACACTTTAGTACTTAGCATTTTTAATTTCCATGGCTCATTTCATGTAGATCTAAGTTTGTTACAATTTCGGATTTCTTTGGTTTTGATCTATTAAACCTGGTTATTTTCAAGTTTTAATTGTTCCATGTTATAGAGAATTTCATTCTGCCCCATTTTGACCAATGGAAGTCCGGATTATGACCTTAGATGAAGGATTATTGGGGCTTGGAAGCCATGGCTTCCATGGTTCTTCTTCTCGGAACAGTTGGAGAAGAAGAACAATGCTTGACTGTATGGCTTTTTCATGCGACAAGTCCACTGCGACCGCATAGACACTCTAGTCTTCATGCAGCCTTAGCCGCATGGCTTGAGTTGACTTCAGCCGCATGGCTCTGCTCAACTTTTAGCCGCATGAACCTATTTTCCATTGCCGTATGGCTTTGTTTCCCCCCGAGCTGCATGAGCCCGTCCCTTCCAGACCGCATGAAATCATTCTCCTCCGAGCCGCATGAGCCCATGTTTCCTTAGCCGCATGAGCCCATGTTTCCTCCGAGCCGCATGAGCCCATGTCCCATTAGCCGTATGGAACTGCTTCCCCATTGCCGCATGGCTTAGCTTGACCTTGTCGTATGACCATGTTCTCCTCGAGCCGTATGCCTCTTGGCAGTGCCTGTCGCATGAGCTCGCTTCCACTCCCCTCAGCCGCATGGCGTTGGTTCCCCGAGCCGCATGAGCTTGTTCCTCCACTGTCGCATATGCCCGTTTCCCCTATTGTCGCATGAGACCCTCATCTATTGTCGCATGACCCTCATCCACCTTGCCGTATGAGCCTGTGTTTTTGGAGCCACCTGAGCTTGTTCCTCGAGCCGCATGAGACCCCCTCCCTTGCTGCATGGCTCTTTCCATAGCCTTTGCACCCCTTTTATTATGTTGGGTTGTTATTTTATGCTTTTGTCTCATGACCCTCTGTATAACCTGGGTCCCTTGAATGTATGCTTGTACCTTGTAAATTCTGAATTGTTTGCCATTGATTGTAAAAGAACAGAACAATTTTATTGGAGCACTGAACTTAGACTCACAATACAAACTCGTTAATACAAAGAAAGCCTAGGAATGAAAATCTAGGTACAGTAATCTAAGTATGATTGTTTATTTTTGATTCTGGGAGGTGACGATAGAGGCTCGGGAAAGTGACGGCAGCTCTGCCTTACTTCTTGGACGATCGGACGTAGCCTTGGATCTGATGAAGAAATGCTCTTGGACGTATGGGGAGACTCCTCTGCGCTCTCTTTTGTCCTCTCTCTCTGTCTCTGTCCGTTCTCTTTTTTTACAAGGGAATGTCACCTTGTTATTTATAGGAGTAGGGTGTGATCATTAGGGTTTGCAATGATTGTCCTCTCGAAAAGTCGACGACTTGGGGATTAATGAATCTGGGCCGTTCATCCTGAATGTAACAAATATGGGCAATTAATGTAGATTGCACCAAATCCTATGGTTAATTAATGCTGATTACAATAAATCTTCATAATTTGTCATGACAAGCTCGGATCTCCCGCCACGTGTTTAATCTGCTTGATTGTAATAAATCTGATTTGATCCGGGTAATTATGATGATTGTAACAAATCTGGGTTGTTATGATTTGCTAGCAGCCATAACTCCGAGGGGATAAGACAACCATGTGTCTCAACTGTCACGAGGACTGTCATATGTCTCAACTGTCATAAGGACTACCACGTGTCTCAACTGTCGTGATGACTGCCACGTGTCTCAACTATCGTGAGTGGGACGTCCTGACAGAGCCGCATGAGTGCAGTATCTAAGTGAACCGCATACGGGTGGCCCCCAAAATCCTAGTCGTATGAAGGTAGCAGCCGCATGAGGGTGGCAGCCTCGTGAAGGAGGCAGCCGCATGAAGGAAGCAGTCGTATGAATGCGGTCTCTAAATGAACTGCATATGGGTGGCCCCCATACTCCTAGCCGCATGAAGGTATCAGCCGCATGAGGATGGCAGCCGCATGAAGGAGACAGTCGCATGAAGATGGCAGCTGCATGAAGGAGGCAGTCACATGAAGGTGGCAGCCGCATGAAGGAGGCAGTCGCATGAAGGTGGTAGCCGCATGAAGGTGGCAGCCACATGAAGAGAGCAACCGCATAGGGGTGACAGCCGCATAGGGAGCTTTGGACTTGGCGGATCGTGCCAGCTATAAAAGATTTTTTTCTTTTTCCTAGGAACACACTATCATGTCAGAGTCATCATTTCGACTTTTATGTCAGAGCTGTCATTTGTCAGGGCTGGCATTGTCAGGGCTGCCGTCAGAGTAATTAATTCAAGCTGCTGCTTTATGGCCAGTTATCAGATCGGACAACATGAGGCCACGTGGCGTGGAACCATCCGAGCCTCATGAAGGACTTTTGGAGCCGTATGCGACTGTCACGACCCGCACCCACTGTTAGGGTATGAGAACGTAACAACGCCCAGCCTACGCCGCAGTGTCGGCGGTAGAACGCTGTCCTAGGTCTCATCATCTAACAATATAATGCTAAGCAGAT
The DNA here is from genome assembly GCA_029216955.1 of Iris pallida. Lineage (NCBI taxonomy): Eukaryota > Viridiplantae > Streptophyta > Magnoliopsida > Asparagales > Iridaceae > Iris > Iris pallida. Next base: position 6,192,104 of record JANAVB010022997.1, on the reverse strand, counting down.
ACAGTCTCAATCACATTTAAGGTAGAGCATGATAAGGTTAAATAAAACATAAAATCCAAAGAGATACGGGAGATAGAAGTCTAAGTGTCTAAGATACAAAAACCCAGAAATACATCTCAAAACTCAAATACAGTAATCCACAAAGTAAATACAACTCCAAATAAATAAAATAACTATCTAAACAACCTCTAAGGTGTCTCCTCTAGGCTAGCAGGCAACCTCCAAGCTATCTGTAAAATTTATCAACAGGTCCAGTCAGGACAGGAACGAGCACATCTCATCTAGAAAACCCAAGTAAATGACAGAGAACTATAAAACAGTTATAGGCAGTTGTATTGATGAAAATGGCAGTTTATATTCAGGTGATGGTAAGAAAGACAGATAAGGTGCAAGAAAAGTAAATAACTAATCAAGAGAAGAATCATAGCAATGAAGTCTGTAAAAAAATAGAACTAGCTGAACCAGGGTAATATGATATGAAGTTCAGACAACAATGTAGACCAGTGTAACTCCAATGTAAGTCCAGTACAAGATGAATCTAATACAAGATGAATCCAGTAAGGGACGATTCCAGTTATAGTGATCAATGATTTCAGGGTGAGTCCAGCCTATACTCTAACAGTGTGTTTTAAAATACCGAGATCGACATATAAACGACTGTGGGTAATCCGGCACACCTCTCACTGATCAGGCGAGAGATGGCTATCATTCCAGTAGATTCCAGTAGGGTGATTCCAGTAATGGGGTATGTCTACATGTCTTACTCTAGTATTTCCCCTCCCAGTAAGTGAATCCAGAATTTCGACACAATGATTCAAGATGAGTCCAGCCAAAATATAATGATACCAGTAAATGATTCCAGTAAATGATTCCAGCAGGTGATTCCAGTAATAGAAGCCGAAAATGATGATACCAGTAATAGAGGCCAGAAAATAAATGTGTGTCATATACATGAATCCAGTAATATCCACACGTGTTGTAACAGAGAATCGCATACAACTAACTAGAATTGAAATACAGTAATTGACAAATAAATGAGAGAACTATCAGAGAATGTACTCGCCTGATAACCTGAACAGCTGATAAGTATAGGGGGTCCAACTGAAGCCACAGAGTCCTATTTAAAGCAACATAGGTTACAAGGTGTCTGGCTCCTAATTAGAACAGCACAAGTCACAACATGTCCAGAAGGGTAATATAAAGCACTACAATACATTCTACATGAATCTAGGTCAAACTAGGCCAAAGTCAACCCTTGGTCAACTCTGGTCAACTGCACTAGTCAAACTAGGTCATGTCCTAACCCAGTAAGTCTTACTAGGCCTAACCAAGACTATCCTAGCAAGCACACATCAATACAAGGCTATACAAGCTAACATACACCCAACTCTATATATCATGCAATTATTCAATACTCAAATAGGCAAAAATTCACATTGGATATACACTAGGTAATCTATTACTTTAAGCTATATATGTCTACACATATATACACATGCATATATTGGTATTCAACATTAGGTCTATAATCATGGCATTTCAAATGGTTATATAAACTTATATATTACAACACAATATGCTAACATATATATAATATACATACATAGCTAAGTTAACTATATTCATAAATACTTATTTAAGAGGCTATGTGTGTGTATGTGAACATGACAAAGGGGCAAGTGAGGGTTAAATGGGCATACATAGTGTATACATATCAAAGAGTGTCAAAGTGTAAGTGAACAATGTGTCAAGTGTGATAGTGTCAACATAGTGTAAGGGGGTACATGAGGTAATATAGGATTTGTGTTAACATAGAACATTACATCTCATTAACTTGTATATTTCATACATTACATCTATTATTACATTACATTTATGCTTGCATTTATTTATCATTCATTATTCTCTTGCACCACTATATGCACCATACATTACATACTATGGAACCTACATATTCATTACAAGCCATACTTATACATGCTTACATTAGATAGGATACTTACACCTCATACATCATTTATTTAACCATTTACTCATGCTTGTATTCTCTATTTAATTACATAATGTATATACATTAACATGGGTTAAAATCAAATAGAACATTATATTACACACAAGGGTGCACAAAATGCATATGCCGAATAGTAACTCCTACTAATAATCAATACTGTACCATCTCAGAATGAATTAAAATTTAGGATTAAAGTAAGTTATAGATCTATGTATTAGCTTTCCGAAACTTTAAACGGATCGCGTTTTCGTTTCCGGAAACTCCCGGAATCGCGAAAACACCGAGAATGCGTTTGTCTTTCGTACAGCTGACACTCAAATAATTCTCCAAAAAGTTACAGAAAGAATTAGGCCTATTAATACATGTTTTTGGAAAGCTAACTTCAATACGCTTCTTTTAAAAAAAACGGAAGATTAAACCGAGCTTTGAGCTAGAAGTTATGATATTTCTAAATTAGGGCTGAAATTAAAAACGTGGATAAAAATCATGACGGATTTAGGTAGTTTGAGACAAAAGAACACAAGTATATAACATAATATATCAAGAACTCACTCTCTACACTAATATGTATATATATGAGACACTATAGAACACATCTCCAATACAAAAATATGAGATTAAACATGTAATAATTCATTCATACATAACAACAACACATAGTGTGTCCAAATTTGGGATTTTCCCACATGGACACAACCACAACACAAATGACACTCCTATGACCTCCAAATGGACACGAAATGGACACAAATGGAGATACAACTATGGGGTCATTCCTATGGATTCAAAATAGACCTATATGCATAAGGAAATGAAAAGGAGAAGGGATTTATACCTCCCGGTAGATCGAATCGAAGAAAAGCCTTCCCGGAGCGACACCGATACGTAGAGATTCCAAAAGGACACGAACGAGCTCCGAATCCTCCCAAACTTGGGTAGCTTCCTCCTTGGCTAGAATGAAGAAGGAAAGAAGAAGATTTGGTGGTGAAATGGAATGATTTGGTGGAGAAATTGCTAGGGATTGCTCTCTAGGAATTTGGGGAAGAACAAGAGAGAGAGTGTGGATGAGAATAATGAAATGAACTTGAGCCTATCCTCTCCCAAAGTGGCTGGCCATATGGGGCTATTTGTCCTATTATGGTAAGGTCCAAAATGCCTCCACTAACCTATTCTATGAGTATTAGGAAAGGGCTAATTGGTTGGGGCTAAATTAGTCATTCTAAAGTCTCTAATTACACTAACCTTATCCATATAATTAGTCTAACATCTAACTAAAATATTTCTATCATGTGGACTAAAATTAATATCATGTGGCCATGCCTAACTAGTGTGTGGGTCCCACTAGAGTCAAACTACCCCCGGGTCCCCGTTTCAAGTCGGATTGAGTTGAAATTTGAACCCGACTCAAATAACCCCAAAACAATATCATAAATAATAAAATAATATCAAAATAATTCAAAGAGGTCAAATGCAAAAATATTCTTAGGCCAAAAATGACATTAAAATATCATAATCACATGGTTAGGCTCTAGGTCAAACAGTCTCTAGGGTTTCACTAGCAAAACGTCAAAACCACAAGTCATTGATTTAAATAATTTTAAAATGATTTAAAATCACCAAAAATCATATCATAAATTAAATATTATTATTAAAATAATTATAAACACAAAATTTTAAAATTACCCTCATTTGGGAAACTGGGTGCTACAGCGACTCCTTCTGTTTGTGAGCCGTATGGGATCCTGAAGGACTTATGAGCCGCATGAGGCTCCTTCTGTTTTGAGTCGCATGGGCTTTTCTTGTCTTTTTCTATGCTTCTACAAGACCTCCTTCAAAGTTTTCAATTTGCAAAATTGAAATACTTTGAATAAGAAGCATGGCTATATATAAGCTCTTCTGTCCGCATAGGATATTCTGACTGCATGGACTTTCTAGCCGCATGGACTTCCTAGCCGTATGGACTATCTGGCCGCATTGGCTTCCTAGCCGCATGGACTGTCTGGCCGCATAGGCTCCCTGCCATATCTTCCTGCCACGTATGCATCTCATTTATTGCCCTTGATTTACTCTCGGATTTAAAGCCGATTTTTGGGACAAGATCCCAAGGGTCGGTTTTAAATATTTAGATTTGCCTTGATGTCCGAAGAGTCGATTCTGTTTTTTATGCAGCACGATGCATCTGTCGGTTCATAAGCCCTCCTTTTGTCTGCCTATAAATAAGAGGGTTTGTGGAACAGGGAGACTTCTTTACTTTCTCTCGTCTTCAACTCTTCTTACCCTAAGTTGCTGCCTTCGTCTTCCTTTCTCCGCCCATCAATCAACAATGGCTCCCAAGTCTTCCAAAGCCGCAGCGAAGGGTAAGGGAGTGGCTTCTTCGTCAGCCACGGTGCCCGAAGTCCACTCCGACGTTTACCCCACCATTGCTGGTAAGGGTTTTGGAATATCGTATACTTCGAAACCCTAATAAAGACGGCTCTGTTGCATGCTTTATGTAGAAGCCTTTAACGCGTCCCTCGTCTTCATCGGACTGTTCAAATTGTTTGGGCCGTATGTATGTCCCACGTCCGAGCTGCATGGGGGTTCGTCTAGTAGCCGCATAGACGCTTCACAAACTGAACCGCATAATGCCCCGTCGAATAGAGCCGCATAAGTCTCTCTGAATCAAACCGCATGAAGCCCCCTCAAACAGGACCGCATAAGCTCATCTGGACTGGACCGCATAAGGCTGTGCTGAACCGAGCCGCATAATCTCCTCTAAAGTGAGCCGCATAATGCTCCGCTAAGTAGAACCGCATAAGCCCACGCTAATTAGTGCCACATAAGCTCATGTTCGAACAGAGCCGCATGAGCTCTTTTAAAATAGAACCGCATAAGCTTGTCTTTAAATAGAGCCACATAAGCTCGTCTTTAAACAGAGCCGCATAAGCTCATGTAGACTGGACCGCATAAGCCAAAGCACTCGATAGTTTTGTTTTAGCTATCTTTTGATTTGTTTCTTTTGATCTTTGATTCTTGTAGCATCCATGTCGAAGGCTGAGATCATTGTGAAGGAAGAGCTGCTGCCTCCTTTCAAACAAGAGTCACCGCTCATTAAGGAGGAGTTAATACCAAAAACGGAGGAACAGAAAGGAGAGCTGGCACATATTGAAGTTGCTGTAAAGGAGGAGCCCTAGTCTGACAGCGGTAGTATTGTGAGTTCTGACCCTCATACTCCGGATAAGGATTTTGCTCAAGTACATCCTTCCTATGGAAAATGGTTGAGGGATTGGTATATGCGCCCCCGCAACTAGGATTCGTAGGCCCTCATAAATGTTCGTCTTTTGTCTTGATACTTCTGTATGTCTTTAGCTGCAGTTTGTGTTTTACTTCTTTTGGACATCAATGTAATCTTCTTCCTTCTTGTCTGAATAAAATAATAGAGAACTTTTCTGGCTTGCTCATGAGATGTAGTCATGTAAATGTAACTAATTTTGAATGAACAGAATACATTCGCTCTATTTTTTGCTTGTAGTAGTTGCCCCAATGGGAGACTTTTGTGGACCTATTATCCTTGGCGTACCCTGGTTCTGGATACGGATAATAAGTTGGGAGAGAACCAACATACTTACTCAGAGGTAGTGAGGACATGGTAAATATGAGAGTTTCTTCGATGGAGCCTTCCCACTCAGAGGTAATGAGGACATGGCAGGAGGGGGCTCCATGAAGGGATACATAGAATGACTCAGAGGTAATAAGGATGTGGAAGTTCTATGTGAGGGGCGGTTTATTTTTGATGAAAGGAAAACAACTCAGAGGTAACATCGACGTGGTTGTCTCGGAAAATCTGTGAATCTGTTACCATTTTTGTGCACTGAAAGTGCGGGTATTGGATCATAAGGAGGGAGCTCTTTTTAGGAGGAAAGTTCAGAGATATGATCATACATGACTTACTACCTAAAAAGATGCGATATAGATTTATTTGTAGTGACCAGAATGTGAGTTCAACAATACTTGCGGGTACATAACTCAACAATCTAGGAGATTTGGAGTCAGAATGTGAGTTCAGCGGTACTAGAGGTTACGTAACTCGTCATTCTGGAGAATTTGTAGTCGGAATGTGAGTTCAGCGGTACCACAGGGTACATAACTCATCATTTTGGAAGATTTAAAGTCGGAATGTGAGTTCAGCGGTACCACAGGGTACGTAACTCATCATCAGGGATATTTGGATTTGGAATGTGAGTTCAGCAGTACCAGAGGGCACGTAACTCGTCATTCTGGAAGATCTGAAGTCGGGATGTGAGTTCAGCGGTACCACAGGGTACGTAACTCAACATCCTGGAGGATGTCATTTCAGACGTAATACTTCTTTAAGAACTTGTCGTTGATGGACAGTATGAGAAAATCTCTATTTTGTTTTGCGAGGCGGTAAGCTCCATTGGAGATTACAGCATCGATGATAAACGGGCCTTCCCATTTTGGCTGGAACTTGCCGACGGTTTTGTGAGTCATAACCATCGGCCTTCGAACTGCCAGAACGAGATCGCCCACTTGGAATGTTCTAATTTAAACCTTCTTGTTGAAGGTTCCGGAGATACGGGCTTGGTACAGCTCGATTCGTTGTTGAGCTAACAGACGCTTCTCGTCTAGGGCTTCCAACTATTGCAGTCGGCAGTGGTGATTATCATCTGTTATCAGTCGGTAGGCAAGAGCGACGCGAAGTGAAGGGATTTGAGTCTCCAATGGGAGAACTGCCTCACTTCTATATACTAGAGAGAATGGCGTGTTCCCAGTGGCCATCCGTACTGTAGTACGGTACGCCCATAAGCATTCGCCGAGATTTTCATTCCAGTCGCATTTGTTTGATGACACAAATTTTTTGAGAAGCTTGATGATTGTTTTGTTGAATGCTTCAGCCAGACCATTAGCCATTGGGTTGTATGGTGCTGAAGCAATATTCTAGATTCGTTGTTTGTCGCAAAACCGATAGAAAGCGTGGCTTGTGAACTGCGGACCATTATCGCGGATGATCCTTCGTGGCAGTCCAAAGCGGTAGATAACGTAATGCTTGAGGAAGCTGATCACGTTTGAAGTCTTGACTTCTGCCAGTGGAATAGACTCCGCCCATTTGGAGAAGTAATCTGTGATTGCAAGTATGAAGCGGTGTCCTCGGGATGAAGGCGGAGTGATCGGACCAATGATGTCTATTCCCCATGCTTCGAATGGCCAGGATGCTACCGTCGGATGTAGAAACTCGGATGACTGGTGAATAAAATCTACGTGGACTTGACAGGCTTTGCACTTTTTTGCATAGTCTATCGCATCGACAACCATCGTGGGCCAGTAGTAGCCCATTCGGCGAAGGCGGTCTTGTAGTTTCGGGCCAGGCTGATGGGCTCCACAGATGCCATCATGAGCTTCACGTATAGCTTCTTTAGCTTCTATATTTGGCAGACATCAAAGCAGTAAACCATCGTATGATCGCCGACATAGCATTTTCGTCTTTGTATTGTAGAAGAATCTGAGGGAACGTCTTCTGATAGAAGTGGCTTCCTTCGGATTCTCTAGCAGGATGTCGTAGACAACAAAGTCGATGAATGGTTGTCTCCAGTCTGGTGCTTCGTCGACAGTCAGAGCGGAGTAACTCTCAACACATTGAACATTATTCCTGGAATAGACCAACTCACGGCCTATGATGTCAACCAAGTGGTGAGCATGATTCGGAACTGCTAAGAAAGCGGCTAGGCCTGCTAGGGCGTCGTCTTCAATATTCTGGAGCCTGGGAATGTGTTCTATGAAGAATACTTCCAAGGACGAGATGATGTCAATCGCTATTTGGTGATAGGGGATCATGTCTTCATGACGCACTTCGTATGATCCCCGGATCTGAATAACTATTAGCTGCGAGTCGCCGTATGCTTCAAGGTACTCTACCCCCAGCTCCTTCGCAAGTCGGAGGCCAATGACCAAAGCATTATATTTGGCCATATTGTTTGAGCAGGACTCCGTGAGGGAATAAGCCCGATTAATTACTAGCCCGGTGGGAGAAATTAGCACCACTCCGACCCCAGCGATGATGTTGCCCTTGGGCCTAGTTCTAGAAGCTTCGTCGAAGAACGTTTGCCATACGGCATCTTGAGAGGCCATATTTGAATTGGCGACCTCATCTGGAATCTCTTCGTCTATTCTGGTTGACTCCAAACCTGGATGAGCTGCTAAAAAGTCTGCCAGAGCTTGACCTTTAACAGCCTTCTGCGGGACGAAGATCATGTGGTAGGGAGATAATAAAATCACCCAGGTAGCGAGGCGAGAGCTAAGTGCACCTGGCTTGGTCATGAGGACCCTGAGGGGGTTGACTCTTAATACGACATAGATGGTTTGTCCCATGACGTAGTGTCGCGTCTTCTGAATGGCAAAGACCAGAGCAAGGCACTCTTTCTCTACGACAGTATATCGATGCTCCGGCCCCATCATCATTTTGCTGAGGTAATATATAGCCTGCTCGTGGCCTGCATCATTATTTTGTGCTAGCAGAGTACCGAGAGAATGTTCCATCGCTCTTACATAGAGCAGGAATGGTCTTCCAGCAACCGGGGCTACCAGGACTGGACGGTTCATTAGATATTCTTTGATGCTGTCGAAGGTGCGTTGGCATTCTTCATCCCATACGAATGAAATGTCCTTCTTTATGAGGTGGGTGAATGGTTGACATCATCCGGAGAGGTTAGAGATAACCTCCTGACGTAGGCCTGTCTCCCTTGAAGGCCTCGAAGTTTACAGAGATTTCTTGGGGGACCCATTTCCATGATTGCCTTCGTCTTCTCAGGGTATATGTGGATACCTTGGAAAGTAATGATGAAATCCAAGAACTTTCCGCTGGATACGCCCAAAAAGGATTTCGTAGGATTCATTTTCAAATTGTGCGCTCACATCAGGTCGAACACTGTCCTCAGATCATGCAGATGATCTTCTTTAGAGCGACTTTTGATGGCGATGTCGTCAACATAGCATTCAACTGTCTTGCGCAGGTGGTCTCTAAAGATGATGCTCATAGCTCTTTGATAGGTGGCACCAGCATTCCTTAAATCGAAAGGCATGACTGTGTAGCAATATGTGCCAATTGGTGTTCGGAATGATGTATGCTTTTCGTCATCAGGGAATATCTTGAATTGGTTGTACCCCGAGAAACCATCCATGAATGATATACGCTCAAAGCCACAGGTGTTGTCAATCATGATGTCTGTGATAGGGAGGGGGAACTCATCCTTAGGACATACCTCATTCAGATTGCGAAAGTTAATGCAGATTCGAATCTTTCCATTCTTCTTGAGGACTGGTACTATGTTGGCGACCCAGTCTGGATGCTGTTCCTCGCGGATGAAGCTGCTGGCTATCAGTTTATTGACCTCAGCTTCAATAGCATTCATGATGTCGGGACAGAATCGTCGTTGCTATTGCTTGACCGGTTTTGCGTCCAGATGGATGTTGAGTTTGTGAAGTGCAACCTCGGGATTCAGTCCTGGCATGTCTTCATAGCTCCAGACGAACACGTCGATGTATTCTTTGACGAGTTGTAGTAGCGATTCCCGCTCTTCGTATGTAAGACTTTTGCTGACGAAGATGGGCTTTGGAGAGGACTCATCACCGAGATCAATTTGCACAACCTCATCTTCGGTGGGAGGCTCTCTTTGTTCGAACCGCTTCTCCCATTGCGCATCCAGTTGTTGTGCCCATGGCTCTAACTCAAGAAGTTCAGGAATGTCTTCATCTTCTTCGTAGGCGTCGACAAATGCCATATTGACGGACAAGACTTGCCTGAATACGTCCCCGATGCTGACATCCGAATCAGAAGTTGGTGATCCGGTTGAGTGTGAATGCCAGTCGCATTCCTCGTCTGAGCTTTCCGGGTTCGTTGTCGGTGTAACATAACCTAGACCACATTTGGTTTTGTTGTAATAGTCTTATGGTTTTCCAGCCGGGACCAGCGATTGTAAAGGTAACCGCCGTCCCGTACCGTAGTTTAAGCCTGGTGTAGTTTCCCGATCATACCCTTGTTTTTGCATGAGGTACCTGGATTGGGAACTATACAGGTAAATGGGCAGTCTCCCGGTGTCGGGTTCGAGGTCAACTTTTTCTATCCTGAAGGGCTGTGGATCATTCTTGCGGCCGAAGATGATTAGATGATCCCCTCCCTTGATTATGCGATAAGCGTCTTCCACTGGAGTAAGTTGGTTTGTGGTGTAGACATTTGTTACTTGTGTGTGCAGGTGTGTGCCTATACCGTGTTCCATAGCATACATTGTACAAAGCTCATTAAGCTCGAGATAATTCAAAGATAACCCTTTATTGATGAAGTAAGGTATCTTTTCCAGTGGGATTATATCATCTGCGGACGGAATATCAGCATGAGCAGCCACATACTTGGTCAGCTCTGGCTCTTCTTCAACCACCCCCTGTGTTAATGAAGACTGGAAGGATGACTTGGGCAGCTTAATCGTCAGGGGCTCCACTGGTGGAGCAGAACGTGGAGTCGTTGGCATACCAGCCACCCCCAGCTTGGTGTTCGGTGCTGGGCAGGGATTTGTTGGCTGGATAGCAGTCCCCGGCTTAGCGCTTGGCTGCTGATTCATTCTGGGAAGGCGAATCGTCATCGGCTTGACAGAGGGGTTGAGCTCTTCTATTTGTTGCTGTCTAGCTTTAGGCAGCCTGATTGTCAGTGTCTCTGTCGTGGGTCATGGCGCTTGGCCAGACCTTGGCAGTCGGATTATCATCTTCTCTTCTTGTACAGAGAGGCTGATTGTATTCTTACGCAGAGTGGCTGTAAGTGGTGCAGTTCTGCCATGTTTGCGAGCTTGAAGGTGGATCATCAGAGGTTCTTTCGATCCAGTTGCCACCTCAGTCGGAGCTTGAATATCTCCTTCGACAAGGTATCTTTTCGACTTTTCGTACAAGCATGAGTCGGAGTAGTAGGATTCGACCCCTTTAAAGGGATCGATGTCAGCAAATTCTGTCCTCACGAAGCCGTGCTTGTCGACGTACTTGAAGCACTGGTGCAGTGTAGAGGGCACGATCATGTAATCATATATCCAAGGACGCCCCAGGAGAATGTTGTAGGAAGTGTCCACATCTATGACATAACATGTCACTTCTGACTGAAGGTCGCCGATTTGGCACTTCAAGTGAATCTTCCCGATCGGATAGCTTCTGCCTGAATTGAAACCGCTGATGGCGGTACTTGTCGGCGTCAGGCGATGCATTGGGATGCGCAGATGGTTTAGTAGGCTCTTCGGGATGATGCTTATGGAAGAACCGGGATCAATATGCATCCAGTCCACCTTGATATCGCCAATGAACCCAGTATAATATAGAGGGCGATCATGCAGGTTGGTCTTGATAAGCATATCCTGTAGAGTGAAGACGATGTTGGGCATTACGCCTGTGCAAGCGCTGTCCTGGAGATCTATGGATGAGCTTTCCCCAGTGAGATTGGACTGAGCCAGATATGCGTCGGCGTTTTGGAGCACCTCGCTCAGTGCGATGCGAACATCTTTGGAGAGCCTTAGGAGCTCGTATAGCGATAATTTGGCCGGTGTATTAGCCAATTGTGCCAAGATGTCGAGGTTGTAGGGCCTCTCCAGCCCATGAGGCGTCTCTCTCCGGAGCGGTTTGTCGAAGCGAGTCTCCTTCGACCTAGGCTTGTCGGTCATCGAAGGCTGCGAAGGTCCTGGAGCATCAGCAGCCGTTGGCTGATGATCTTCAGCCGAGTTACCCGGTGGAGGTTGGGTTTATGCTCCGGATCGGGTAACAACAGCAGTAACTTCTTCGACCTCTGCTGAGGTTGTGTGGCATGATTTAACTTTCCCACTTCTCTTCTTGCTGGTGGAGGGAGGAGCGGACTAAGTTATTTCAGGTACCAGATCCGGATGGACCCACATAACCTTCCCTCGTGATGTGGTAAGGGGCACTAGGCCAGCATCCTGGTTTCGGGGAGGTGGAAGGTTAGCGATCTCCATCCTTGCTCTAGGGACGGGCACTAATCCATCTTGAGTCTTCGTCGGAGGGAAGCTGCCGAATTGTACCAACACTTTGTTGGCTGCTACGGTCACCTCTTCAAAATCGATGGCCAAGGCCTTAGAATCGATAAGATGCTAGATGTATCACTTCAGTTGGTAGCAGTCATGTGTAGCATGGTGGACATAGCGATGGTAGTGGCAGTGGGCTCTCCATTTCTGCAGGACGAGGTTCATGCCTCGGAGGAGGGAGCTGAATTCGATCTCCTTTTATGAGCATGTCCAAGATGGGCTTGACATAGCCGTCCTCGAAGGAATAGGTCATCTGAGGCCACTGCTTTTCTGCCGACTTTGATTCAGATTTTGGGGCTGTGTCGGCCACAATAGCCTGTTTGCCCTTGTTTTCTCGATTGTTGGAGGGGTTACCACCATTGTTGCTGTTGGTGCTAGGGCGTTTGCCCTTGTCCTCTCCTTCTGAGACGTGCAATCCTGATTGGCGAGCTTTCTTCAATTTGTCTTCTGCGCTAGTGGCGCTGATAATGAAAGTCTTCCAATCCTTAAACTGACTTTTGCCCATCCAGTGGCTGATCGTGGGAAGCAGCCTCTTTTGGCAAATTTCAATTAAGGAGGAATCAGGGTTACCGGAAGACAACTTCATCGCGGTCTGGCAAAACCGCTCGATGTAGTTTCTTGTCAGCTCCTTTTCTCCCTGAACAACGTCCATGAGGGTGGATATTGTCACGTCTTGTCCTACTTCGTAGAACCTCTCCAGGAATATACGTTTGAAGCCGACGAAGGAATATATGCAGTTGTCCGGCAAGTTGTGGTACCAGTCGAAGGCGACCCCCTCCAGCGCTCCGATGAACAACCGTGTAAGGATGGCATTGTCATGAGGTAGATGGTCAGTTGTGACTTTGAAGTAGGTGATGTACCTGCTTGCAGATGTCTTCGCATCATATGGATTGATGTTAAATGGTGTATATCTTGGTGGGAAGGGAACATCTCTCCACGCAGCACGATACGGTTGTCGTATCCTGAGGTCTTGGCAGTTTTCTCGGGCGTGGAACATGGTCCGGAGCTCCTGGACCTCTCTTCTTGCCTCCCTGGCCTCGTCTGCAGCGGTGGGAGCCGACATTTCAGGAGGATTATCACCCGGGTTTGGTGCATCTGAGTTCGAGTCCACATTGACCGTGGGACTTAAGCTTGTTTGGCCAGGCGTCCTTCCTTGCAGAGTTGGAAGGGCCACTTTAATCTCGTCCACGGACTTGACTAAGGCATACAGTATGGCCTCCAGAGTGTCGATGCGTTGGCGATCACTAGAACCATCTTGGTTGCTATCCGTCATGAACACCGTCCTCACGTGAGGAGAGATAGAAGGAACGGTGGAGGATGTGCCCTCTGAGTTATACCCTTGTACAGAGAAATCGTCAGGGTACATGGAAATGTTCTCCTCTGTTTCGGACTCAGAAGGAGTGGTACCCCCAGCTTCAGAGCTTGCCTCATCTTGAGAGTTGTGGACGTCCTGGGGGACGCCGGGATCTGCTGCATCTGTTGGGTGAATCATTTCCTCTAGATTATCTTCCTGGAACACCGAATTATCGTAGATATTTGGAGGAGTGCTACCCCCGGCTCCAGTGCCTCCCAGAGATGTGGACGAGGAATCTCCAAGTGTGGCAGATTTCGTCTTTGAGCGGGTACCTTGGTAAACTCGTCCTGTAACGGTGGTAGACAACCGCTTAGAAGAGAGTTTCTTGGTTACGACGGTAGAGATTTTTGGACTGGAGACATTTGTTTTCTTCTCTCTACCGCTACCAGGAATCTTCAGAGCAGAATTACAGGAGGCGACGAGAAGCGATTCGTCTTCTGAGCTTGGGTGTTGCAGTCGTTGGAAGACGGACTACCGGTCTTCTTGTACTGCCTCCTTATTACAGCAGCAATTGACAATGACTTGGGTGCAGTAATGTCCCCGAAAGGACTCTCTGCACACCGAGTCTTCATCTCTTTCCTTGCGTTTGTAAAGAATTACGTTGAGCAAGTCACCCGTTTTGTGGGCCCGGGAGTTCTGAGCACATGAGTGTGTTGGCATCCTGCCTGCTCCCTGATGTGGGGATAGTACGAGTACTTACCCCTGATCATTGTTAGGAGACTCTTGATAACTATCCCGTTCGTTGGACGCCGGGGGCTAGACACGGATAGTTTTATACAACTTTCCATCAGGGGCCCGCGTAATAGTCAGCAGGATGCCATGATAGTCAGAAGTTGGGACAGCTGTCTGAGCTCGATGAGCCCACGCTGCCCGAGACTTCTTCCTTCTAGAACCTGAGAGTGCATAGTAGGAAGAGTCCACATAGATTGGCACATGAGAGCATCTGGGGTCAGGATCGCCTGAGAGGCGGTCGAAGACTGACCGTGAGCCGCATGGAGCAGTTGGTATGCGGCTGGGTTTGGTGGCCGTACAGGCTGTCTGTATGCGGCTGGCATGTGTGGCCGCATGACCCTTCTATATGCGGCTGGGAGCGGTAGCCGTATGAACCTTCAAGATGCGACTGGAAGTCATGACCGTGCAGGCTGCCTGCATGCGGCTGACTTCTGTGGCCGTATGAGTCTTCTCTATGCGGTTGACGGTTGCGGCCGTATGAGCCTTCTTCATGCGGCTGGCACCCTTATGCGGCTTGGTCCGCATAGAGTTTCTCTTTGTCCCTGCAAAGTCTAACATCATAGTATTTTCTTCTATCGGACTTGGGAACAGCAGAGTCCTCTATGGCCTGAAGCAGGGCCGCATGAGAGTTTTCTCCGCCGTCTTGAGCAACAGAGAGTACTTCTTCGAGAGTTTGGGGAGGAGCGAATAATTTGGACCTCCACTCCCTGCGGGCCTTCTTCGTACGGGCTTGCCGCTGGACCGGGCCAGCGCTCTCGTCGGAGAGCATTTCTTCAAACACCTGTTGGTCGAACCGGGCGACCAGCATTTGTTGAGTGGAGCCAAGTTTGGCTGCGTCTGATTGCGTCACCAACTTCTCAGTCGTGGAGAAGTCAGTCCCCAGCAGAGTCACCATCGTGTTTGCCATTGATTGTAAAAGTATAGAACAATTTTATAGGAGGACTGAACTTAGACTCACAATACAAACTCGTTCGTACAAAGAAAGCCTAGGAATGAAAACCTAGGTACAACAATCTAAGTACGATTGTTTATTTTTTATTCTGGGGGGTGACGATAGAGGCTCGGGAAAGCGACAACAGCTCTGCCTTACTCCTTGGACGATCGGACGTAGCCTTGGCTCTGATGAAAAAATGCTCTTGGACGTGTGGGGAGACTCCTCTGTGCTCTCTTTTGTCCTCTCTCTGTCTCTGTCTGTTCTCTTTTTTGTTGCAAAGGAATGGCACCTTGTTATTTATAGGAGTGGGGTGTGATCAGTAGGGTTTGCAATGATTGCCCTCTCGAAAAGTCAGTGGCTTCAGGATTAATCAATCTGGGCCGTTTATCCTGAATGTAACAAATCTGGGCAATTAATATGGATTGCACCAAATCCTATAGGTAATTAATGTTGATTGCAATGAATCTTCATAATTTGTCATGACAAGCTCGGATCTTCTGCCACGTGTTCAATCTGCTTGATTGCAATAAATCTGATTTGATCCGGGTAATTATGATGATTGTAACAAATCTGGGTTGTTATGATTTGCTATCACCCATAACTCCGAGGGGATAAGACAGCCACGTGTCTCAACTGTCATGAGGACCGCCACGTGTCTCAACTGTCATGAGGACAGCCACATGTCTCAACTGTCGTGAGGACTGCCACGTGTCTCAACTGTCGTGAGTGGGACGTCCTGACAGAGCCACATGAGTGCGGTCTCTAAGTGAACCATATACGGATGGCCCCCACGATCCTAGCCACATGAAGGTAGCAGCCGCATGAGGGTGGCAGCCTCGTGAAGGAGGCAGCCGCATGAAGGAGGCAGCCACATGAATACGGTCTCTAAATGAACCACATATGGGTGGCCCCCAGACTCCTAGCCGCATGAAGGTATCAGTCGCATGAGGATGGCAGTCGTATGAAGGAGGCAGTCGCATGAAGGTGGCAGCCGCATGAAGGTGGCAGCCGCATAAAGAGAGCAACTGCATAGGGGTGACAGCCGCATAGGAGTGGCAGCCGCATAGGGAGCTTTGGACTTGGCGGATCATGCCAGCTATAAAAGATTTTCTTCTTTTCCCTAGGAACACGCCATCATGTCAGAGTCATCATTTTGACTTTTATGTCAGAGCTGTCATTTGTCAGAGCTGGCATTGTCAGGGCTGCCGTCAGAGTAATTAATTCAAGATACTGATTTATGGCCAGTTGTCGGATCGGATAGCGCGAGGCTACGTGACGTGGAACCATCCGAGCCGTATGAAGGACTTTAGGAGCCGCATGCGGCTCCTTCTGTTTGTGAGCCATACGGGAACCTGAAGGACTTATGAGCCGCATGAGGCTCCTTCTGTTTTGAGCCGCATGGGCTTTTTTTGTCTTTTTCCATGCTTCTACACGAATATGTTTCATGAACACGATAGTGACCCATCGTGGTGCACTCTTGACAAGTAACATGATATGATAGTGGCCCGTCGTGGCGCACTCATGATAAGTAAACCTGACATGGTATACCTCGATATGCTGTTTCGACAGCTAGCATGACATAACAAGAATGAATGGTCTGGACACCGTGGGCGATTGTATTTATAAAAATGAACCAGTATTGTCTTGCATCATATCTAGGACGGGGACCCCTGAATACCACGGTCAGGGGTACCTACTGAAATTGACTAAGGCTAATAACTAGAATAATCCAGTAGTCATGAAGAGATTTTCCAGCTACAGGCAATCCCGTTATCTGGGCGCGCAAGTGGACTTGTAGCCTGCTGACGAGTAGGGCACATTTCCAGCACACTGTCATGTGTTGCATCCTTCATGAACGAATATTTGACCTGGATAACCTGGATGGTCTACATGGCTTGTGGTTGTTGGAATATCTCATTGCATCTTGCTAGTAACTAGGCCTGTGATAACCCTAGTTAGTTAAAGTATCAAGCCGTACTCATTGCTTGGCCGTGATTGATTGGATGGAGTCTAACTCAGTCTAGTCTTGTCCTGATCCTGTATAAGATTGTTGCATGACCTGATTGCTTATGCTTTACTTTATCGATAAATGGAGGAAAACCAAGTTCCGTTCAGATGAAGGGTTACAACCCCGGTCCTTGTTTGGTTTAAGGGTTGTAACCCGGCTATCTGAATAGTCCCATGGTTATCTCATCGTATATCCTCATGATCTTTCTATATCTCTAGTTTTAATTTGTTATTATGTTTTATGCTAATTGCTGGTTTTAGTTTTTAAGTGAAGCCTCCTTTGTGGCACTTGCTCTTTCTGGGATCTGACCCAGCTGGTTTTGCATGGCCAGATACCGGAGCAGCTCCAGAGGATCTTCCTACCTTCCAGCCAGATGGTGACCACCAGGCGTAACCCAGACAATGAGTGGGTTTCCTTTTTGTTCTCCCACTTTATTGTAAAAATATTCTTTTGAGGCGTTTAGCCGATGAGCACGTGTTAGCTCGATTACACTTTACTTATTGTCTGCCTACGGGCTGTAACATGATTAACAAATCCTAGGGTTGATCATGTATGACTGAAACTCTTGCTAGTCTTCATATTTTGTACGACTAGCTTCATGATCATCCAAATATGTAATGTATGGGATGCCTTACTATTATATATTTGATGCTCTAACATCTTGTAACTGCTATTACTTGCTTGAGATTGAGACATTAGGCTTGTTCATGACCATAAGAGACTGATGGATTGTAGTTAAACCCTCATGTATCTAGACAGCCGTGACCGTATAACGAGGTAGATTCCATTTCAATATACGTAGCTGGCTATATCCGCCCCCGCTCTCCAGTATTCTGGTTCTGGGGCGTTACATGGTTTAAGTGGTGGCCCATACAGGTCTTATGAATTAAGATATGTGAGGGTTTACCGAATAGATGTCTCAATCAGTACTCGCCCTTGATCTCTGCTCGTATCCTCTGAATCCCTAAATTCTTGACCTAATCACATGCTTGTATCTTTGATCTGTCATAGTCTTTCCTTATTGTTCTCTATGTCGTCTTCTTCAGCGGCATTGTTCCTGGTCCTACCGATCGGTAAGGCGGAGTACCTACCGTGGGCCAGCAGCAACCTGGAGATCAAGCCCAGCATTCAGGAGTAGCCTCCAGAGTCATGCCTACTGGGGGTCAAGAGCCACCAGTTCAGCCAGTCCAGCCTGCAGAGCCCGATGATGGCACCTTGGTGGGTCTCATCAGGACATTGCTAGCATCTCAAGATCGTCGAGGCGACGCCTTGCACCAGGCAGTACAAGATGCTCTGAACAGAGGCGGTCATCAAGGGAACTAGGCAGCCAACAGCTTTAAGCGTTTGAACCCTCCCTTCTTCGACGGCAGTGAGGATGCGATTGCCGCAGATGCTTGGCTGCTGGATACATAAGTGATTCTAGAAGCGGCTAAGATGCCCGAGAACGAGAAGGTGGCGGTAGTACGCCTACAGCTATTGGATCTTGCCCGCAACTGGTGGGCGGCATAGGCCGTTCGATTAGTGGCACCTATTGTACGGACAATATTTTGTGAGAGATTCCAGACCAAGCTCTTCAATGCTGTAGCTCGGTACGATCTACAGACGAGGTTCACCAATCTGAAGCAGATGGGCAGGACGGTCGACGGATATGCGACCGAGTTTTCGAGACTTAGTCGGTTTGCTCCCACCTTAGTAGCGACCAAGTTCGACAGAGCCCAACAGTTCCAGCAGGGGCTCCACCTAGAGATTTTATTGGCAGTGGAGCAGTTTGAGCATCTGACTTTTGATACGGTATTGAGAGCAGCCAGGAGGCACGAGTATACCTCCCAAAGGATCGTGGGCAGGACCGGAGGTCGGAAGCGATCTCATGGCCACATGAATCAGTCTTCAGCACCAGCTCCGACAGCTAAGGCTTTGAGGAACTCTGAGGCGGACGGCCTCGGTGACGTCGATTCAGCATTCGACCCCAACGTATCCTCAATAATAGAAGCATAAGCAGCCTTCCACCATGGACTGCTCTTATTGTGGGAAGCCTGGACATGTTGTTTCAGAATGTCGCAGAGCACAGGGATTGTGCTCGGGTTGTGGAGCAATGGACCCCAGGGTTGGAAACTGCCCGAACAGGGGGAGTTCCTCTTCTTCAACCTTTTCTAGTCCTTCGGTGAGAGGACCAGCACCAGTCCAGCAGCAGCAACAGTTTTCGAGGCCCTTGCCGCCTCAGTCCCGAGCATTCCAGCAGTAAAACCCCCTACAGTATGCACAAGCCCAAGCCTTGACTCAGAACAGACATAAAGGTTTTCAGCAGAGGGGACCCGTACCCAGAGGACATGGTCAGGCGATGGCGATGACCGTAGAAGGAGTAGCGCCGGGTGAGGTAGTGGAAGGTACTATTCTCGTCAACTCCTCTCTAGCTTCATCATTATTTGATTCTGGTGCATCGCATTCATTTATGTCTGCACGATTCGCGACACGGATAGGACTGGAGCCTGAGTCATTATCAGTAAGGCTCAATATACTTACTAGTAACGGTCTTGTGGGAGTAGATAGAGTATTTTTCTCATGTTGGATCGTGGTTAGCGGTAGAGAGTTTCCCGCTAGATTGATAGAGTTTCCGATGGCCGATTATGATGTGGTCTTAGGGATGGATTGGTTAAGGAACCAGTATGCTAGGATAGACTGCCATGTTGGCAGGGTTGTTTTTAGCATTCCAGGCGAGCAAGAGTTTTCCTTTTCCCGAGGCGAAGTTGAACCTTCTCCTCCAGTATTGCAGATGGCAGTAGCAGCACTACAGTTACCCCGAATAGTCGAGGAGTTTTTTGATGTTTTTCCAGAGGAGCTTCCAGGAATGCAGCCAGAGCGAGAGATCGAGTTTACTATCGACTTGATCCCAGGGACAGCCCTAGTGTCAGAGAGAGTCTACAGGATGGCACCGTCAAAGTTAGAGATATTGTACAAGATGATTGAAGAACTCAGGACCAAGGGATTCATTCGTACAAGTGGATCGCCTTGGGGAGCCCCGATGCTTCTTGTAAAAAAGAATGATGGTATGTCCAGATTATGTGTTGACTATCGTACCTTGAACTCAGTGACAATCAAGAACAGATACCCTCTTCCGAGGATAGATGACTTGTTTGATCAACTCAAGGGGACAACAGTATTCTCGAAGATTGACTTGCAGTCAGGATACCATCAGATCAGAGTCAGAGAGCAGGACATCCCGAAGGCAGCTTTTAGATCTAGATATGGGCATTAGGAGTTCCTTGTTATGCCATTTGGAGCAACCAATGTGCCAGCTGTATTCATGGACTTCATGAATCGCATTTTTATGCCATATTTGGATCAGTTCGTGATTATGTTTATAGATGATATCCTAGTCTACAGCAAGAATGAAGCGGAGCATGAGTAGCATCTCCGTGTAGTTCTTCAAATTCCCAGAGAGCACCAGTTATATGCTAAATTCAGTAAATGCGAGTTCTGGCTCGATCGAATTTTGTACTTGGGTCATATCATCACCAGAGGAAGAGTAGAAGTAGATCCCCAGAAGATGGTGGCCATTGAGACATGGCCAGTACCCAGCACAGTGGCAGAAGTTCGCAGCTTTCTTGGCTTGGCTGGCTACTACTACCGATTTATTTCAGATTTTGCTCGGATTTCTGTACCTATGACCCAGTTGACCCGCAAGGATGTGCAGTTTGCTTGGACAGCAGAATGTCAGGATTCTTTTGAGAAGTTAAAGTGAGGTTTGATGACGCACCCATTCTTCCGCTTCCAAATAGGACTGGGGTATTCTCAGTGTATTGTGATGCTTCAGTCAGAGGTTTAGGATGTGTTTTGATGCAGCATGGGAAGGTAATAGCTTATGCGTCACGTCAACTTCGTGATTATGAGAGGAATTACCTAACCCACGACTTGGAGTTGGCACCAGTAGTGTTTGCACTTAAGCTTTGGAGACACTACTTGTACGGAAATAGGGTGAAGATTTTTACCGACCACAAGAGCCTGAAGTATGTATTCACCCAGAAGGATCTCAATATGCATCAGAGAAGATGGGTAGAGCTGCTTGTGGATTATGACATCAACCTGCAGTATCATTCTAGGAAGGCCAACGTTGTTGCAGATGCATTGAGCAGGAGAGCCGGAGTTTATTTTCTAACAGCATAACTAGAGTTATTAGCAGATCTTCAAAAGATAGGTATAGAAGTTGTCCTTCCTACCAGTGTGGCATTGATGGCCAGCATGTAAGTTCAGTCCAGTATAGTCGAGAGGATCAGGTTAGCGCAGCCATCAGATTCGAAGCTTCAGCGGCTTAGGACAGAATGTATAGCAGGACGAAGACCAGAGTTATGCATCCATGAGGATGATACACTTCGGCAGGGTAAGCGTCTTTGTGTATCCAGTGGAGATATCAGATAGGAGATCATGGAAGAAGCTCACAGTTCGCAGTATTCGATTCATCCCGGTGGCACAAAGATGTACCGTAATATCCGTCAGCACTTTTGGTGGAATGGCATGAAGAGGGAGATAGCCCGGTTTGTCTCTCGGTGTTTGGTTTGCCAACAAGTTAAAGTTGAGCATCAGAGACCGGCTGGACTTCTTCAGCCTTTACTGATTCCAGAATGGAAGTGGGAGCATATCACCATGGATTTTGTGACTGGATTACCTAGGTCCCCGGTCGGTAGAGATGCTGTTTGGGTTATAGTAGACAGGCTCACAAAGGTGACTTACTTTCTCCCGTTTAGAGTTGGTCAGTCGACGACTCAGCTAGCAGAGATGTACCTCAGGCAGATTATCAGAATTCACGGTATTCCAGTCAGTATCACCTCGGACAGAGATTCAAGATTTACGTCACACTTTTGGCGCAGTCTGCAAGAGAGTTTGGGAACTCACCTCCAGTTCAGCTCAGCTTATCATCTGCAGACAGATGGTCAGTCAGAGCGTACCATACGAACCTTGGAAGATATGTTGAGATCTTGTACACTCGACTTCGGTGGTTCATGGGAAGATCACCTACACTTGGTAGAGTTCTCGTACAACAACAGTTTCCAAGCCAGTATCCAGATGGCACCCTTCGAGGCCTTGTACAGCAGGAAGTGCAGACCTCCTTTAGCTTGGAATGATATCGACGAGAGGCAAATGCTTGGTCCCGAGATAGTAACCCGGACTATGCTTTCTTTATACACGTTATACACGAAGAAAAATTCTGATTTGATTGATATCGGGAGATCAAATAAGTAGGTGGTCAGACAAGTCAGAGATCATCTTCGAGTTGTACCAGATCGCCAGCGTCATTGGGCCGATTCTCATCGGCGTCCCCTTGAATTTTTCGTCAGCGACCATGTATTCCTTAGGATCTCGCCTACCCATGGTGTCATTCGTTTCAGCGTACAAGGAAAGCTTATTCCTAGGAATATAGGGTTGTTCGATATCCTCGAGCGAGTAGGAGACGTGTCCTATCGTCTCGCTCTTCCGTCGTTGTTGCGTGAGGTGCATGATGTCTTTCATGTATCCCAATTGCGACGGTATATCTCGGATCCGAGTCATGTCCTTGATCATTTGGAATTGGTTGTTGGTACCAACCTTTCGTATGAGGAGAGACCTGTATCCATATTGGACCGGAGAGAGAAGATACTCAAGAACAAGACTATTAGTTTAGTCCGTGTTGCTTGGGGTCATCACTCTCTAGGTGAGTCAACGTAGGAGCGTGAAGATGATATCCGATCGCGATATCCCGACCTGTTTGACGCGTGAGGTATAATGTCTTCCTTATGCCTTCTACATTCGCTTCCTTGCTTGCATGAATGATTGCTTGATTGATTGCCTAGTTATAACTTGCTTGTGATTAATATAGCTTGTCCTTGCCTCTCTAGCCTCTTAGTTAAATTTCGAGGACAAAATTCTTTTAAGGTGGGTAGAGTTGTAACGCCCGTGGTTCATATTACGTATTTTGGTATACGTGTACGTATTTTGACTCATATTGCATGTCTCATTGCATGGTTTATTTTGGCATTTCATTTTGCTTGGTTCGGTTCGGTTTGCTTGGTTCGGATTGGTTCAGTTTTGTTGCATGTGAACCAACCCCCACCTACCATCCACTCTCTTTCTTTATTAGCCACCTAACCACTCTCTCTCTTCCATTAATTCTCATAACTCTTCTTCTTCCTCACAATTACTCTCCACCTACCCTGAGAGAGAGAGAGAGAGAGAGGCTTAGGCAAGTGCAACTTACTTCATGGAGGAACTCAAATTTTGTTATTCCATTTTCTTCCTCACGAGATTCTAAGACACTTTAGAACTTAGCATTTTTTATTTCCATGGCTCATTTCATGTAGATCTAAGTTTGTTGCAATTTCGAATTTCTTGGGTTTTGATCTATTAAACCTGGTTATTTTCATGTTTTAATTGTTCCATGTTATAGAGAATTTCATTCTGCCCCATTTTGACCTATGGAAGTCTGGATTCTGACCTTAAATGAAGGATTATTGGAGCTTGAAAGCCATGGCTTCCATGGTTCTTCTTCTCGGAACAGTTGGAGAAGAAGAACAGTTCTTGACTTTATGGCTTTTTTATGCGACAAGTCCCCTGCGGCCGCATACACACTCCAATCTTCATGCAGCCTTAGCCGCATGGCTTGAGTTGACTTCAGTCGCGTGGCTCTGCTCGACTTTTAGCTGCATGAACCTATTTTCCATTGCCGCATGGCTTTGTTTCCCCCCGAACCGCATGAGCCCAAACCTTCCAGACCGTATGAAATTATTCTCTCCCGAGCCGCATGATCCCATGTTCCCTTAGCCGTATGAGCCCATGTTCCCCCGAGCCGCATGAGCCCATGTCCCCTTAGTCGCATGGTACTGCTTCCCCATTGTCGTATGGCTTAGCTTGACCTTGCTGTATGACCCTGTTCTCCTCGAGCCGCATGGCTCTTGGCATTGCCTGCCGTATGAGCTCGCTTCCACTCCCCTCAGCCGCATGGCGTTGGTTCCCCGAGTCGCATGAGCTTGTTTCCCCACTTTCGCATATGTCCGTTTCCCCTATTGCCGCATGAGACCCTCATCTATTGCCGCATGCCCCTCATCCACCTTACCGCATGAGCCTGTATTCCCGGAGCCGCCTGAGCTTGTTCCCCGAGCTGCATGAGACCCCCTCCCTTGTCGCATGGCTCTTTCCATAGCCATTGCACCCCTTTTATTATGTTGGGTTGTTATTTTATGCTTGTCTCATAACCCTCTGTGTAATATGGGTCCCTTGATAGAATGCTTGTACCTTGTAAATTCTGAATATGTTTCATGAACCCGATAGTGACCCATCGTGGTGCACTCTTGACAAGTAACATGACATGATAGTGGCCCGTCGTGGCGTACTCTTGATAAGTAAACCTGACATGATATACCTCGATGTGCTGTTGCGACAGCTAGCATGACATGATACGAATGAATGGCCTAGGCACCGTGGGCGATTGTGTTTGTAAAAATGACCCAGTATGTCTTGTATCATATCTAAGACGGAGACCCCTGAATACCACGATCAAGGGTACCTACTGAAATTGACTAAGGCTAATAACTAAAATAATTCAGTAGTCATGAAGAGATTTTCCAGCTACAGGCAATTCCGTTATCGGGGCGCATAAGTGGACTTGTAGCCTGCCGACGAGTAGGACACATTTCCAGCACACTGTCATGTGTTGCACCTTTCATGAACAGATATTCGACTTGGATAACCTGGATGGTCTACAGTGCTTGTGAATGTTGGAATATCTCATTGCATCTTGCTAGTAACAAGGCCTGTAATAACCCTAGTTAGTTAAAGTATCAAGTCGTACTCATTGCTTGGCCGTGATTGATTGGATGGAGTATAACTCAGTCTAGTCTTGTCCTGATCTTGTACAAGATTATTGTATGACATGATTGCTTGTGCTTTACTTTATCGATAAATGGAGGAAAACCAAGTGCCGTTCAGATGAAGGGTTACAACCCCGGTCCTTGTTTGGTTTAAGGGTTGTAACCTGGCTATCTGAATAGTCCCATGGTTATCTTATCGTATATCCTCGTGATCTTTCCACATCTCCAGTTTTAATATGTTATTATGTTTTATGCTAATTGCTGGTTTTAGTTCTTAAGTGAAGCCTCCTTTGTGGCACTTGCTCTTTCTGGGATCTGACCCAGCTGGTTTTGCGTGGCCAGATACCGGAGCAGCTCCAGAGGATCTCCCTACCTTCCAGCCAGATGGTGACCACCAGGCGTAATCCAGGCAACGAGTGGGTTTCCCTTTTGTTCTTCCACTTTATTGTAAAAATATTCTTTTGAGGCGTTTAGCCGACGAACACGTGTTAGCTCGATTGCACTTTACTTAATGACTTCCTATGGGCTATAAAATGATTAACAAATCCTAGGGTTGATCATGTATAACTGAAACTCTTGCTTGTCTTCACATTTTGTACGAGTAGCTTCATGGTCATCCAAATATGTAATATATGAGACACCTTGCTATTGTATATTTGATGCTCTAACATCTTGTAACTGCTAATACTTGCTTGAGATTGAGACAATAGGCTTGTTCATGACCATAAGAGACTGATAGCTTATAGTTAAACCCTCATGTATCTAGACAGCCGTGACCGTATAACGAGGTGGATTCCATTTCAATATACATAGCTGGCTATATCCGCCCCCGCTCTCCAGTATTCTGGTTCTGGGGCGTTAGACGGCCAAAGCAAGCAGCTTCCTGAAGCAGTCATTGGCCCGAGCATTCAAATAGCACAGCAGGTCGCGAAGCCCTGAATGGGAAGGACATAGCACAACCTATGGCACTTCGGGTTGGCTATCTACCCATCACCTAGGTCGTCAGGACCTCGAAGATCCCCAAACGTCGCCCAGAGTTGAACTCCCTAAGGGGGACATTTACGTACTTCTTAAAGGCAGTGATGGCTCCTTCTATACAGAGTTCTTCTATAAGAACATGGCTCCTATGAACGTAAAAAGCCTCAATCAGCAACCAACTTATACAAGGCCGCTCGCCACTCGAAATTAAGTTTGGATCTCGCATGGTAGTGAAGGATGCCTAGAAGAAGAACTCTTCAGAGGAGAATTTTCCTTTTTATAGGACCGATAATGGCCCAGAGTGCACCTCACATGGCCGACGGTCAGAATTCTCGTATTAATGGGATAAACCAAAGACTCTGCACAACGAATGTCAGTCTTAGACCCTTGTAATTCCCCATATTACAATGGAAATTAAGAGAGAAGTCCTTAAAGAGTGGACATTTATCGCTCTTTACTTCATAAGCCAAAGCCTTCAAGCCAGAGGCGCAGCTATTCGCCTGCGCCAACCTCAGAAGCAAGATGGTAGTAGGCCTGCCCTTTTCTTTACTTCAAAAACCAGTGTCTTCACTCCAGAGGCACAGCTACCTGCCTGCGCCAACCCCAGACACACAAGGGTGTTATACCCTTTCCTCCAAAGCCAACGCCTTCAAAGTTCAGAGGCGCAGCTACTTACATGCGTCCACATAAGGTGCAGGATGGTGATATGTTCACACCATCTCCATTTCCGCGATGCAGTCATCTGCTCTAATCCAGAAGCTTAAGTCACTTTTCTACAAGAGACTTGGGAACTCCCACTGTAACCAATGCAAGTCAGCCTGTCGCTCCAAAAGTACATTAACCTCGCCAACCTAAAGCATAAGCCTATTCGTCGCCTATAGCATAGTGACTCTGTTACTCCAAAATATAGCTTCATCGTTGCTCTAAATGCACAGAAGTCTCATTATCATTCGAAGCCAAGTCCACTCGTCGCCTAAAAGCACAGAGGCTCCGTCGTCACCAGAAGCACGGTCTACTCGTCGCTCTAGAAGCACAGCAGTACTTAGTCCTCACCAGAGGTGCAGGAAGCATGGGTCCACCCCAATTGGTTTGTTTAAACCGCCTCTTGTAGAAAAGATTAGGATTAAATCATGATTGATATCATATCAGATTGATTTAAATCTTAGACCATGATCAATTAGACTCCAAATCTAGGATGAAATCCCAAGATTTACTCGGCTATATCCGAGCAAGCAAATCGACACGCGCCATGTGTCACCTCCTTTGGTTATGTTGATAACAACCAGAGATCTCGATTGAGGGGAATCTCGATGTCCACTACATATCAGCACCGCAGAAGCCCGTACCGTACAATTATGACAGATTCTTTCATATCTCAGGAATCCTAATGTACATCGCATATGTGCTCGGTTCTCTATAAATAGAAGGAGTCCTCCTTCAACTTAAAGAGAGCGACAACCTTCATCTAAGAAGGAACAATCCACCAACCAATCAACAGAAGAACAACCCCCTCCAAGGGATCTTCTCCTCCAGACGGTCCCTTGATTAGTGACCCCAGAGTTCCATCAAAGGCGTCAGAGAGCCAGAGCAAGGTTTATTCGTCATTAGATCGTCAACGGAGTAAAGGAGCCGCTATAGTAATTGATCTCCACCGTCACACTTTTCCAGAAACCTCTTCTCCCTGTACTTAGAATATCCTGTTTAGGACTTCTTTCTTTGTACATAGATACCTTATACATTCAATAAAGTAAAAAGTTCGTTCAACCTTTTGTTTTGTAAAACAAAATGGTGACTCTGCTGGGGACTACCTTCTCCTCCAATGATAAGGTGGTAACACAATCTGATGACAACTTGCTGGGATCTTTCCAAGATATGATGGTCGTACGCTTCGACCAGCAAGCTTTTGAAGATCTCCTCTCTGATGAAAATTCGAAAACTTCAAAGCGGTTCATAGACTCAACGTGTTTGGAGGCCTAAGGCGACTGCAGCTAGCAGCACGATGGCGAGAACTGCGTCTCAGGACCCCCTCA
Organism: Iris pallida; assembly: GCA_029216955.1. Classification (NCBI taxonomy): domain Eukaryota; kingdom Viridiplantae; phylum Streptophyta; class Magnoliopsida; order Asparagales; family Iridaceae; genus Iris; species Iris pallida. The sequence goes on along the minus strand of JANAVB010022997.1, from coordinate 6,164,161 downwards.
ACACCGAAGCCACGGAGAAGATTTCGGCTGCTATATCCTTATCCCTCGACCGATTCCGGTCCTGGAAAAGCATGGCGAAAAAGACGATGGTTCTATGGTTGATCTGACGAAGGCATGATGACAAAGGAAGCGCACACCGGTCCAACCCCTCACGATGGGAGCATTACCGGTAAGAAGATCTATCTTTGACAGAATCACTTTTCCTTCTGGCGAGCCTTCGACAGACTCTGAATACTACTCATCCGCTGAGGGTAGTAGGAAGTGATCCCAGGTGGTTCGTGCTTTGTGTAATAAGCGCACGGCACCTATGGCAGACCAGAGGCCCGCGTTGAGAGCAAAGGATCCACGACTCCGAGATCCAAGCCAGGGGGTACATCCTACGGAGAGGGAGCCACACGAGCAGCGTTTCCACAGAAGTGACAAGAGGCTTCCCCACCAGACCCGCTCTGATCGTACTTGCGTGCAGCTTCCCTGTACGTATAATGGGGGCGCTATGGCAGAAGATCCGACCCTCTCGCAAGTGGAAGAAGAATCTGTAGAGCAGGGCGTGCCTAAATCAAGGCACTCTTACACCCAGATTACCATCAACTACTGCTGCCAGCAAACGACCGTGCCATCATCGAGCCGACGTTCCATCTTCCAGAGACTTCACTCCACATCGACCCCATGCCAGAGGCTCAACAGGGAGTCGGTGAGCCATAGAGAAGACGAACCCCACATCGTCACATGCTACGCGGCGCAGGGTTCCAGAGCTTTCAAGAAGCCCTCCCAGAATCCTTCCGTGTCGATCGCTAAACCGAAAAGGAGGCTGAAGAGCAGCAAAGGTAAGGTACCCGATGCAGGTGTGTTCCAAGGTACTTGTTGCAGATCTGCATTGGATGCCATGCCAAATACTAGGGGTAGCCAGCCTCCTACCATATACGGCAACCCTGTGTTCGGAACTGATGAGGAGCAATACGACACAGATGCCTGCATCGGCACATCCAGTCACCAGACTGGGGTAGCAACCGTGCTGAGTCCGAGGAAAATCACAATCTTACGGTGTATCCTTAAGAAAGCGAGGTTCAGGCATCTGAGCCAGAGAGCAAAGGATCCACGGCTCCCTCAACTCATCCTCACACTTGGTCCGTGTTCATGGCCGATGGCAACGAGTAAGACAACAACGAATCTCTCAGACGTATTGAAGCCCTCGAGACAAAGTTAGATACGCTGACTGACACCATAAAGAATCTTTCCTCGGTCATAATCGACCTCATGAGCAATATGGCCCCCGCTGCCTCTATACCTGCGCTTGATCTTCCAACCAATGACGGATCCAGCAGGCTGTCTGCCATCTACCAGACATGACCCTCCTCGTCTACTCCATCGGCTACAGGTTCTGCAATGCCGACCGAAATACAGCAGGCCATCAAGGAGCTGTATGCTCATCATGATGCCAAGGAGAAGCAAGCAGCACTCCTGAAGTTGGATAACCGACAACCCTACCCTGCCGAGTAGGACAACGTCGTCTATCCTTACAAATACAATCTGCAGACGCTTACACCCTACGAAGGGAAGGGGTCTCCTCGATAATACTTGAGGTACTTTACCTCGGTAAATGGGCACCTTCCAAAGGATGACGCCCTCATATCCAATATATTTATAGGAGCCCTGCAGGGGGTAGCCTACGAATGGTTCTGCAGTCTTTCGGACGATTGTATCTCATCATTTGAAGACACGAAGACTGTATTCGTGGACCGATTCTAAGAAAGAAGGATGGAAATGACGATGTCGACCCTCATCGAGATTGTCCAGAGGGAGAAGGAGCATGTCCGTGCATACATCGAGCGCTTCCGCCAGACAGCCCTCAAATTACCGCCCAGTATGCCTGAGTCCATGCTTATGGACTCTTGTTGCAAGAACATGCTACCCACAATCAAATTGTGGCACAGTGCTCCCTGCATGGAGTGGACGCCTTTCATTACAGAGGCGAACGCCGCACAGAGGAAAGCCCAGGATGCGCAGCTCCTGAGGCTACACTTTCCTGAGCCTGAAGACAAGGGAGACGCTCGTCCAGCAACAACCCCAAAGACGAAAAAGACAAGCAGGCCATGACCATCAACATCTCCAAAGTTTCAGCATCCGTGAACCCCAAGTCCGCGAAAATGCACAGGCCGAAGGAGACTTACTTCTTGTCACGCCCCAGTCCCAAAATACGTAGGACTAGGCATACGAAATATGCCAGCTGCATGCATACAAAGAATACTCTAATATATGGAATCTTCGTACATATACATAAGCTGTAAATCACAGGCCAATCACAAATAACTATATCTTATCCACAAAATCACAAGAGAAAATGATAGTCCAGATAGTACCAAATAAAAGTGTCAAAAGATAGATAATCGGGTGGAAACAAATCCACTACCAAACAGCTATAAATATAATCTAAGATACTAGAGTTCAACTTCTCAAAATAAATAAAAGATATAAGTAAGGGAAGAATCAGACATCGTCAGAGGGTGAGATATCCTCGATAGAAAACGAAGGAGCTAAACCGAGTCCGTGCTCCTGGGGCAATCTAGACCATCTACACCTGGAGAGATCACCAGGTCCTCAGCGGGCCATAACAAGATACAGAAAAACATGCCATATAAACTGAATATAAACTGCTCACAATAATTCGAATCATAACATGGTTCAGCATTTTATCATCGAAGCAGTGAACTACACCTACAACCAAACAAGGACAAGGTGTGGCACACTAGTCGTGACAAAATACTGTTCCAAGCCATGAATGGTATAGTACACAACCATATGGAAAAGTACATACACCTACGGATAAAGGTCATCTAACCATTCTAAGAGGAATGCATTTTAAGAACAATTCATGGTCGCATGACTACCGGATCAAGTCAGGAAAATACCAATACAGTACAGTACCTCAGTAGCGAGTCACAACACCATATACTATTCCTCAGTATCGAGCGAGTCTATATCATATAGTCTACCTATCGTTCCCCAGTAGCGAGCGAGTCTACGATAGATAGGGTGGTAGTCAACTTCCAATCATGTTCTCCCCGCCCAATGCCAACTCATAACTGCTAAGTCTTCTAGCATGCAACTCTATTAGCATTTATTTTCTAGCGCACGTCCTCACGTATTGGTGGCCAACCAACTACGCACGTACGAGACCTATATGAGACTCGTGATTCGTGTAACACATGTGGCAAGGCCAATGAATGCATCACTACATAGGGTAGTCTTCTTAACTTTAAGTCGATGCATAATAATAATGTAATAGAAATAAAACTAAACAGTTAATTGCTTAAAATATATCAAGATAGAAAATGATAATAAGTAAGAAAATAAAACTAAATCAGCATGCTAACTGGCAGTAAATAAGCAGAATATAATGGCAAGGTATCTTGCCTGAGGGTGGTACGAGATGTAGCAAAATCCGACAGTCAGAATCGTCCACACGAAAGTCAAGATCCACAAGGAGCTCCGGATGCTAATACAAACATCACGAACGAGTTTGGAATAAAAAATATGCCTAGGAAACGCCTGTCCAAAAGTTAAATTCTGGAACAGGGGCAAAATCGTAATTTCGGGTCAAAACGATGTCCGCCGTTGGACCCGTTTTGCACCAAAATGAATGCCAGTATCTACGGTCTCTAAAGTTGTCAAACTACATGTCTACGGATCCAGTTTGAGTAGACGAACTCAACGGTATGTCCAGCTTTGGATTCCGATGAGCCGTGCACAAATTCGCCCGTTAGAACGGGTCGCGGGCCCGCCCAATAGGCGTTCTATTTGACCTTCTCAGAATCGGACCAAACTTGGCATACAAGACCAGAAAAATGATACGATCCTGCTGGCATAAGTTTCGTCTCGATACGACGAACGTACACGAAGTTATGGCCAAGTTTGCAAAAGGTCGATACGGGGGTATCTTGACGGATACGTACTGATTTCGTCGCGCACACGCAACAAAATCGAGTTTCGTCAGTTCCCACATGTCCGCAACATCCATATGCGCCTTTCGATGCGTATAGTGCGCGAGCACGTCGCCCGGTTTGTCGGGGCGCACACCGTATCGATGAGAATTGTTGAAATTTACTATTTAAAAACCAATTTTTTTCTAAACTTTGAGACTGTTTTAACAACAACATACTTAATGAAAATCAAAACTAAAAGATGGGTTTCTATCTCGTATAGGTTGTCAATACATCCTTTCAAATAGAAAATCTAAACTGTTAATGGTTTTGGCAAGAACTGCCTTCAAAGTTCGGGTCCGGCTCGGGTTTTCTGTTCACGTTTGGACAGATTTTCGGGATTTTTGGTTCGATTTCTATAACAATTTAATGCACGAGAAATTAACCTACTTAAAGGGGATAGAAGGGGGTTATATTAGCTGTACATAGGATTTGATAGATCGATATTTAATGGAGTATACAGAGAGGAATAGCGCGATGAACTTGCGTACCTGGAGAGGTTCGAAAACAGGGGACCCTGCTTTGGTTCTCAGTTTTCGGTGATTGCGAGGAGCTCCGGCAATGGGTGGCCGGTTTAGATGGTCGAGGTGGGGCGCCTGGTAATGGGAAGCTTCTCGGAAAGGAGACGAAGGTGGGAGGTTGAGTATTTCTTGCGAAATTTGAGATAGGGTTCCGACTTTGTTGCGGCGAGTATGAGTATTATACTCTCAGCCGTGTTGATCTCTATCTAGATGGGTTCGAGACTAAGCTCAGGATGAGGAGAGATCTAGGTTGGGGAAGATTTGATTAAATCTTTGATTTAAACTTCTCAAATCAATGCTTACACCCCATGCGCGGCTACAACGTAATTCTGTAGAAAGGGGTATCGGGTTTGGGGTGCTACTGTTCACCTGGTGAACAGTAGCGCATGTTATATATATATATATTTATTTATTTTTTGTGCTATTCCTAATGGCTTCCATGCAGTAGAGCCTGTATGGGAACATCTCGGGCTGTATTGAATAGTGCTGACGTCAGCAGGACATCAGCAGAGCTTTTTTTTTCCTCTTTTTACAAAAAAAACCCTTTTTAAATCAACAAAATATATAAATATTATTTATATCTAAAATTCTAGTTTAACCACATATTTCATAAAAATATATTTCATATATTTATAAATTCCTAAAATACCTTGTAGCATTTATTTACTCTATATATAAAAATAACTCACTTAATATTGAAACCCTAATATCATTAAACAAATATAATTTCCAATTATTTCTAAAATAAGTAAATAATACATAAAAAGGAATTTATGAACAAGTATAAAAATATTTCTTAAAATAATTGAATATTACGACAAGTAATTTTAGAGGGGTACGACGCTAGTCAGGGCACACGATGCCACTCGTCGTACCATATTGTCTAGTCAATGAGCGTAACAATTTATAAATACGACTAAGACTTTATTTATAAATAAATATCAAATAATTCCAAAAAAAATTCAAGCCATATAGAATAATTTTAAAATCTTTTAAAAAAAATTCTGGGGGTTTACATCCTACCCAACTTACAATAATTTCGTCCTCGAAATTTAGGAATAATATGGTAGATGGGGTTGAGGGGTAGAAGGAGTAGTTTAAGGCGAGGATATCGCCACACGACTGAAGTGATACCTTGGATCCATTTCTCAAGTACAGTGCATTGTCTCTCTAAGACAAGAACAATAAAGGGTTCAAGATGATGCTATTGAGTACGAATGAGTAGTTCATAGGCGACAAAAAATAAAATAATTCAAAAGAGAATTGCCAAGGCTGTCGCGGATGAGACTCTAAGGGAAAGTTTTACTATGTCTCCATCTACGTAGGGTAATATAAGTACAGCGAACCAAAGTACAATAGGTTGATCAGACCATCATGCACCGGTTCTGAATAGACAATATGTTAGTGAGTGCACCCAATAACACATATGTCATGAACAAGCTCGATAAAGAATAAGCTTGCAAAATTAAGACTAAATTATCAGCATAAGGTAGTCAAAATATCCCGGAGGTAATGATGAAGGAAATTAAATAGTCCAAGATCTTTTAAAATCAAGTCTTGTCCGAAGTGTGGGCCTATGCAGTTGGCTTTGTTGGCTAGCTAAGTTAGTGTCCTCTGAATTTAGAGTCTGAGTAAACTCATCAACATGATTCATAAGGACAAAAGATTTGTTAGGTTGTGAGGTATTCTACCTAACTTACAAGAGTTCAACTAATAGTGTGATGGGACAATAGGTCAAGCGATCAAGATAAAGTACAAAGTAAAGCATTTAAGGAATTAAGTAGAACATAATCACATATAGCGTCAAAAGACTTAGTCAAGGTTGGATCTCTAATTGAAGTCAAAAAGTATTTTGGTATCATGGTAGAGGTTATAGTTTAGTCATTTAACCAGAAAGTCATATCAAAAATAGAGTACAAGGAGATGTGTTTTAGTGGGACATGATATACCTAGATGATGGTGAGCTCGTCTAGATCTTGTATATGAAATTTGTTTGAAGGTAACAGCTGGTCTCGTGCTCCGAATAGCAAGGTCACGATCGAGTACACCAAATGATCTAAAATAGAAAGTGGGTGTTCATGAGGCACTAATTTATCATCTAATGGAAACCAATTTATCCTAATTGGTAAAAGAAGTCTAGATGGCATTCAATCTATAATCTCCAGAAATTTCTCTCTCAAAACTGAAACCAGGACACAAATGTATGATTGATAAAGTTAGAAATATTCTAAGTCGTGGTATCATACCTTGACTTGATATTAAAGGGTAACAGATAACATGATGCAGTGGATATGAATTAAGGACGAAGTGATTTCGAGTAGATGGAAGGATATTGTGTATGTCATCCTTGTGTTCCCATGGGAATTCTCTTGGCATGAAACACTATAATGACATACAAACCGAGGACATGGGCCATTTCACATATATAAGGTCCATAAAAAGGTATCTAACTCTAAGACATGTCTTCGAAATCCTTTTTGACCAAATCCTTAATCGTTATTCTACGCAAGTCTGACTATGATACGATTTATGGGTTTACTAAAGATGTTTATAGGTAGTACTCTGCAGTGCAATTGCTAACTCTTAATCCCAATGTGTTTAAGAAGAACGAGATAACTACTCTAGGCATGAATATGACACTAATGAAGGTGCACCAATAATGTATTAACTAGAATAATACCTGTGGTATCTGTCAACTCGGGAAGGGTGTCTAACACTGTCATGGTGAATGCTTGTCCTTGTCTTAGATTATTCATCTCTTCTCCAGCATGCCTATACTCTAGTGTCTGGCCCTCTAAGGCTGGTCCCTCCTGATATTCTTCTAAGGAAAGTGGTTGTGTTGCACCTGGTCTGAGAGTTTTTGGCCCTCGTAACTGCTGCTGTGATGGTGCTGGAGCTAAACTGTGTGTGGCATGTCGGTTGGGACAATCTCAAAGTTTATGCTCATTGGAACCCTAATTGAAGCAACACTTTAGTCGCCGACGACAGTCCTTCTGCTGGTGCCCTCTCCTTCCACAAAACTGGCAGGTTATTGTACTTGGAACTTGGTAGGGCACGGCTTGCTATTGATATTGTGCAGTAAGTCGTCGTTCGGGGCCTCCTGAACCAAGTTGAACTGGAAGGTCTATCGGGGCATAGTATCTTTGAGTTTGTTGTGCCTCCATATGAAGGATCTCCTGACTTCTAGCTTCTTCTAACACTGCGGCGTGCGATATTCTTGATTGCACAGTAGTGTGTGTTTAAGCTCGGGTCTTAACCCATTATCAAACTTTTTTGCCTTCACTTTTTCTGTCGGTATCAATCCTTCGACAAATCTGCTTAGTCGGCTAAATTCTGCATCATACTCATCAACCGACTTGTCGCCTTGTTTGAGGTGGAGGAACTGATCATACAGTACATTCCGAGCAGCAATTGGAAAGTACCTCTCGTTGAAGAGTTTGTAGAACTCTTCCCATGACTGATTGGTACCCAAGCGCCTCTCCTCCGCCTTCCACCAATGATGGGCATTGTCCTCGAGTAATAAATCAACTGCGGTCATCCAATCTTCTTTAGGCAACTGTGACGCCCTTAACTTCTTCTCGGTGCTGATAAGCCATGAAGAAACTTCTAGTGGGCCTTCGGTACCTTTGAAGGTCCTCGGCTTCATTAGGGTAAAATCTGAAATACTGCCTACGTATGAATGGGGCCTTGGTGGAGGTGCTGGTACTTGGGCTGGTGGTGGAGATGGGGGTCTATTAGGTGGAACCATCACGTCTTGTCTCAATAGCTCATTTTGCTGCCAATGAGCCCGCAATAAAGTATAAAGGAACCGATTGGTATCATCTCCATCACTCGGGGGCATAGGCATCTGCGGTCCAGCTTGAGGTAGATTCTGATGAAGGGGTGATGAAGTATACCCTCCCTGGGGTATAGGGGTCTGCTGAACAGGCTGAACTAACTGGGGTTCAAAGCCTTGGGGATGCTGGTGAGTAGGTGGGGTCGTCTGGTCTGGCTGAGAAGGCATGGTTGAGGTTGCTATAGGATGCTGTGAGTGAATTTGCTCCTCCTGGGCTACCGAGTTTCCTGGTGTGACGGCAAGTGGTGCAGCGCTACCACTATGAGGATTCATTTTCTGGCACGAGATATAGAATTTTCGTTAGAACAATTTCAAGCTAGATGCAAGTCAAGCAATCAAATGAGAGTTTGAAGAGGAATCAAGGAAGGTATCAAACATGTAGATGAGATGCCTAATTTCTAATTCTATATGCAGGCTCGTATCAGCACAGTTATGTAGCCGATACGATATGCTCTGACCTGCATGGGCCACCACAAAAATATGTCACGCCCCAGTCCCAAAATACATAGGACTAAGCATACGAAACATGCCAGCTACATGCATACGAAGAATACTCCAATATGTGGAATCTTTGTACATATACATAAGCTGTAAATCACAGGCTAATCACAAATAACTATATCTCATCCACAAAATCACAAGAGAAAATGATAGTCCAGATAGTACCAAATAAAAGTGTCAAAAGATAGATAACCGGGTGGAAACAAATCCACTACCAAATAGCTATAAATATAATCTAAGATACTAGAGTTCAACTTCTCAAAATAAATGAAAGATACAAGTAAGGGAAGAATCAGACATCGTCAGAGGGTGAGATATCCTCGATAGAAAACGAAGGAGCTAAACCAAGTCCGTGCTCCTGGGGCAATCCTGACCATCTACACATGGAGAGATCACCAGGTCCTCAGCGGAACATAACAAGATACAGAAAAACATGCCATATAAACTGAATATAAATTGCTCACAATAATCCGAATCATAACATGGTTCAGCACTTTATCATCGAAGCAGTGAACCACACCTACAACCAAACAAGGACAAGGTGTGGCACACTAGTTCGTGACAAAATACTGTTCCAAGCCATGAACGGTATAGTACACAACCATATGGAAAAGTACATACACCTACGGATAAAGGTCATCTAACCATTCTAAGTGGAATGCATTTTAAGAACAGTTCATGGTCGCATGACTACCGGGTCAAGTCAGGAAAATACCAATGCAGTACAGTACCTCAGTAGCGAGTCACAACACCATATACTATTCCTCAGTATCGAGCGAGTCTATAGCATATAGTCTACCTATCGTTCCTCAGTAGCGAGCGAGTCTACGATAGATAGGGTGGTAGTCAACTTCCAATCTTGTTCTCCCCGCCCAATGCCAACTCATAACTGCTAAGTCTTCTAGCATGCAACTCTATTAGCAGTTATTTCCTAGCGTACGTCCTCACGTATTGGTGGCCAACCAACTACGCACGTACGAGACCTATATGAGACTCGTGATTCATGTAACACATGTGGCAAGGCCAATGAATGCATCACAACATAGGGTAGTCTTCATAACTTTAAGTCGATGCATAATAATAAAGTAATAGAAATAAAACTAAACAGTTAATTGCATAAAATATATCAAGACAGAAAATGACAATAAGTAAGAAAATAAAACTAAATCAGCATGCTAACTGGCAGTAAATAAGCAGAATATAATGGCAAGGTATCTTGCTTGAGGGTGGTGCGAGATGTAGCAAAATTCGACAGTCAGAATCGTCCACACGAAAGTCAAGATCCACAAGGAGCTCCGGATGCTGAAACAAACATCACGAACAAGTTTGGAATAAAAAATATGCCTAGGAAATGCCTGTCCAAAAGTTAAATTCTGGAACAGAGGCAAAATCGTAATTTTGGATCAAAACGATGTCCGCCGTTGGACCCGTTTTGCACCGAAATGCGTGCCAGTATCTACGGTCTCTAAAGTCGTCAAACTACATGTCTACGGATTCGGTTTAAGGAGACAAACTCAACGGTATGTCCTGCTTTGGATTCCGATGAGCCGTGCACAAATTCGCCCGTTAGAGCGGGTCGCGGGCCCGCCAAATAGGCGTTCCATTCGACCTTCTCAGAATCGGACCAAACTTGGCATACAGGACCAAAAAAATGATACGATCCTGCTGGCGCAATTTTTGTCTCGATACGACGAACGTACACGAAGTTATGGCCAAGTTTGCAAAAGGTCGATACGAGGGTATCTTGACGGATACGTACTGATTTCGTCGCACACACGCAACGAAATCGAGTTCCGTCAGTTCCCACACGTCCGCAACATCCATACGCGCCTTTCGATGCATATAGTGCGTGAGCACGTCGCCCGATTTGGCGAGGCACACACCGTATCGGTAAGAATTGTTGAAATTTACTATTTAAAAACCAATTTTTTTCTAAACTTTGAGACTGTTTTAACAACAACATACTTAATGAAAATCAAAACTAAAAGATGGGTTTCTATCTCGTATAGGTTGTCTATACATCCTTTCAAATAGAAAATCTAAACTATTAATGGTTTTGGCAAGAACTGCCTTCAAAGTTCGAGTCTGGCTCGGGTTTTCTGTTCACGTTTGGATAGATTTTCGGGATTTTTGGTTCGATTTCTAACACAATTTAATGCACGAGAAATTATCCTACTTAAAGGGAATGGAAGGGGGGTTATATTGGCTGTACATAGGATTTGATAGATCGATATTTAATGGAGTATACAGAGAGGGATAGCGCGATGAACTTGCGTACCTGGAGAGGTTCGAAAATAGGGGACCCTGCTTCGGTTCTCAGTTTCCGGTGATTGCGAGGAGCTCCGGCAATGGGTGGCCGGTTTAGATGGTCGAGGTGGGGCACCTGGTAATGGAAAGCTTCTCGGAAAGGAGACGAAGGTGGGAGGTTGAGTATTTCTTGCGAAATTTGAGATAGGGTTCCGACTTTGTTGCGGCGAGTATGAGTATTATACTCTCAGCCGTGTTGATCTCTATCTAGATGGGTTCGAGACTAAGCTCAGGATGAGGAGAGATCTATGTTGGGGAAGATTTGATTAAATCTTTGATTTAAACTTCTCAAATCAATGCTTACACCCCACGCACGGCTACAGCGTAATTCTGTAGGAAGGGGTATCGGGTTTGGGGTGCTACTGTTCACCTGGTGAACAGTAGCGCATGTTATATATATATATATATATATATATATATATATATATATATATATATTTATTTATTTATTTATTTATTTTTGTGCTATTCCTTATGGCTTCCACGCAGTGGAGCCTGTATGGGAACAGCTCGGGCTGTATTGAATAGTGCTGACGTCAGCAGGACGTCAGCAGAGCTTTTTTTTTTTTTCCTCTTTTTACAAAAAACCCTTTTTAAATCAACAAAATATATAAATATTATTTATATCTAAAATTCTAGTTTAACCACATATTTCATAAAAATATATTTCATATATTTATGAATTCCTAAAATACCTTGTAGCATTTATTTACTCTATATATAAAAATAACTCACTTAATATTGAAACCCTAATATCATTAAACAAATATAGTTTCCAATTATTTCTAAACTAAGTAAATAATACATAAAAAGGAATTTATAAACAAGTATAAAAATATTTCTTAAAATAATTGAATATTACGACAAGTAATTTTAGAGGGGTACGACGCTAGTCAGGGCACACGATGCCACTCGTCGTACCACATTGTCTAGTCAATGAGCGTAACAATTTATAAATACGACTAAGACTTTATTTATAAATAAATATCAAATAATTCCAAAAAAAAATTTCAAGCCATATAGAATAATTTTAAAATCTTTTAAAAAAAATCTCTGGGGGTTTACACTTCTTCAATGACGAGGATACGCTGGAGCTCTTTGAGATGCTTACGAAGTGTTACAAACTATCCATCCTGGTACCCCGGCATCCTGATGATGTGGGAAAGGTGGACCATCCCAAGTACTGCCATTACCAACAGTACGTCCACCACTCAACACGAGATTGCTATGTGTTGAAAAGAAAAATACAGCGCCTCATCAACGCCAACGTCATATCATTGGATTATGAGGAGAAGACCGTTATGGAAAATATGGTTACTCTCGAATTTAGGAGTTTTCCAGCCACAGAGGTGCAAGATGGCGTCGTCCCCATTCCATAGGCGACAATGGAAGTAGTCAACCTTCCACAAGCACGGGACAACGCTCCCGTTCTTCATACCTCAAGGCAAAGTCATGTGGATTCATCCTAACTTAGTCCTTGACATGATGGCACGTACGACCCTTTCTTCCAAAGGAAAGAAAAGCAAAACATACCGTATGGTCTCGGCTTCGACAAATGATGCTTTGGTGACCACCTGCTCAGCGCAGCGACAAGAGGAGAGCCAGGCTCCAGAGCAGGAGGAGTCTCCACCGACTACTTCCCCTGTCCCAGATGTATCAGGAGCAGGTCCATCTCAAGCTCCCAACGCACCAGAGACAGGTCCATCTCGGGCTCCTGCCACGGATAAGCAGAAACAGAAGGAGATTTGCTTCGACAAACCTTTCAGAAATGATCTGGTAATAGGGCCTATCAAGCCCAACAACTTTGATATTCTAGCATAGCTGGCCAACACTCCAGCTAGATTGTCACTTTTTAAGCTACTCCGCCTCTCTAAAGAGACTCGAGACACGCTCAGTAAAGCCTTACAGAACGTCGAGTCCTTCCTTACTCAGGTTCGGCCACCAAAAGACAATTATGCAGCTTGCCCACATTGCTACAGCGTGGTCGAAATAATTTCCAGTATCACTTCCACCCAGCAAGACATGCTGCTAAAAAATAACTAGCACAATCGCCCCCAGTATTATACAGGATATGTCAGTACCATTAAGGTCGATCGTATCCATATCGACCTGGGTTCCTCTTTGAGCACTATCCCAAGAAGCCTCCTTCAAACTCTAGGGATTCTGATGCATCGGTTGACAGCCTCGAACACAACAATTAGCGGCTTCAACGCAGAAAAGAGCGAACCTCTGGACAAAATTTGCCTGAAGTGTCAGATTGGTGACCTCCATATTGAAGTAACTTGCTATCTCATTGATGCATACATAAACTACAATATGCTGCTAGGACGACCATGGATCCATGAATACATGATTGTCCCTTCTACCCTACATCAGTGCATGAATTATGTGGCCAGAGATGGGACCATCAAAACGGAGCTTGCTGATATCGAACCATTTCGAGGACTTGAAGCCTACTATACGGATGCTGATATGTATAAGGTAGTCCCCTGGAATGATGATAGCAATGAGACTGATGACGAGGCAAAGACAGCCTCAGAAAGCATAGCAGCGACCAAAGAACCTTTAAAGGTGCGACTGAAAGGAAGGCCTCCCAAAGTATCAGCACCTCTCATTGTTAAGCTTCGGGGCAGACCTCCACATTCACCTCTAGTGATGATAGAAGATGGTCAGGAGCCGATACGAATAAGGCTACCCCGGAGGTCTCCAAAGCTAACTACGAAGGCGCAGGTGCATGCGACCACAGCCCCTTTAATGGTCAAACTGAAAGGGAAGCATCCTCCCCCTCCTCCCATAACAGCTCTAGTCCTCACTGACGAAGAGTTAGAAGACTACGTATGTGCCAACATTGAGGCACACTCTTTCGACGATCTAATCCCCCGGGATAAGATATCCCACTTTATTAACAGAAAGTGCTCTTCAAACTACTCTGGTGCATGTTGGAATACCAAATATTTCCTAGACAACTCTTTATGTAAGCTACACACGCAGGTGACGACCGTCAACCATGTGAGCCGAGTTTTCCCTGTCCGGTGTGCCTACTTCGCAGTTCCAGCCAAGAAAAAAGAAGAGGAAGCCATCATATTCGGTCGATTGGAGCATCCGTAGCGAATAACTCTTGAAGACCTAGACCTTGATAGTGGCAGGATGCAGTTCTATCGCTACACTGCGTAGGCCAAAAACCTTATCTAGAAGATGGGTTACGACATGAACAGCAACAAGGGGCTCAATTATGGCAAGGGCTGGCATCTTTCCTTACGAATTCATGCTCCAAAAGAAAAAGCTCAAAACTATTACCAACGTACCTATCGAGGGTTCCGATATGTTACACCTATTTTTACCTCAGAAGACTCAGAAGAAGAAGTCACGAGGCACTCACACTCTTCTGATTCCTCCACTTGGGACTCTGACACCAGTACCGATCAAGTCTTTAAGAAGATGTGGTCTGCTAACGTGGCCTCTGCAAGCTTAACCGTCGAAGATAATCAGCACAGACGGTTACAAGAGTTAGAAGTGCTGGATGAAAATCGCTTGCTTGCGCAGCAAAGGATCGAGCTTTAACAAGCCCGCATCCTGGGGCCTTCAACAAAAAGGTCCAAGAAAGATCATACCAAGTGGGCTACCTCGTCTTGGCAGTATGAAGACCGATGGTAATGACTCACAAGACGGCTGGAAAGTTCGAGCCCAAGTGGGAAGGACCGTTCGTCATAGAAATATTATACTCCAACGGTGCTTATCGGCTAGCTAAGCCTAATGATGACTTGTTAATGATGCCCATCAATGGCAAGTTTCTAAAGAAATATTATGTCTGAAGGCAGAACCAGTATAAGCGCCCACATCCCCTGAAAAGGGTGCTGTTTGCAAAAACAAAAGTTGATCTTTATTTCAACAAACTTTGTAAAGAAGATTACAAGAATTCTGGGAAAGTACAACTATAAGAATCCAATCTAGAAGACGATTGCTTTATCTCTTGAACGATGTGAACTTTGAAGACGATAGCCTCTGAATTTGAAGGCGATAGCCTCGGAAGAATGCAGCAGCACTTGGGCAAGAACTCCTGAACTCTCTGATATTTCTGAACTTTATGTCTGATCCCCTGGAATGAAGACTTGAAACTCTATTTATAGAGTTCTGGAAATAACTAACTTTTAGTTATTCTGAATGGTGCAAGTTGGATTGCGCATGCACTGGATTGTGCAGCAATAGACTGTGAAGGCAGTTGTCTGATCGTGGGCCAACTGTCTTGGACACATGGCATCATTTAATTGAAATGCGCATGATCGTGTATAGACGGTTGCCACGTAATGAGCAATTGATGGCATGAATGCCACGTGTACATTCGTCAGTTGTCATGATGAAGTGTGCCACATGCATTGCGCTGACTTCGGATTGCGCCAGGATGGATGGCGTTGAGATGGACCGCGCTGCAGACAGATTGTGCTGCATGTACAGCTGTTCTCGAGCGTTGTGCGGCACAATAAACGAACAGTCTTCTCGTTCTTTGTGCTGTCAGTTGTCAGAAGATTTGATTGTGTCAGGTAATGATGATATGGCCACGTCAGCTTGCGCACTTGAGAGTGTGCACGGTCCAGTCTGCGCAATCTGGATGATTCACAATCTGACTTCTGCACAATTCATTTGGAAGATGTATTTCTTGATTTTCATGACTTTGTTGAAGGGTACAACTTGATTTTTTAGGACCTACAAGACCCCCTTCAAAGTTTTCGAAAGTTGAATTTATTCAAAGTTTTCGAAATACTTTGAATTTTGAATTATCAATCAAGTTACGCACGTGATGATGCTGTCTGCGCAATCGGAGGGATTACCCCTATTTATTCGGTGCAATCTAAGGGGGCCGTTGCTCTGTGAAAGACTATAAATAGTTCCCTTTGTCCTTCATATTATTCTTTACTTGTTTTTATTATTCTTGAGAGAGAGAAATCCCTGAGCCTATTCCAACTTCACTCTTTCTTCCTCGTCGACTTCATGGCTCCCAAGCGTTCCTCTGCCGCCGACAAGGGCAAGGCCCCCGCCAAGTCTTCGGCTCGGGTTGCGCCATGCCCTTCCCGACACGAAGCTGCGCACCCTGCTTTGCGAGGTAGACAACCCGATCGAAAACCTTTTTTAGGGTTTTTCGATTTTACTGAATCTTAAAATCAATCTCTTTTTAGAGATGTGATCATACTGCGCCACCCTGTTTAGGGTTTTGGTTGCACGAACCCATTATTCTTCATTTTTATGAAGAATATCCTCTCGCACAATCGGTTGAATTGTGCTGGCAAACGTCAGCACAATCGGCTGATTTGCGCAAGATTGTCAGCACAATCTGATGCTTGTACGATCTGATGTTTGCGCAATCTGATGTTTGCGCAATCTGATGTTTACGCAATCTGATGTTTGCACAATCTGATGTTTGCGCAATCTGATGACAGAATTTCTGACTTGACTTGTACTAAATTTTTTTTTTCTGTCTTATGCAGTTGATACCAGAGAGGACCCGAATTATGAAATCTTCACTGGAACTTTAGCTGAGCCAGAATTCAAAGAAAACTTATCCCATGTGCTCTTCCCACAGTATGCCCTTCCATCATCTCGCCAAGCTATCCTGATAGCTCAGGATAACGAGACCTTGTTAAGTCTGATGAATGGACAGCCGTTGCAATCTGCTGACGTTGTCACCCACAAGAAGCCTATGTTCCTCTTCGGTGAAGCCATTGACAAAAGTTCTCAACCTAGACCCCGAGTTGAGTCGAAAACTTTCCAAAGGAAGGAGAAACTGATCCAGTTACCAGACATAGCTAGATGCCTTCCTCTAGCACAATATGCTCATGCAAGCCATCCTAGGAGGATGGATTGGGACATTACTCCCCTTCAACATGCACGGACAGGAAAAATCTGTGTCAAGAAAGGCCCGAACAACAGGGACATGTTATATAGCTCTTCTGAGCGACACGACACTCTACTAAGACGGTTGAAGCCAGGTTGTATCCCTCCTGAGAACTTGTCTTTATTGCTGCCGGTAAGAACACCAATTTTTGCTAACGAGTATGCAAGGGCGGAGGGCAGGTATCCTGACCAAGACATCCGGCTGACCGGTTTGGTAAATTCGGATAATATGAGGTAGAATTGTATAGCCAACTGGGCATTGGCTCAATTTGAAGATCAACTTAAAGAGATCGATCTTTATAATGCGGTATATGCTACCGTATATGGCTTCCATCCAAACCCTCATCTGTTTTTGGCCCTGGCAGAGAGGTATAACTATAGGACAGGGACGTTCATGACGCCCTGCGGGGAGATGGGATTGGTGCTCCATGAGATGAAGTATATCTCATGCCTACCAACTGGGGACTCTCCTTATGAGGAGTATGTTCCTACAAATGACGAGTTAGAGAGACTGCGTCGGAAAAATCCAGAAATGGTAGCAGTTTTCGACGAACTACTGTGCCATTATAATATATGCTCCCTGTTTTACCAGAGCGGCTCTTCTAGCACATGTTATTCCTCCAAATGGTTATCTTATCTTTTTCTTAATCATATCGTTGAGAAAAAACCAAGGATCAGGACTCCTGCAACCCAACTTTCTTTCAACCTCTCAGCAACAGTGAAGTGATAAAGCTGATGGAAGAGAATAAGAGAATGGATATCCGAGTTACTGATGAACACCAATATCCTCCGCTCAAGCCCAGAGATTTTGTTGAAAGCTTTATATGAATGGGCTACAGGTCCATATCTAAAGAGGCTCATCTGGCAGGATTTTTGACATACTGGCTTCGCCAATTTTTTGTACCTGGGGCCAGTGCCGTGGACCGTTTCCACCGTGGCGTACTCTTCGCTGTCGTCCGGTTAGTCTTCGGCTACCGGATGGATTTGCTATCAGCGATGACTTGTAGAATAAATGCAGGTCTTCGGCTATATGTCGATTCCATGATCAAGTGGAAAGGTGAGAAAGGGAATTTCCCACGACTGGAGTTGCCCTACACCTATCTGTTTGGATGGTTGCTTCTGCATCATCCATCCCTGATGAACCCTGACATGGGGGCAGTTAGCGGCAGCTTTCTGCGTAGATTCTCTCGAAGCAAGTGGGTATACGTTAGTCTGAAGGACTGTAGACGTGCCCTCAACCTTGGCAAGGGATGAAACTTTTATAGTTTCGCTCCTCCAGCTGGTTACGAGTTCATGGCAACAAATATGGTTGATCTGGGGAGGCAGCCACTGGGCCGAGCAGCTTTTGACTGGCTGAAGGCGATTAGACCATCACATTTGGTACACAGATTTGAGGAGGAATGCTACCTTAAACTATATCTGCTGAGCCGCTTCGCTCGTCAATTTGGTTATGACCAATTCCATGTGGGCAACGCAATAACTTGCCTACAAAGAAAGGGGTACCTAATTGATGGTGCGAGAGCATGGGCATACTACAATGCTCGAGACACTAGGACGGTGTTCTCGATGCCTAATAAGAATGATAGTGGCCCAAGAATGCTGTACACATATTCATTGTTCTACACAGTTGCCAATACATTTGCTGAGAATTTTAGTCTGGTGGATAGTTTTGCAACAGCAACACGTCTGAAGAAGGGAGCCACTGCTACACTAGCTCCAGCAAACGATGAACAGCATGAACCGGTGGATATCCATTAGAAGCCTCCAGGGAAGTAAATTTTCCTGAGGAAGTCAATCAACCACTAAGAATTTCTCTGAAAGTGGTTAAGTCTCCGGCCAAGGAGAAGAAAAGAAGGAGAGAAGAACCTTCTTCTCCAGTCGCGAAGAAGAAGTTGATCTTAGAACCATCATTAGAAAAGGTCACTACTAGATCCCAATCTCGGCAGATGGTCGAGACAATTCAACGAGAAGAAGCAGCTACACCGACCTCTATTCAGAAACAGGTCGAGGTAGTAAATGTAGAGAGTCCTGAGAGGCCTCTGCATAGAAAGAAACTAGCCCACAGAAGAAAAAGAATGGTCTCTCCTCCAAGGCAAATATTATCTTCGGTAGTAGTAAATGCTACAGCGGGAATTACTATGTCATCTCCTACTCTCGCCTCTGAGCTTAGTCCAGAGCAGAGAGAGGCAACCGAACAGAGAGAGGAGGCGGCAGAGCCCAGAGAAGAAATTGAGCAAAGAGAAGAGGCTGCAGAGCCCAGAGAAGAGGAAGCTGTACGATCTCCTTCATCAGCGGCAGTAACGACTCATCTTCCTGTTACACCGGGAACAGCCCGCGAGGAGGAAGACCGTCTAATGATCGAGGCATTGAATGATTATGACTTTGGTTATCAAGAAGATGCTGATCATGCCGCTGCTGCTGCTAGCGAAGATGCTCCCGAGGATAGTGAAAGTGAGGAGAGCACATCATCAGAGGCTGTTGATGAGACACAAAATCCTGAAGAAGACATTGAGGTCCAGACATCTCCCAGAGCTGTTGATGACACCCTGAATCCTGAAAAGGATGCTGAGGTACAGGTATCTCCAGAGAAGATTGTAGATGAAAAAGTGGCTTTGGGGGAAACTCCTGCTGTTGATCCCCAAGGTATTGTAATGAAATTAGCAATCTTCTTTTAATAGATAGCTTGATAGCTAACATTTTATTCTTATCCATACAGAACTCAGATCTTCTCCAGCTCCTCCAGCGTGCACAGATATAGTGCTTGCAACGACGATAGCTAGTAGCAGTCGTCATTTGTCATATGGCTCCGAAGCAGACAGTAGTCAGGCAGTAATGTCTGAGGCTACATCTGCTAGGCTGGAATCTGTTCCAACAGATGACAGGCCTGATATTGGACCAAGCCACGGTAAGATTGCTTTCACCTTTAACCTTCTTTAACAGTAGCAAATGACAGGCAAAATGACAAAATGTTAATTTTGCAGAGGAACAACAGGGAGGGGCAACCAGCTCGACTCTAGCTTCTTTATTTAAAGAGCCTTCCGTCCAAGTACAAGAGACTGAACGTCCCGCCGCTTCATCGTCAACAGGAGTAGCTGCTACTCCTGGTGCTTTGGCTACCAATCAGTTTGTCATTAAATCATTTACCAAGTTCTTTTTTGATTCATTGGGGCCTTTAATAGATAGAGTGATGGAGAAGAAAGAAGCTGATTTCTCTACGGTTAGAGGTCCAACCTCTTACTTGGTAAATGCCATCCGTAATCAGGGAGACGAGGCTCAGGCTACTTTTCTTGAGCACATATTAGATAAGCTGGAAACCTCAGTCAAGAGTTACAAAGAGCTGAGTAAAGGAGAGGTAGAACTTTTAGTGCAAGCCGAATTTGAACGAATGTCTCAAGAAGCTGCAGTTGAGAGAGTTAACTTTCAAATTCTCTTGGATACTTTCACCATCAAATCGGCTGAATACAACTCCAAGGTGGAAACAGTGACCTCTGTTGCTGAAAGAAAAGAAAGGAGAATTGCTGAATTGAAAGCGGAGATTGGCCGTCTTCAGGAAGAACTGGAAGATAAGGTCATCCAACATCAAACTGCAATTCAACAGCTTGATGATCTAACTCAAGAAAGGGATGAATATGCTGCGGCTCATAATGCTGAAATTACTCGCCGAATGGTAACTCTGCCAACCTTCAATGAAACGTCTGGGATGGAAGAAGCCATGAAGAGAGTGATGGAATCTCGTGAAGAGCGTCTATAAATTCTGAAGCGACAGATTGCCAATCTGATGACACCTCCGGCTTAGTATAAAAATATCTTGTATCTTCTTGTTTTACAATATGAATCTTTGTAATGTCTTGAATTTTGATCAATAAAAGACAACTTTTTGTGGTTCTATTATTTATTGCATATCTTATTCAGATATAAATAATAGAGATAGAAAATATATTCAGAGGTGCAAGACATGATATATTTCTTGATCTTGGAAAATAATTATATTCAATTATATCTGCACAGAGATAATATGGACGTGGAAAATATAATTTATTGAATATCATTATTTTAATAGACAGCTTAATCAAAGATGACAAGTTGCTGATAAGAACGAACTAGATGATTCATCAAAATGTGAGAACGAAATGAATCGTCGGGATGAATGTAACGAACGGACAGGCCGTCAAATAATGAATGGATGAACCGTCAAGTGGATGTATGAACGGACAAACTGTCGAATGATGAACGGGCGAACCGTTAAGTGGATGTGTGAACGGACGAACCGTCGAATGATGAACGGGTAAACCGTCAGACGAATATAATGAATGAACGGGTAAACCGTCGGATAATTATGGATTGAATGAACGGGTAAACTGTCGGATAATTGTGGATTGAATGAACGGGTAAACCGTCGGATAATTGTGTGAACGGATGAACCGTTAAAGGGAATAAATGTAATGAACAGACGAACCGTCGAATGATGAACGGACGAACCGTCAAGTGGATGTATGAACGGACGAACCGTCGAATGATGAACGGGCGAACCGTCGGATGAATGTGTCACTTCATAGTCTTACGACACTCTGTCTATAAATAGAACAGAAAATCAGATGAGATGGTCATTTTCACTTTTCAACATAAAGATGTCGTCTGGAGATGCATCCAAGAAGGCTGAGATCGCCTCGAAGGTGGAAGCGGGGACTGAAGAGCGTCCAGACAAGCCGGCTCAGCAGATGACGGCGGATGAAGGTTTATCTGCCCCCAAGCCGCCAAAGGACATCTTGGACTTCCTTCTCGAACCAGGGAAGACTGAAGAAGAAGAAGCCATGAGGATGGCTGTTTGCAAGTTCTTAGTGGGTTCCAGCAAGAATGTTCTCGACTCTTTCGCTGATCATGTCTTTGACAAGGACGGCAGTAGTCCGCGTCCTAATTTCGAGAAGGATGATAGTGACCTTCCTTGATATTATGTACTATCATTCAAGATGAAATAAAATTGAATTTTATTTATGAACTTGACTGATAATTACAATCATTGTTTGTTACATTTATACATAGTATTTCTTGAGGAATTTGCCATTGATAGGCATCATTGCAACTTGACCGTCTAACTCTGTGAGTTGATAGGCTCCATTTGAAAAGACTTTGCTCACAATACATGGACCTTCCCACTTCGCATCAAACTTGCCTTTGCTTGAGTGAGTCATAGTCATAGGACGTCTGACTGTTAAAATGAGCTCTCCTTTCTGAAATACTCTGACTTTAATTTTTCGATTGAAAGTCTTTGAGATACGGGCTTGGTATAACTCAATATGCTGTTGAGCTAATAACCGCTTCTCATCGAGTGCTTCTAACTCTTGAAGTCGGAGAAGATCGTTGTTTTCTGTAGTGAGCTCGTTGGCGATAGCAATCCTCAAGGACAGAATTTGGAGTTCCAGAGGCAGAACCGCTTCACAGCCATATACCAAAGAGAAAGGTGTACAACCTGTAGGGTTGCAGACCGTAGTTCGATAGGCCCAAAGATATTCCCCAAGCTTTTCACTCCAGTTTCGTTTGTTAGTAGATACAAACTTCTTGAGAAGCTTGATAATAGTCTTGTTGAAGGCTTCAACTAAGCCGTTAGCAGCAGGATTGTAGGCTGTCGAAGCAATATTATCAATCCGATGATCATCACAGAACCTTGTGAACTTTTGACTGATGAACTGAGGTCCGTTATCGTGGTTGATTCTTCGAGGTACACCAAATCGATAGATAACATGGTGTTTAACGAAGTTGATGACGCTGCTGGTCTTGACTTCAGCCAATGGTATAGCTTCAGCCTATTTCGAGAAATAATCGGTTATTGCCAGTATGAACCGATGTCCTCTAGAAGAAGGAGGATTGATGGGACCGATGATGTCCATGCTCCAAGCTTCGAAAGGCCAGGAAGCGGAAGTCGGATGAAGGAATTTCAACGGTTGATGAATAAAATCTGCGTGGATTTGACAAGCTCGACACTTCCTCGCATATTCAATGGCATCAGATACCATAGAGGGCCAGTAGTAACCCATGCGTCAGATGCGATCATGTAGTTTAGGACCGGGTTGATGTGCTCCGCAGACACCGTCGTGAGCTTCACGCAGTACTTGCTTTGCTTCATCATCAGCAAGACAGCGTAAGAGTAGGCCGTCATAAGTTCGCCGGTAGAGAGTTTTAGTGGTCTGATTGTAGTAGAATCGCAGAGACCTTCGACGAATACTCGTAGCCTCCTTGGGATCTTCAGGGAGTATGTCATGGACCACGAAGTCGATGAAAGGAGCTTTCCAATCTTCGCTGATAACATTGGTTTCTGTAAGATTACTGAACTCAATATTACGATTGTTTTTAACGCAGAATAATATCCGATTAGAGATAATCACCGCCTGCTGTCTTTTGATAGGGATGGCTAAAACAGCTGCAAGATTGGCCAAAGCATCTGCCTCAGTATTACAAGCTTGGCATACATATTCGATAAAGAAGGCTTTGAATGATGTAGCCATGTTGATTGTCGTTTCAAAGTAAGGCACTAGGTCTTGATGGCGAACTTCATAAGTCCCTCTAACCTGATTAACAACCAGCTTAGAATCACCATAGACTTCAAGATACTCGACGTCAAGTTGTTTGGCAAGCTGAAGACCGATGAGTAGAGCATTGTACTCTGCCACGTTGTTGGAGCAAGGCTCATCTAAGGAGTAGGCTCTTTGGATAGCTAACCCGTCTGGAGAAACAAGGACAACTCTAACTCCTGCGACAATGGCACCATTGGGTCCGATCCTGGATGCACCGTCAAAGAATAAACGCCAAGTAGGAAATTCTTCAGAGATTGTATTAGATTCCAATGTCTTGTCTAGAATTTCATCGTATAGCTTGGACGTCTCTGGAACAGGATGAGCTGCTAAGAAATCTGCCAATGCTTGACCTTTGACAGACTTTTGAAGAACATATACCATGTCATATTGGGCTAGCAGAATGGCCCACGTAGCCAGCCGAGAATTGATTGTGCTAGGCTTCTTCATCAATACCTGAAGAGGATTAACTCGGGATATGACATGAATAGTTTGGCCAATGATGTAATGTCGAGTCTTCTGAACAGCAAACATAATAGCTAGGCATTCTTTTTCGACCGGACTATAATGGTGTTCGGCACCAATCATAGTATGACTAAGATAATAGATGGCTTGTTCATGGCCTTCTTTGTTTTTTTGGGCAAGTAAAGCACCCAATGAATGATCCATAGCACGGACATACATTAAGAATGGTATGCCAGAGATTGGTGGTACCAAGACTGGTGGATTCATGAGATACCGCTTTATGTCATCAAATGCTCGTTGACATTCTTCGGTCCAAACGAAAGATACACCCTTCTTCATGAGTTGAGTGAATGGTCTGCAGCGTCCAGACAGATTCAAAATGAATCTCCTGATGTATGCAAGTCGATCTTGGAATCCTCGTAGCTCTTTTAGGTTGCGTGGAGGATGCATCTCTTGAATGGCTTTGATCTTCTCAGGATCCACGTGTATACCCTTAGAGGTAATGACGAAGCCGAGAAATTTGCCACTAGAGACACCCAAGAATGACTTGGTGGGATTCATTTTGAGTTGATGTTGGCGCATGAGATTGAAGATAGTTCTCAAGTCTTGGATGTGATCTTCCTTCAGACGACTTTTGACAGCAATATCGTCAACGTAACATTCGACAGTCTTGTGCAGATGATCTCGAAAGATGGTACTCATGGCTCGTTGGTATGTTGCACCAGCGTTCTTGAGACCAAATGGCATGACAGTGTAGCAGTAGACTCCGCGAGGAGTGCGGAAAAAAGTATGCTTTTCATCTTCAGGATTCATCCGAATCTGATTATATCTGGAGAATCCGTCCATGAAAGATATTCTTTCGAACCCATAGGTGTTGTCAATCATGACATCCGTGATAGGGAGAGGAAATTCATCTTTTGGACATGCTTCATTAAGATCCCGAAAGTTGATGCAGACCCGAACTTTTTCGGTTTTCTTTAGAACTGGGACAACATTGGCTACCCAATCAGGATGCTGTTCTTCTTGAATAAAGCCACAAGCGATAAGCTTCTTGACTTCATCGTCGATTGCGTCCATCATTTCTGGCTTGAAACACCGTTGTTGCTGCTTGACTGGTTTTGCATTCGGCAGGATGTTCAGTTTATGAGTAACAACTTTGGGATCTAGACCTGGCATATCTTCATAACTCCAGGCAAAGACATCAATGTATTCTTTAATCAGAAGAATTAATTCCTGCTTATCTGCCTCTGGAAGGTTCTTGCTGATGAATATTGGACGAGGTGACCCGCTCTCTCCTACATCAACTTGAACTAATTGATCTTCGGTAGGAGGTTCCCTTTGTTCGAATCGGAGTTCCCATTGGGTATCCATTCGTTGAGCCCAAGGATCTATTTCAGAACTTTTTTCGATATCCTCATCATAGCCTTCTGGAAGTTCGACGGAGACCATGTTAGAAGATACAGTCAGCCGATGAACT
The DNA here is from genome assembly GCA_029216955.1 of Iris pallida. Classification (NCBI taxonomy): domain Eukaryota; kingdom Viridiplantae; phylum Streptophyta; class Magnoliopsida; order Asparagales; family Iridaceae; genus Iris; species Iris pallida. The sequence continues at coordinate 6,138,626 of JANAVB010022997.1, read as the reverse complement.
TGACCGATGCTGGTGTCAGAATCCTATGATCTGGAATCAGAAGAGTTAGAACGCTCCTTACTATCGAATTCAGAGCCTGCTGGGGATAATACCAGAGGAGAAGCATATCCGAGACCTCTTTTGGTCCTGCTGTTGTACATTTCTGACTTTCCTTTTGGAACAGCCGTACGGATAGGAGTTTTTTTACTCTTACCGTAGTTGAGGCCACTCTTGAAGTCATAACCCATCTTTCTGATGATGTCTTTTGATTATTGACTGTAACGACGGAGTTGAAGATGCCCCGTGTCATTAATTTTGCTATCATCCGTATATCTGAATTGTTGTTCCGGTCCTTTACTAAAAAGTATTGGACTCTCGATATCTTACGAGCGGGAACAATACGATAGGAATCTTTTGGGTGTTCAAGTGAGACTTTTGTTTGAAGAGATTGTACAACTCCAATTGTAAATGACTGATAGCTATCTAACATATCCAAATAGTACTTAGCATGATAAATGACATCAGTGTACTGGAAAGTAGATGTTTTTTTATTGATTTGTACATTGGTATTTACAGCAGGACTTTTATCCTTAGCAGGCTTGGTCAGATTGTTTACAAGAGGAGGAGAAGAAGAACGTGGAGGAGGATTGGCTTTATTACGATGGAGGTCGATAACAAGCGGCTCAGAGGAGGTGAGCTCCCTTTTTTTCCTTGTTATGAGAAAAATTAATAACAAGTGGCTCAGAAGAGGTGAGCTGCCTTTTTTCCTTGTTACGACGTAAGTCGATAACAAGTGGCTCAGAAGAGGTGAGCTCCCTTTGATCCTGATCATCATCAGTAGATTGCTTCTGGACTGGCAAGTGAATAGCCAGTGGTTTGGAAGACTGAGGACGAGAAACACGCCCTTTGATAGGGATGATAAGGGTATCATTAGGCACTGCTTCTTGCTCTTCTTCAGTGTCCAGATATAGGACAACCTTCATGAATTCATCCTTGTACATACGAGAATCGTTGCAATATGCTTCAAGGCCTTTAAAAGGATAGAGATCAGCAACCTCCTTTTATACCTCTCCATTGTCATCAACATATTTAAAACATTGATGGAGAGTCGAAGGGACAATGTTATGCTCGTGTAGAAATGGTCTTCCCAATAAAGCATTGTAAGAGCAACCATGGTTATCAATGATATAAAAGGTAACCTTTGTGCGAAGATTGCCTATTTGGAGTTTTAGGCGAATCTTGTCCAGAGGTTCACTCCTTTCCTGATTGAACCCAAGAATAGTGGTGATTGTACTGGAGAGACTATGCACTGGGATCTTAAGTGCATCCAACATTGTCTTCGGCATGATACTGAGAGCAGACCCTGGATCTATCAGAATACGATCGACTTTCATCGAGTCGACATATCTTGTATAGTAAAGAGGACGATTGTGCCTGTTGTCTTCCATCAATATGTCATCCTGTGTGAAAGTTATGTTTGGAATTAACTCCAACACACTATGACAATAGAGGCAAGAGACTGGTTCTGCTTCCGGCTTCTTAAGCAGGGCTAGACAGTTTTCTGCTTGCATGAGAGCCTCACTTAGAGTTTTCCGAGTCTCCTTGGAGAGGCGCAAGAGCTCAAAGATGGACATTCGGGCCGGGGTATTGGCTAGTTGAGCCAAAATATCAAAGTTGTAAGGCTTTTCAAGTCCAGAAGGAGATGACTTCTTCAAAGGTTTGTCGAAGCGGACTTATTGTTTGCCTTTGTCGGCGACCGTCGGCTTGGGAGGAATGGACACTACAACCGGTGAAGATACAGTAGGAATATCTTCAGTGGAAGCAAGCTGCACTGGAGCAGGCTCAGAAGAAGAAGCATGATTCTCTTGAGCTTCGGGATAATTCTTTAGATAGGCTTTCCTTGATCTGGTGCCCAACAGGATTTCTTTATCAACTATGGGGTCAAAAGACACCATATTGCAAATCTTTGTCTTGCCTTTGGAACGGTCTCTCTTCTTGGAGGAGGAGGGAACTTCGAACCCTGAAGCAAGATCCGGATGAATCCACATATTCTCGCCATTGTCAAGAAACAAGGGAACAAGACCTTCACCTCGTGGAGGAGGAAGATTCTCGATCTCGAGAGTAGCTTTGGGATAGGAATGACACCATGCTGCACCATCTGGGGTGGGAAATCACCAAATTGAACTGAGACCATGTTTGCGGTAACAGTCTTCTCGTCTTGCTACAGAGTGACAATACCGGCATTGACCAGTTCTTGGATTTTGCCTTTGAGCACATAACATGCTCGAGTAGGATGTCCGATGAACCTGTGATAGACACAGTACTTAGGATGATCTGTCTTACCGACTTCATCGGGCTTCTTGGGATCCGGAAGCTGGAGCTTATTGCTTTTGATTAAGCAATCAAAGATGCTCACTGTGTCATTCTCGTCAAAAGAGTACTCCACTTTCGGACGAGGTTCTCTTGGTGGAGGTACTGAAGGGGTAGAAGTTGACGTAGGAGGAGCTACATTGACCGCCAGAGATTCTTTGTTCTTGTTCAAGTTAATGTTCAAAGTTTCTTTTCCCTTGCGATTGTTCTGGCGATTACCACCACCCGATATTTGGTGTTCATCCCGGTCGGGGTTAGACATTTGTACCCCTAGTTGCTTGAATTTGTCAGCGCTAACTTCAGCTGCTTTAGCGTTGACAATAAAAGATGGCCAGTCTTGGAACTGAGTAGATCCTGTCCACATGCTAATGATAGGCAAAAGATTTGCCTTGCAGGTGTCTATGGTGACAGCAGCCGGAGTTCCAGGAGGCATTTTCAAAGCTTTCCGGTGGAACCTTTCAATGAAACTCTCAGCAGTTTCATTGTGTCTTTGTTTAATTTTATTGAGGGCTGACATAGTCATGTCATTGATCCCTTCATAGAATCTTTCCAGAAAGATTTGCTTTAGGCCAGAGAAGGAGGTGATACAACCATCGGGCAAGCTTCTGTACCAATCGTATGCTACGCCAGCTAAACAGCCGACGAATACTCTGGTAAGAAGAGCATCATTTGGTTGAAGTTGGAGAGTCATAAGTACTGCCATCAAACAATGAGATTGTCAGGATCTTGTACTTCGGAGGAAATGGGACTTCCTTCCATTCAACTGGGTAAGGTTTCTTGATCCCTAACCTCTGCAAGTTGTCCTTCTCTTTGAAAGCTTCGAACTGAGTACGTAGGAGCTTGACAGCTTCATTGGCATCTTCCACTGATGTAGAAGGAGCAGGCTGAACCATGGTGTTAGGGGGAGGAACAACATGGTAAGCACTACCTCCAGCACCTGACTGACTGGGTGTAGGTTAGATTTGTACATGAGGTACTTGAGTAGCTGCTACCCCCAACCCTACATTGACAGGCACTGACGATGCTATGATTTTAGGATTTGCAGAAGGTACGGTCGGTGTAATGCCCTGAATCCGTTGCGGAGCACGGTACGGGCTAGCGGCTGAATGGCCGAGTCGGATGGGAATTGGGGAACTTTACTTGGGGAAACTTTACCAGGATCACGGAATAATAAATTGAGATCCTTTCCTCGTTATGGATTGGACTCTTTTGAAATGATGCCCAAGATGCAGTGGCGCGAGTCTTGGTGGAAGAGTTCTATATAAGAGTCGCTTGCCCCGAGACCGTTGCCCTGCTGGTTTTCGATGTCGCTTTTGCTATTGGCTTTTGTGTGCGTTTTCGTAATTGTTTTCGATGAATGTTTTCATGGATTTACTTTCACTGTCTACGTATTTCATATCGAATCACTGAGAGAAAGAGAAGAAGTATGCTGACCAAATGTTGGTGCCAATACAGGTGCTAACGTAGTAAACTGAGCTTGACGTTGCGTGGAAGACCTCTTTCTCTCGACAATTCACCAACAAGTGAGTGGCTTTGATCCTTCGACGATCCTTGATCTTCGCACATAACAATGGTAGACTTGTTATCGCGTTCGATGCTTAATAAAAGATGCCTAGTAATAATACGGAAAAGATAATAAAAGATAAATTATCACATGGCTAGGCTTATGTTGCAAATCGAATGATGCTCGTATGCTATATGAATTGTTTAACAGGTGATGCAAAGACCCAAGTATTGGGCGGTAAGTATATCGGACTTCGGTTCGAAAGAATGAGTTACAAATGAATAGTCCCTTGGTTGGATGAACGAATATACGAGCCTATGGCTCAAGGCAAGTTGGTAAGATGGCAAGATGGAAAGATGGGAAAAATGGCAAGATGAAATGAGAACTACGAATATGTGTAGAAGATGCTATTATCATGCATGTCATGTCCCTTATTAGTTAAGTTGCATTGCATGCATGGTCATGGACAACTTGTATACAAGGTAGTTCCTCGAACGGTACTCCGAGGCCACGGAACCGATTCGGCCTAGGAGGAACGCACTGCTGAAGTAGTAGCACAGTACTGAAGTAGTAGTACGGTCTTTCGGGAACCTTCCGGATGGGCTAGCTACCCACCGATGAAGGGGAGCCGTCCGACCAAGATGTCCCAGATGGCGTGTAGTCAGTGACCTTCATATAGACATGTGGCATAGCTAACAATGTCTTATGCAGGCAGAGTAAGTGGTGTTCATAAATATTTACAGGGATGGCTATCGACCGTGGGTAAGATTCACCAAATTGGTGATCAATATGAATTGCTTATGTTTCTAACATCACTGTATGCTCCTTATATTCTCATCAAATATATGAATTGTTAATGGACCCTAAGGCAAGATAGAAAGAATACAAATCAATAGTGAACATTCAAGTAATTTTACTACTGTTGATTTATGGTGAGATTGGTTACGGCCGCTCACCAGTACATATGTGGCAATGTACTGACCTTCGTCTCCACAGGTGCCGGGAACCTAGTGGATAATCATAGACGCTGAAGGCTTGCTGTCCGACTCTTTAGAAGCTTCGTACATCTTGAAGTTTCCACTTGAAGAAGAAGGCATTTTGCTGAAGGTGGTTATTGCCGCATTATTAATAAAGGGATATGATGTATGGAACAAGTTGTATCTCATTTCAATATTTCTGCAATGTTGTAGCCAAGTTTGGCATTTCATCTCGGCTGTTTGAGAGCCTTATGTTTTATGCAATATAATTTCAAAGATATCAATAAAGAACTTATTTCAGATCATACCTGTGTTGCCAAAACTTCTCTATCAAACGCTGCGAATCTCTATTCAAAATGTCTCTTTTATAAAGGAACACGAGCACGCCTTATACAAGTGCAATTCCAGACTTGTACGGCATCACGCCTTAGCTAGGACGAACGATTCGGCGTGAATCTAAGCGGAGGCGAACGATTCCCCGAATCGGGGTGTGACAGTTTGGTATCAGAGCATGGCTTTACATCTTTGGGAATTTTTTGGTTTTAAAGATTTCGAAAATGACACAAGCTTTATTGCTTCTCGAACAACTTTGGTTTTAAATGTCCCGAAATGAGATATTCCATACAATAAGTCCATAAATATTTTATGAGACTAACAAGCTTCTCTATTTTTTTGCAGAGATGACTAAGGCGGGTGCAACGAACAACGCGAGTAGCTCATGGGTGGTAGCCTCAACCGACCCTATGGAGAGAATGTTGGCTATGATGGAGAGTCAGCAGAGGCAGAACGCAAAGCAATTCGAGGCCCAACAAAAGCAGCTAGATACCCTGCAACAGTTGTTCCGATCAGTGGTGAACAATGGGGCTCAAGGCACTCCAGTCTCACGAGAGAGCGAACTTGTGGAGGCAGAGGAACCCCCGGCAGCTAAGAAAACCACTGCTGTGGCCGATATTACAAAGTTTAAGAAAATCTGCAACAAAGAATTCAAAGGGACAGAAGAAGCCACCATTGCTATGGATTGGCTAGTTGAAGTGGAAGATCACCTGAAAGCTTTGGGTATTGTTGGATCTAAGAGGGTCTCGTATGTGAAACTACTGCTGGTTTCTAACGCACACTACTGGTGGCAAAGTTAGAAAAGAATTCTTGCGGGAGTGAATAGAACAACAAAAATTACTTGGCTGATGTTGCGTGAGGCATTTCTGGCTCAGTACTTCTCTTTGACTGAGCAGCGAGCTAAGGAATTGGAGTTCCAGAAACTCAAGCAAGGAAACTTGACGGTGAAGGAGTATGAGGCAGAGTTTTCGAGACTGTCTCAATATGCAATCACGAAGTTTACTGACGAAGCATCTAAGGCTCGTCAGTTTGAGCAGGGCTTGAGGCCTGCTCTGAAGGCTCAAGTTGTGGTTCAGAAATATAAGACTTTTCAGGAGTCTTATGAGCACGCGAAGGAATTAGACCCACACTATCCTGCGATGACGCCAGTGCAAGCGTCGGTGCAGAATCTGCATAACAAGAGACCGAACAAGGGGGGCAGATATGAGGCGCCTAAGCGTCAGAATCACGGTAGCTTTCAACGACCCAACCAGGGTGGACCATTCTGCAACAAGTGCCGCAACAAAGGGCACTTTGCTAACGAATGTCAGGTGCTAGAGGGTGGATGCTTCAAATATGGTCGCATGGGCCACGGATTCAGATACTGTCCAGGGAGGGGCCACCAGAACCCTCCAAGGCAGCAGCATCACCAACAGTATCAACAGAATCGTGGACAGGCACCACGACCCCATCAACCACAACAGAATCAGAGGCCCGGTGCCCAGGGTCGAGTCCTTGCATTGACTCAGAAAGAAGTACTTGCATCAGATACTGTAGTGACAGGTATATTATTATTTAATGGCATTCCTGTACGTACTTTATTTGATTCTGGTGCTTCACATAGTTTTATATCTAAAGACTATATTAAGGAACATGAAATAAAAATGACAATGTTGGATGTATATCTTAGTGTTAGTACTCCATCAGGAGTGGAGATGCCTACTAACATGATATGTAGGTATGGTTACATATGTATCGGAAAGAGAAAGCTACCATTAGATGTAGTCGAGCTAGATATGAAGGATTTTGATATCATTCTGGGAATGGATTGGTTAAGTGCATATTTTGCGACGATTGACTGTGCGAAGAAGCGAGTTATATTTCGCCTACCTGGGGGAACAAAATTCTCTTACTCGGCCAGTTCGTCGGCGAAGGCTTCGATGGTGATTTCAGCTACTACGGCCCGGCGATTGCTTCATTCTGGCTGCGAAGGGTACCTTGCTTCTGTTCGAGACACACGCAAGAATAGTGCAGACTCCGCTAACACTGAAGTCGTGGCAGAATTTCCTGATGTGTTTCCTGACGAGATACCCGGAATGCCTCCGGACCGAGAGATTGAATTCACTATCGATACATTTCCAGACGCTCGTCCGATTTCGAGGGCACCATACAGGATGGCACCTGCTGAATTGAAGGAACTCAAAGTGCAGCTACAAGAATTATTAGACAGGGGATACATCAGACCCAGTATTTCACCATGGGGTGCTCCGGTGCTATTCGTAAAGAAGAAAGATGGATCGATGCGGCTGTACATCGACTACCGCGAGCTAAACAAAGTTACAATTCGGAACAAGTACCCGTTGCCTCGAATAGACGACCTCTTCGATCAATTGCAAGGGGCGTCTGTATTTTCAAAGATTGATCTTCGCTCAGGCTATCATCAGTTAAAGATCAAATCCGATGACGTTCCTAAGTCCGCATTCCGAACCAGATATGGACACTATAAATTCTTGGTCATGCCCTTCGGACTGACCAACGCCCCTGTCGCTTTTATGGATATGATGAACAGAGTCTTCCGACCCTTTTTGGATAAATTTGCGGTCGTGTTCATCGACGACATCCTAATCTACTCGAAGAACAGAGAAGACCATGCAGAACATTTAAGGACAGTGTTACAGACGCTACGGGACAATCAGCTATATGCCAAGCTGAGCAAATGTGAGTTTTGGATGAGTAGCGTGTCGTTCCTAGGGCACGTTATTATTTGCCATTAAAATTGTTTTGATTGAAATCTTAATACAAACAGAACAGTGATACAATATAGGACTTAGATGTAGTCCTAGGAGTACACTTTTGTTTAAGCTGGGTCCTTAGTGCCAATGGAGCGAGTGGTAATGCGTTGACTCCGTTGACCGGCTGACGGCGGTTATCGGTTCTCTGAAGGTATTGATTGCTCTGGGTGCTGGAGCTTGCTGAGAGGAGGAAGACGTTGAGTGTCTAGAACTGCCTCTCCGGTGATTCTCTGTTGTGGATTCTCTGTGAGTCTTGTGTGTTCTGAGTCTCTGTGTGTGTGTGTGAAAGAGATGATCCTTCTATTTATAGTTTTGCAGGATGGCTGCTCATGCGCGCATGCAGGATGCGCCGGTGTGGGGATGCCACGTGGAGGTTGCTGATGGAGGCGCACGGATGCTGCGCCCTGATTGAGGGGGAGAACTCTTCATACTGCTGTTGTGAACCGGCACGTAGCAGAGGAGAAGATCTTTCTGTTGCTGAAATCTTGGACGAGTTGAGTCAAAGGACACGTGTCATCGACCCATGGCTCGAAGATCTCGGATTTGGTGGGGAGTAGTGATCTGGTGAGCTGCGCCTTGGATTGGGCGCAGGAGGAGGCTGCGGCTTATAACCTTTAGGAGTTACAAACCATTTGGGGCGCATGGCTTTTGAGGCGCATGCAGGCGACTTTCCTTCTGTCTTTCGGGATCAGGGAGCAGTCTGAGGCACATGGCTTTTGAGGCGCATGCTGATTTGGACGCATGGCCGTAGAGGCGCATGCTGATGGTGGAGTGGCCATGTGGCAGTAGCCGTCGAAATAAAGTCATGATGATGCTGACGTTGCCGACGCTTCATTTTAATAAAGCTGTCAACTGTTCAGACTTTGGGAGGCGTGCTGCCAACTCTGTCAGTTCAGCATTTAATGTTGGTGACGTTCGATGGACAGCTGAGTGGGCGCGTCGGTTGGCGTTCCACTCGGTATGGAGATGTGTGAGGGCGCACCCTCTATAATATGCCGAGTACTGTAGGGTGCGTCTGTGTGATGCGCCTGATGCCGAAGTGCGCGTCCGTGTGATGCGCTGTCTGGCTGGCGCATCGGACATGTCTTTTAATGATGCGGCTGTCTCGCTCTTCGAGTGCCATAAATAGCCGTTTGGCTGAATTCGAGGCGTCCGGTTCATCCATTTAATGTAAATTCATTGCACGGAATTCGGAGGGCCATCCACTTGGCGCGTGGGTTTGATCTGCCCGGCCTATAAATAGTGGCATAGAGAGAAGATTTGCTTCTCATTCCCTCACGTTCTTCCAACATGAACTTGAACATGCGGGTGCATTCTGTTGACGAAGTGCTCCCGAGGGTGAAGATGAGACACTGTGTTGTCTTCGATGCACTTGAAGGTGACTGTTACATCCAAAAGACGGAGTCGAGGGCTTCTGAGGCAGGCGGAAGGTGCCTGTTGCATCCAAAGATAGGGATGCTCGAGTCTCGTCTCCGTTATTCCGGAAGAGCCGTAGATCGGAATGGCGGTGCTAGGCTCTCTCTTCCTTCAAAGTGGGTGTCGCCCACTTTGATTGTGTTGAAAGCTGCTCCTTTAGCCGCGGTTTCGATCACGGTCTTCCTTCGGCTTTGGAGGCTCTTTCGAAGCCTCCCCTGGCCACAGCATTTGCGGTGCTCTTCTCTTCCTTGGTTCCAGCCAGAGGGTTAAATGCTTTATGCATCGAAGCATTTATCAGGCGAGCCTGGTTGGAAGAGCGGCACATAACTGGGCTCTGCTCGGCCAGGTGAGCCTGGCTGGAAGAATTTGGCTGAAGGGATGCACATAACTGAGCTCTGCTCGGCCAGGTGAGCCTGGCTGGAAGAATTTGGCTGAAGGGATGATGGGATACGCCTGGATGGAGGCGCATGATGACTGCTGCGCCTGACTGATGGCGCATGGTGGCTGCTGCGCTTATCCGGAGGCACGTGGTAGCCGCTGGCTGTAGACTTAGGATCTTTCCTTTGTAGAAATTCTCCTTTGTACAACCTTTTCTAGACATATAATAGACTTTTATATAAATGAAAAGTCCTTCTTCAAATGTCTATACTTTTTGACTTTGCTGTGAAGTTCTTCGTCTGAGTTCTAGCGCATGTAGTGTCTGGCGCATGGGCTTTCTGGTTGTGAACATTAACCCGATCTCTCTGAGTTCTAGCGCATGTAGTGTCTGGCGCATGGGCTTTCGGGTTGACTGCCGCGATCCGTGCTACCCAGGCAGGTGTTGACCTTAATAGGCACATGTTCTTCGCACTCCTGGAGATGTTTGATATCCATACCGGGACCTTCTTTACTCCGGTAGGGGAATTAGGGCTCGCACTTCATGAGATGTATGAGGTGTCTAAACTCCCTTGGGGGTCGGAGCCCTATAAAGAGTACTTTCCAACCAATGAGGAACTTCGGGTCCTGGGGGACAGAGCTGATGAGATGACGACCATCTTCAAGGAAGTGGCGAGTCATCATTATTATGTGCAGAGAAGGGATAAAAGCAGGTCACAGCCCCATGTGACCGCTTGGAGAGATTATGTCTTTAGACAAGACAAAGAGGATTCTTCGAAGTTTTCTACTCCGCCGGCGCTCTCTCGTAGCGAGGTGCTGTCCGAAATGAGCACGTTAGGGGAGAAAAATCCCCGAGAAAATGAAGACCAGCAGTCAGATGCACGCTCCTACAGCTGCTTCTGGCACCTTGCTTATCCAATGTCATCCAAGGCGGTTTTGGTCGCCTATCTGATGATATGGCTCCGGGATTGCGTGTTCGCAGGTGGATCCGGTGCCGTCGAGAGGGTGACTCGAAACTTAATCCTGCCAGCCGTAAAATTGGTCTTCGGCCGGCGCTTGGCTCTCCTCCCCGCAATGGTATGTAACCTGCAGCGAGGTTTGCGAGAGTTTACTGGAAATGTGATTCATGATAGAGACAGAAAGAATAACTTCCCGCGCGCCGAATTGCCGTTTCACTATTTGATGGGATGGCTGATTCTGCATCATTCCAGTGTGATGAGCCCAGGCTCGGAAGGAGATTATAAGGCTGGAGATGCATTCCTTCGTCGTTTCCATCGGAGGAGCTGGTCGTATACCGGTGTCCCGGTTTGTAGAAAGGTTTTATCCCGTCTTCAGGGTTGGGAGATCACCAAAGTTGGTCCCATCTATTTGGGTTTTGAGGCCAACAAGGATTTAAGGGACCTGGGCGAAGGTACCACCACTCTGCCTCAATGGGGATTCCGCTGGTTGCAAAGTATCCGGCCGTCCCATCTGGTGTACCGAAACAGGAATCAGTGCTACCTGGAACCATACTTGCCGAGCCGCTTTGCGCGGCAATTTGGTTATGCTCAGATGATGTTGGATAACCCCAGTAATACCCTGGGGTATGTTGGAAGTTTGTTGGATGGTGCACGAGCCTGGCATTACTATAATGCCGGATGTACCGGAGCTCGTTTTACGTTGCCCGTCTCCGATCCGCGGCCGCCCATTCTTTACTTGGCCGCCAAATTTTACTGTGTTATGGCTGCCCCGCCCTCCGGATATGACAGGGAGACCAGCCTTATTGCAGGCACCCAGTTAGCAGCGACTGGGGATACGCCAGTGAAGGCCCGGCCGCATCGTCCGTCAGGGGTGGGTCAACGGAGTGTCCCCTCCGCATCACAAGCAGAACCCTCGGGCGATCGATCGAAACGATGTACAGATACAGGGGCTGAATCTCTTGTGTCGAAGAAGCAGAAGAAGGCATCGTTACCGACGGTATCATCGGATTCGGCGTCCGAAGAGGTAAGGACAACCTACTAAATCTGATTTTGGTTCCGCCACTTACGAGGCCCCATCTTCTTTTGTAGGAGCCGCTAAAAAGAAAACCTCGTACCCCAAAGTCGGGTGGGAGTAGGCGAGAAGAGATGGCAAGCTCGTCTGGAGTGCGTATCCCGCCGACAATGATGTCTCTCATGGAGGAAGATCCGGAGGATACTGTCATCGTGGAGGTTCCGGTATCCCCGAGTTATGTCAGGAGGGAACCTGAGGGTGCAGCAGCTTCCGAGGTGACGAAGGCCACAGCGGAGGCTTCACATATCGAAGGTTTAGCAAGTGCGCAGCTTCCTGGTGATGAAGAGGAATGGAGTTCATCATCTTCCGATGACATCGCTCCGGAGCTGCAGGAGTCTGTTGCGGGGGCAGCAGAAGCAGTGAGGATAGAGGAGAGGGTTGATTCCCCTCCTTGTCATGATGAAGGGAGGTTAGCTGAATCATTGCCAAATCCTTCCTTGGCTTCAACCATAGACATAGAGATGGCTACCGATCAGGCGGTAGCGACAGATTCTGTCCCTGTAGAGGGACTTGAGAAGAATGAGACCCTTCTGCCGGTCTTGTCTCCTGGGGCTGGCCAGAAGATAAATGTTGATCTCCCCGTTTTGCCGGGGGAGGTAGCTGATGCTGATAGAACGTCGGGGGTATAAGGGGTGGCCGTTGACATCGGTGATTTCTCCGGTCTTGAGAAGGGTAAGGGTGTGGAACCCTCTGTTGCTCCTTCCACTTGGGGTACTATCACGACGCATGTGCCGGCTCCTTCTGTTCCTTCGGCTCCTCGGGCTAGCAGTCTGGGTCCTGTTGATGAAGAGCCTATTGCTGCCGAGGTTCAAACCTCTCAGATCGAGGTTGGCGGATCTTCCTCCGGTCCGTAAACTGTAGTAGCTCCTCCAACTCCTGCTATGACGTCGCAGGTGCTGGCGGATGCCGACGAGTATGTGAAGTTTCTCGTCGAGGGAGTGTACAAAATGCTGGAGAAAGGTGTATCTGCAGTGATGGATGCCAAGGGGAGCTTTGCGACAGCAAAAGCTTTGGCAATGCCTTGTATCGAGCTGATCCGCGTTCACCAAGGCCATGACCATATGGCCGAAATTCTGGAGGTTTCGGTGATTGAGCTGGACGAGCGGCTCGCGGAACTGCAGCGCATCCAACGAAATGACCTCTCTGTCTTGATAGATGCAGAGATAGGGAAGTTGATGGCTGAAATCGAGGCTTCCTATCGAGCCGATGTGAGCAGTTAGGAGCGTGAAGTGGCTGGGACTGAGGCTGCGACAGAGCAGTTGTCTCAATCTATGGAGAAGACGACGGAGAAGCGGGCTGTGGTGGACGCTAACATCGCAGAGGTTGATGCTCAGATGCGCCGTCTTGAAGACCAGCGGGCCCAACTTCAACTAGAAGCTGATCGTGTCCTGGCTGAACACGTGGCATTCAAGCAGGAGGAAGCGACTCTTACTCAGCGGACCCTTGCTTTGGCTCAGCAGCGACGACAGCTTGATGAGAAGTATGAGAGTAAAACTTCCGCTGAGGCTGTCGGATTAATGCGTCAAGAAGCCGAGCTGCGAGTCCAGGCGACTGTGGAAACTCGCACTGCCGACCTGAGACGTCGAGTCAGAGAGCTCTCATCCCACCCTGGAGAGGATCGGAGACTGTAGCTTCTCTTCTTTTTATGTGTTTTTGCAACTCTTGCTGGGGAAATAGCGTATTTCTGTACTCCCTTCTTTGAAAAATAAAGAAATACACTATCTCTTTTTTTTTGTGATGTGTTCATTTTTTGATCTCATGAACTTGATGATTTATGTAGACCTATTATCTTTTGCGCACCTTGGTTTTTAGGCACAGATAATAAGTTTGAAGGAACCAACATGTTTGCTCAGAGGTAATGTGGACATGGCAATCATTAGGTTCAAATGATAGAATCTTCCTACTCAGAGGACGTGGTAGGAATTATCCTGGGGGATACGCTGAACAACTCAGAGGTAATGTGGACGTGGAAGTTCTGCGATCAATGTACGACAACACAGGAGTTGTTTGTACGGGATGTTTACTCAGAGGTAATGTGGACGTGGTAAACATGAAGGATAGCGTAAGCTCACGAAATGTAAGGTTCCGCTTTGTAGGATGTAGAGAGACAACTCAGAGGTAATGTGGACGTGGTTATCTTTCTACGGAAGGATGCCACGGAACAGCTGGGTTCCGGAAGCGTTTGATTTTGTGAAAAGAGGTTGTTTGGGGAAATACATGTCTTGGAGGATGTCAAGAATAGTACTTCTTTAGGAACTTGCCGTTGATGGGCATCATGAACAAGTCCCCATTGGGTTTGGCGAGGCGGTAAGCACCGTTTGAGTATACCGTCTCTATGATGAAGGATCCTTCCTATTTGGGCTCGAACTTCCCTGGTGTCTTGTGAGTTAACACCATTGGCCTTCTGACTGCTAAAACCAGGTCGCCAACTTGGAAAGTTCTTTGCTTGACCTTCTTGTTGAAAGCCTGTGATATACGGGCTTGGTAAAGTTCGATGCGTTGTTGAGCTAGGAGACACTTTTCGTCAAGTACCTCCAGTTTCCGCAGACGACGACGTTGATTGTCTTCTTCTGCGAGATCGTTTGTGATTGCCACGCGGAGCGAAGGTATCTGTATCTCGAGAGGCAGTACTGCTTCGCTCCAGTAGACCAGGAAGAATGGAGTGTTGCCTGTTGGGGTCCGTACCGTTGTACGGTAGGCCCAAAGGCATTCGCCAAGCTTTTCGTCCCAGTCGCGTTTGTTGGATGATACGACCTTTTTGAGTAGCCTGACGATAGTTTTGTTGAACGCCTCGGCCAATCCGTTTGCTGCCGGATTGTAGGCGGTTGAGGCTACGTTTTGAATGCGATTCTTGTCACAGAACCTGCTGAAAATGTGGCTGATGAACTGGGGACCATTGTCATGAATGATTCGCCTGGGTACTCCGAAACGGTAAATGACATGGTGTTTGATAAAGCTGACCACCCTGGAGCTTTTTACTTCCATTAGTGGGACTGCTTCCGCCCATTTGGAGAAGTAATCGGTGATGGCCAGGATGAAACGATGTCCTCTTGATGAAGGAGGGGTGATTGGTCCTACAATGTCCATGCCCCAGGCTTCGAATGGCCAGGAGGTGACTGTAGGATGTAGAGGTTCAGACGGTGTATGTATGAAGTCTACATGAAGTTGGCATGCATGGCACTTCTTAGCATATTCCACTGCGTCGGCGGCCATGGTTGGCCAGTAGTAGCCCATACGTCGCAGTCGATCTTGCAACTTAGGACCAGGTTGGTGAGCTCCGCAAGTTCCGTCATGAGCTTCTTGAAGAGCTTCGGCTGCTTCTTCGTTGGACAGGCATCGAAGGAGGAGCCCATCGAAGGAGCGTCGGTACAGCGTTTTGGTAGCTGTATCGTAGTAGAATCGAAGAGAGCGTCTCCTGACTGAGACAGCTTCCTTCGGGTCCTCTGGAAGGATTCCGTAGACAGCGAAGTCGATGAACGGGAACCTCCAGTCTCGGACATTAACCCCAGTGTTCGTCGGCATAGCGTGGGCCACTTACAAGCACAGGTTGTTTCTGGGACAAATCAGGTCTCGGCCAGTCACCGTGACATAGTGTTGAGTCCCAAGGGGCGCTGCCAATGAGGCTGCGAGGCCAGCCAGAGCATCGGCCTCCAAGTTTTGTAAACGGGGGACATGTTCGATGAAGAACCCGGTGAAGGTTGAAATGATGTTCAATGCGACTTCATGATAAGGGATTAAATCTTCATGGCGAACCTCGTATTGCCCCCGAATCTAGTTTACGACGAGTTTCGAGTCGCCGTAGGCTTCCAGATGATCCACCCCCAGCTGTTGTCCTAGCTGGAGTCCCATGACGAGTGCGTTATACTCAGCAACATTGTTGGAGCACGGCTTCGAAAGAGAGTATGCGTGCTGGATGACCAGCTGATCGGGGGAGACCAAGACTACCCCCACTCCTGCGATGATTTGGCCGTTGGGGCCCGTTCTTGAAGCGCCATCGAAGAACATCCGCCAAACAGGGCTTCCTTCAGTGACGTTTGATTCTTGGACTTCATCCGGGATATCTTCATAGAGTTTTGAAGATTCTGGGATGGGGTGTGCAGCTAAAAAGTCAGCCAGAGCCTGACCCTTGACCGCCTTCTGCGGGACAAACACCATGTTGTATGGCGTTAGTAGGATCGCCCATGTAGCCAGCCGGGAGTTTAATGACCCTGGCTTCGTCATGAGAACTCTGAGTGGATTGACTCGGGAGATGACGTGAATTGTCTGGCCCGAGACGTAATGACGAGTCTTCTGAATGGCAAACACCAAAGCCAAGCACTCCTTTTCAACGGGGTTGTACCGGTGTTCGGCCCCGATGAGTGTTCGACTGAGGTAGTAGATTGCTTGCTCGTAGCCTGCATCGCTGTTTTGAGCCAGTAAAGCGCCGAGGGAATGATCCATGGCACGGACGTAGAGGAGGAATGGTTTGCCGGCGACAGGTGCCACTAGGACTGGCGGGCTTGTTAAGTAAGCCTTGATGTCGTCGAAAGCCTTTTGGCACTCCTCTGTCCAAACGTAAGAGACTCCCTTCTTCATGAGCTGAGTAAAGGGTTGACATTTACCGGAGAGGTTTGCTATGAACCTCCGGATGTATGCCAGACGTCCCTGTAAGCCCCGAAGTTCTCGAAGGTTCTTTGGAGGGTCCATGTTGAGGATGGCTTTAGTCTTCTCGGGATCGACATGAATGCCTTTTGCCGTGATAACAAAGCCCAAGAATTTGCCACTAGAAATCCCCAGGAAGGATTTAGCGGGGTTCATTTTGAGTTGATGTGCCCGTATGAGATCAAAGACCGTCCTCAGGTCCTGTAGGTGATCTCTTTTGAGGCGGCTCTTGACTGCGATGTCGTCAACATAGCACTCAACTGTCTTACGAAGATGTTGACGGAATATGGTACTCATCGCCCGTTGGTATGTTGCACCGGCATTCTTCAAGCCGAAGGGCAATACTGTGTAGCAGAAAACACCTTTCGGAGTCCTGAATGACGTGTGTTTTGCGTCATCGGGGAACATCTTGATTTGATTGTAGCCTGAATACCCGTCCATGAAGGACATGCGTTCAAAGCCACATGTGTTGTCGATCATTACATCGGTGATTGGGAACGGGAATTCATCCTTCGGGCAAGCAGAGTTGAGATCCCTGAAGTCGATACAGACTCGTATCTTCCCGTTTTTCTTGGTGACAGGGACGACGTTGGCTACCCAGTCCGGGTGTTGTTCCTCACGGATGAAGCCACTGGTCAAGAGCTTGTCCACCTCCTGATCGATGGCATTCATGATGTCCGGGCGAAAGCGTCGCTGTTGTTGTTTGATAGGTTTGGCATCTGGTAAGATGTTCAACCTATGCATCGCGATCTGTGGATCGAGACCCGGCATGCCTTCGTAGCTCCAGGCGAAGACGTCAATATACTCTTTAGCCAGTTGGACTAAAGATTCTCGGTCTTCTTATTCCAAGCTTTTGCTGATAAAGATGGGTTTAGAAGAAGACCCATCCCCGAGGTCGATCTGCTCGACTTCGTCTTCGGTGGGAGGTTCTCGTAACTCAAAACGAGACTCCCATTGTTTTCCTAGGCGTTGAGCCCAGGGTTCCTCTTCGAAGGGTTCCGGCGGTTGGTCTTTGCCTTCATCTTTCTGAGGTTATGCCGATGTCATGTTAGCTGACAGAACTTTCCTGAAGACTGATCCGATACTGGTATCGGAATCCCACGTCGATGCTTCAGACGAGTGGGAATGTTCTATATCTTCTGCGTCTGAACTCTCTAGAGTTGATGGCGGCGTGACATAGCCTAACCCCCGTCGAGTCCGATTATAGTAATCCTGTGGCTTTTCATTGGGCATCGAAAGCCGGACAGGGAGATGCCGACCCTTGCCGTAGTTTAAGCCTTTGTTGCTTTTCAGGTCGTAGTCCATCCTTTGGATGATGTGCTTAGCCACATCTGTGTACCGATAGACCTGTACTCTGCCGGTATCAGGTTCGGGCACGATTGACGGGAGGTTCCGACGACGCTCGATTTTGCCCGAGATGATGGTGCCTTGGTCTCGGCTCCGTGGAGGGACTATGAAGACTCCTTGAGACGGGACTATTTGATTATGGTAGACGGTCGTTACTTGTGTTTGCAACGACCGTAGAGCGTTGTCTAATATATACATGGCATTCCAGTGTGGAAGACAAGAATAATTGAAAGACACTCTATTATTGATAAAGTACGAGATTTTATCCCGTGGGATTACATTGTCGAAGGAGGGTGCATCTACATCAGCGGAGATATATTCGCCAAGCTCCTCATCTGTAAGCACTGGGGCCGGATCAGGAGAGTCCTCCACCGCTCTGACTTTAGGGTCTGAGAGGGTTATGTGAGCCCTCTCCGGCATCTTGGATGACTGCGGCGGCTTGCCTTTAAGACGCACCTTGAGAGGTGCCTCGGTTGCGCCTCCGATGAGTGGCGCCTTCCCTTGTAATTTTACCACCAGGGGAGCCGCTGTTTGAGGTGGCTTTCCCTTGAGGCGTATCTTCAGGGGAGCTTCGCGAGCCGGCGCTTTTCCTGATAGCTTGATGCTCATTGGAGGCGCCTTCTGGGGTGGTTTCCCCTTCAGACGGATTTTCAAGGGGGCGTCGGGAGTCGTCTCAGGCTCCATGTCCGGCTCTGTTGCCGTCTCTGCCTCATCATCAGCGTCATTGGCTTCCTTCTCGTCAATGGGCTTGTACAAGTCGGAATCGGTGAAGTAGGCCTCAATCCCTTTGAAGGGATCGATATCTGCAAACTCCGTCCGGATGACGCCGTTGGTGGATACATATTTCATGCATTGGTGGAGCGTGGAGGGCACCACCATGTACTCATGTAACCATGGTCGTCCGAGTAAGATGTTGTAGTTGACCTCGGCATCCACCACATAACAAGTCACCTCAGTTTTAAGGCTGCCGATGTGACATTTCAGCCGGATCTTGCCCAGTGATGGTCGTATTGGAGGGCGCCAGCCGGTACATTGGGATCCCCAGCTTTGATAGCAGCGCCTTTGGAATGATGCTTACGGAAGACCCCGGATCGATCTGAATCCTGCTCACCTTTACCGAACCGATGTACCCTGTGTAATACAATGGTCGGTTATGTCGGTGATGCTTGAGCAGCATGTCTTGTTGGGTGAAAGTTATGTTTGGGATTTTATCCGCACAATGACAGTGTGCACAAGTAGTTGGGAGGTCTTCAGGCTGCTTGACTTGACTGAGAAAGGATTCGGCATCCTTCAGAGCTTCGCAGAGAGCTTCTCGGGAGTCCTTGGAGAGACGCAGGAGCTCGAACAAAGACAAGCGTGCAGGAGTACTGGCCAGTTGCGCCAGAATGTCAAAATTGTGGGGCTTGGCTAGCCCCGAAGCATTTTCTTTCCGCAGAGGTCTGTCGAAACGGGCCTCTACTTGCTTTTGTTTATTGGCTGCTGAGGGCTTGGATGGACCCTCCTCAGGGATGGTGCCAGGAGGCACCACTTCGGCGGCAGCTTCACCGTGCTGGGAGTTCTGTTGTGCACGCGTCTGCACAGGAAGCGCCCCTTCCGTTGAAGAAGAGACCGTGCGGCAAGACTTGATCTTCCTGCCTTTTGCTTTGGAGGTAGGGCGTACCTCCGGTTGAATTACCTCGGAGACGAGGTCGGGGTGAACCCAGAGGACCTCTCCTCGAGATGTGGTGAGTGAGACAAGTCCACTCATATTGTCACGGGTGGGTGGCAAGTTCACCACCTCCATTGTCGCCTTAGGGATGGGGACGACGCCATCTTGTGTGGTAGTCGGCGGCAAGGTGCCGAACTGAAGTGACACCATATTAGCTGACACCGTCTTCTCTTCATAGTCGACGGAGATTACATCCGCATTGATCATGCGCTGGATGTAATTTTTGAGGACGTAGCAGTCCTTAGTCGGGTGTCCGACAAACCGATGGTAGTGACAGTACCTCGGGTTGTCCACTTTCCCGACTTCATCGGGCCGCTTCGGGTCCGGAAGCTTGATCTTGTCACCCTGCTTCAGTATCTCGAAGAGTTGCAGGGTGTCGTCATCATTGAATGAATAAACCTCCTTGGGTCTCGGTGCCAATGGAGGCTTTTGAGTAGGCGCAGATGCGTTCTTCGAGGCATTAACAGTCAATGCCTGTTTCCCCTTTGTTTCTCGTCCGGAGTTGTTGATTGCGGACTTTTTCCCCTTATCGTCAAAGGCGGGGAAGCTAACACCCAGAAGACGTGCATTGGCCGTCTTCTTCTCTGCAGCTTCAGCTTCGATGATTAGGGAGCTCCAGTCGGGAGGGGGAGAAGAGTTAAGCCAGAGCTTTACTGCAGGCAGCATATTCATACTGCAAGCGGAGAGAAGCGCATACTCCGGCATGCCTGGAGGTAGCCTGAAGCAGGCCTGACGGAAGCGTTCGATGAATGCCCGAACCATTTTCTTGTCCTTCTGGCGTATCTCAATGAGAGACGCCATCGTCATATCCTTCCCACCGTCGTAGAAGCGATCGAGGAAGAGGCGTGTCAGGTCGTCGAAGGACGATATAGAATTATCGAGGAGGCTGCAGTACCAGTCATACGCCACCCCTTTCAGGGCCCCAACAAAGATGCTGGTGAGGAGCACGTCCTCCTTCGAAAGATGCCCTGTCTGCGACTGGAAGTACGTCAGGTACCATCGTGGAGAGTCCTTCCCGTCATACGATGTGAGTGTTTGTGGTTTATACTTTGGGGGATAAACCACCTTGTTCCACTCAAGGGGATAAGGCTGGGGAATGTCCATCTTCTGGCGCTCCTCATGCCTGTTCTTGGACTCGAAACGCTCCCGCAGATCTTTGATCATTTCGACCATATCCTCCGTGGAGCTAGGAGTCGGGGAAGGAGGTACCACCTGGAGTGGAGCGTTTGAGGGCTCCGACGTCCGGGGTGCTTCTGTGTCTGAGGGTGTCCGTTGGAGGGGCACACTCGACTCTCCATTGGCTCCTGGGTCGGGACCATTTGAAGGTGTCCTGATCAAGGCCGACCGCATCTCAAACACTGCTTGAGTCAGCGCTTGCATTGAGGCAGAGAGGGTTTTGAGTCCTCCCTCTAGCGAGTCTATGCGCTGGACAATGTCCTGTGGCGGCGCATCAGTCTCAAGATCACCCCCGGTCATGTATACTGTCATGACACGGCCGGAAGTGGATGGATCAGTTGAGGCTTCGCTCTCAGCCTCGCTCTCATGTGGGGGAGTCACTTCTCCTGGTGTTTGGCCACCCCCAGCCACATTCTGGAGTTCGTCTTCGACAGGCGCATCTGCAAGGGCCTGACTGCCCTCAGCTCTGTCTTGAAGGGCCTCTTCGTTTCCAGCACTACCCCCGGCGGTGTCCTGGAGGACATTATCATTTTGAGGGGCTTCAGGGAGGCCATCTTCGCCTTGATGAAGATCCGCCGCAGCTGTGCTTTGGACATCTTCGTCTTCGGAAGGAGGCTCGACAAGGGTCTGGCTACCCCCAGCTTCCTCCAAGAACTTCTTCCTCGACCGAGTGCCTTCGAACACTCCAGAGGTCGTGACAGCTGCCTTGGTTTTCCTCGGCTGGCTTTTGGATGAAGACGGGGAATTGGCAGTCGTCTTCCGGACAGATGAGGTGTTGGAGATCACGTTGCATGAAGCAACCTTTAGCTCCTCTTCTGCTGACACCTTCGTCCCAAGGCGATGTCGGAGGGGTGTCGATGATTGTAGCCGTTGGAAGACCGACTGCTTTGGCGGTACTGCCGTCTTGCAACAGCAGTTGATGGTGACCACTGCACAAGTGTGCCCCGTGAGAGGCGCATCGCGCTTGTTGGTCAACTCTCCTGACCGGCGCTTGTGAGTGATCACGTTGCGCAAGTCGTTGGAGGAGAGTGCTATCCTCACACCCCTCTCAGGCGCATGGCAGGGCCAAGCGCCGGGGTGGTCGGGTGAGTGCTGCGCCCCCTGATCTAATACCAAGCAGGCATCACGATCAGTAGTGGGGGAACCACAGCATTTGAAGTGACTTGAACGGACCTCAAACGCACAACCAGAGGAGGCGCGGGAGTTCAAGACCACTGAGTTTGCCTCTCTCGGCTTGGTTGTGCACGCAGTGAATGCGCCCAAGCGAGATGAGGACTTTGAAGGTCGACTCGTTGTCGGTACAGAAGCACTTGAGTCAACCTTGTACAGCTTGCCATCGGCAGCACGCATGATCGTAATCGCGTGCCTCTGGCCGGCTGCTGGCATAGCACGTTTGTGGCGCATGGCCCGTGCCGCCTTGGATTTCTTCGTACCAGCCCGCTGGGGTGCATAGTACTCAGCATCCAAATTCTCCTCGCCATTACAGCGAGTGAGTCTGTCAAAGACAGAGGCTCTTTGCGGCGCATCAGAAGTGATGCACGGGGCATTGGCTGCGCCCCTGCTCCGTCGACGTATCTTCCTCGCCTGAGAGGAAGATGGCTGGGGAACGTGGTCAGTCGCACGCTTCCCCGAGAGATGCGCTGCATCAGCGGGCGCACCTTGACTGCTGATGATGTCAGCAGGAAGGGAAGGCTGGACGGGCGCATCCCCTTCAACGGTGGTGCCCGAGGCGTCGACTTTGCGTACCCAGACTGCGCGGGTCTTCTTCGGCTTCGACAGCCGCTTCGAAGGACTCGCACTTCCTTCAGAAATGAACTCCTCGTACGCCTGTTGATTGAGGCGCACTACCAGCGTCTTGTGGGAGGAGCCCACCTTCACGTCGTCAGTCTGTGACACGACTTTCTCGGTAGAGGAGAAAGAAGTCCCCAGCAGAGTCGCCAGCTTGTTTGCCATTAAAATTATTTTGATTGAAATCTTAATACAAACAGAACAGTGATACAATATAGGACTTAGATGTAGTCCTAGGAGTATACTTTTGTTTAAGCTGGGTCCTTAGTACCAATGGAGTGAGTGGTAATGCATTGACTCCGTTGACCGGCTGACGGCGGTTATCGGTTCTCTGAAGGTGTTGATTGCTCTGGGTGCTGGAGCTTGCTGAGAGGAGGAAGACGTTGAGTGTCTAGAACTGCCTCTCCGGTGATTCTCTGTTGTGGATTCTCTATGAGTCTTGTGTGTTCTGAGTCTCTGTGTGTGTGTGTGAAGGAGATGATCCTTCTATTTATAGTTTTGCAGGATGGCTGCTCATGCGCGCATGCAGGATGCGCCGGTGTGGGGATGCCACGTGGAGGTTGCTGATGGAGGCGCACGGATGATGTGCCCTGATTGAGGGGGAGAACTCTTCATACTGCTGTTGTGAACCGGCACGTAGCAGAGGAGAACATCTTTCTGTTGCTGAAATCTTGGACGAGTTGAGTCAAAGGACACGTGTCATCGACCCATGGCTCGAAGATCTCGGATTTGGTGGAGGGGTAGTGATCTGGTGAGCTGCGCCTTGGATTGAGCGCAGGAGGAGGCTGCGGCTCATAACCTTTAGGAGTTACAAACCATTTGGGGCGCATGGCTTTTGAGGCGCATGCAGGCGACTTTCCTTCTGTCTTTCGGGATCAGGGAGCAGTCTGAGGCGCATGGCTTTTGAGGCACATGCTGATTTGGACGCATGGCCGTAGAGGCGCATACTGATGGTGGAGTGGCCACGTGGCAGTAGCCGTCGAAATAAAGTCATGATGATGCTGACGTTGCCGACGCTTCATTTTAATAAAGCTGTCAACTGTTCAGACTTTGGGAGGCCTGCTGCCAACTCTGTCAGTTCAGCATTTAATGTTGGTGACGTTTGATGGACAGCTGAGTGGGCGCGTCGGTTGGCGTTCCACTCGGTATGGAGATGTGTGAGGGCGCACCCTCTATAATGCGCCGAGTACTGTAGGGCGCGTCTGTGTGATGCGCCTGATACCGAAGTACGTGTCCGTGTGATGCGCTGTCTGGCTGGCGCATCGGACATGTCTTTTAATGATGCGGCTGTCTCGCTCTTCGAGTGCCATAAATAGCCGTTTGGCTGAATTCGAGGCGTCCGGTTCATCCATTTAATGTAAATTCATTGCACGGAATTCGGAGGGCCATCCACTTGGTGCGTGGGTTTGATCTGCCCGGCCTATAAATAGTGGCATGGAGAGAAGATTTGCTTCTCATTCCCTCACGTTCTTC
Source organism: Iris pallida (assembly GCA_029216955.1). Lineage (NCBI taxonomy): Eukaryota > Viridiplantae > Streptophyta > Magnoliopsida > Asparagales > Iridaceae > Iris > Iris pallida. Next base: position 6,114,737 of record JANAVB010022997.1, on the reverse strand, counting down.
CAACATGAACTTGAACATGCGGGTGCATTCTGTTGACGAAGTGCTCCCGAGGGTGAAGATGAGACGCTGTGTTGTCTTCGATGCACTTGAAGGTGACTGTTACATCCAAAAGACGGAGTCGAGGGCTTCTGAGGCAGGTGGAAGGTGCCTGTTGCATCCAAAGATAGGGATGCTCGAGCCTCGTCTCCGTTATTCCGGAAGAGCCGTAGATCGGAATGGCGGTGCTAGGCTCTCTCTTCCTTCAAAGTGGGTGTCGCCCACTTTGATTGTGTTGAAAGCTGCTCCTTTAGCCGCGGTTTCGATCACGGTCTTCCTTCGGCTTTGGAGGCTCTTTCGAAGCCTCCCCTGGCCACAGCATTTGCGGTGCTCTTCTCTTCCTTGGTTCCAGCCAGAGGGTTAAATGCTTTGTGTATCGAAGCATTTATCAGGCGAGCCTGGTTGGAAAAGCGGCACATAACTGGGCTCTGCTCGGCCAGGTGAGCCTGGCTGGAAGAATTTGGCTGAAGGGATGCACATAACTGAGCTCTGCTCGGCCAGGTGAGCCTGGCTGGAAGAATTTGGCTGAAGGGATGATGGGATGCGCCTGGATGGAGGCGAATGATGACTGTTGCGCCTGACTGATGGCGCATGGTGGCTGCTGCACTTATCCGGAGGCACGTGGTAGCCGCTGGCTGTAGACTTAGGATCTTTCCTTTGTAGAAATTCTCCTTTGTACAACCTTTTCTAGACATGTAATAGACTTTTATATAAATGAAAAGTCCTTCTTCAAATGTCTATACTTTTTGACTTTGCTGTAAAGTTCTTCGTCTGAGTTCTAGCGCATGTAGTGTCTGGCGCATGGGCTTTCTGGTTGTGAAATTCCATGCTTCTACAGTTATCTCGGCGGAAGGTGTGTCCGTTGACTCAAAGAAAATTGAAGCCATAGTGGACTGGAAGCAACCCACATCGGCGAGCGAGATTTAAAGTTTCCTCGGCTTGGCAGGCTACTACAAAAAGTTTGTCAAGGATTTTTCCAAAGTGGCAGCGCCTTTAACTCGGCTAACCCAGAAGGGAGTGGCATTCGATTGGACTGATGAGTGCGAGGCTTGCTTTCAAAATCTGAAGCAACGTTTTGTATCAGCTCCAATCCTTACACTTCCAGACGACGTCGAGGGATTCCAGATATATAGTGATACGTCCGGATTGGGTTTGGGATGTGTGTTGACTCAGAGAGGGAAAGTGATATCGTACGCCTCGAGACAGCTTAAGCCGCACGAGAAAAATTATCCAACGCATGATTTGGAATTGGCAGCGATAGTGTTTGCATTGAAATTGTTGAGGCACTACTTGTATGGAGTGGCTTGCGAGATCTTCACCGATCATAAGAGCCTGAAGTACATCTTTACGCAAAAGGATTTAAATTTGCGGCAAAGACGTTGGTTGGAGCTTATAAAAGATTACGACTTGACGATCGCGTACACCCCAGGAAAAGGCAATGGGGTGGCGGACGCGTTGAGTCGGAACTTTTTGGGATCGCTCAGTATTGACAAACGAATACTAGAGGAATTAGAAAGCATGGGAATTGAACTCTAGATTCGTGGCCGAAATGCACAATTGGCTCAACTTCAACTTGAGTTGGGTTTGTTAGAAAAGATAAAGACGGCACAGAGGACGGATGAGTTCTTGATTAAGATTGGCGAAATATTGGAAAAGGGTGAAGCCAGCGACTTCACTAGGCACGAGGATGGATCATTGCGACTCAAGGGGAGGCTATGTGTCCCGAAGGATGAAGAACTCCGGAAAAAAATCTTGACGGAGGCCCACTATGCCAAGTATTCCTTACATTCGGAAAGTACAAAAATGTATAAAGATTTGCGCACGACCTTCTGGTGGCACGGCATGAAACAAGATGTGGCCCTCTTTGTCTCGCGATGCTTCGCGTGTCAACGAGTCAAGGTGGAACACCAGAGGCCCGGCGGGGAGATGCAGAACCTCGCGATCCCCGAATGGAAGTGGGATCATATAACCATGGATTTCATAGTTGGCTTGCTGAAGACGCAGCGGGGGAATGATGCAATTTGGGTCATCCTTGATCGATTAACCAAATCTGCACATTTTCTCGCAATGAAAACCACTTGGAGCTTCGACCGGTTGGCTCAGCTATACTTGGATGAAATTGTCCGACTGCATGGAGTGCCGGCATCAATAGTATCAGATCGGAATGGGTGATTTGTGTCACGTTTCTGGGTCAGTTTACATGCTGCCATGGGAACACAATTGAAATTTAGATCTGCATACCATCCTCAAACCGATGGCCAGACCGAGAGGGTGAATCAGGTACTTGAAGACATGCTACGGCTTTGTGCTATTGATCTGAAAACTAGTTGGGACACTCACTTGCCGCTAGCAGAATTTGCCTACAACAACAGTTACCAGTCAAGTATACAAATGGCTCCGTATGAAGCATTATACGGGCGAAAGTGTCGGTCTCCAATTTGTTGGGATAAAGTCGGTGAACGTCAAGTACTTGGTCCGGAGATGGTAGAACAGGTCGTCGAGAAAGTCCGCATGATTCGGGAGAAGTTACTTGTGGCACAGAGTCGGCAGAAGAGTTATGTGGATACTCATCGACGACCATTAGAATTTATGGTGGGCGATCACATATTTCTGAAGGTGTCACCGATGCGCGGAGTTAAGCGATTCGGAGCGAAGGGGAAGCTAAGTCCGAGATTTGTTGGCCCGTTTGAAATTCTTAAGCGAATCGGCCCTGTCGCCTATCAGATCGCGTTACCACCGGTATTGGATGGAGTGTACGATATCTTCCATGTTTCCCAACTACGGAAGTATGTACATGATCCAAGCCATGTGGTAGACTTCGGTCCGTTAGGGCTAAGAGCTGACTTATCTTATGTGGAGGAACCCGTGCAGATCTTGGATAGGAAGGATAAAATTTTGCGGAACCGAGTTGTTTCTTTGGTTCGAGTGCTTTAGCGAAATCATTCCGTCGAAGAGTCGACATGGGAACTTGAGGCGGATGTGAAGGAAAAGTTTCCTTTGTTGTTTGACCTAGGTGGGTTTGTGTTTAAGTTTCGGGGACGAAACTTTTTGTTAGTGTATTAATATGTAATGCCATGAATCTGTTGCGGAGCACGGTGCGGGCTAGCGGCTGAATGGCCGAGTCGGATGGGAATTGGGAACTTTACTTGGGGAAACTTTACCAGGATAGCGGGATAATGAATTGAGATCCTTTCATCGTTATGGATTGGACTCTTTTGAAATGATGCCCAAGATGCAGTAGCACGCGTCTTGGGGGAAGAGTTCTATATAAGAGTCGTTTGCCCCGAGACCGTTGCCCTACTGGTTTTCGATATCGCTTTTGCTGTTGGCTTTTGTGTGTGTTTTCGTGATTGTTTTTTATGAATGTTTTCATGGATTTACTTTCACTGTCTACACATTTCATATCGAATCACTGAGAGAAAGAGAAGAAGTATGCTGACCAAACGTTGGTGCCAATGCAGGTGCTAACGCAGTGAACCGAGCTTGACGTTGCGTGGAAGACCTCTTTCTCTCGGTAATTCACCAACAAGTGAGTGGCTTTGATCCTTCGACGATCCTTGATCTTCACGCATAACAATGGTAGACTTGTTATCGCGTTCGGTGCTTAATAAAAGATACCTAGTAATAATACGGAAAAGATAATGAAAGATAAATTATCACATGGCTAGGCTTATGTTGCAAATCGAATGATGCTCGTATGCTATATGAATTGTTTAACAGGTGATGCAAAGACCCAAGTATTGGGCGGTAAGTATATCGGACTTTGGTTTGAAAGAATGAGTTCCAAATGAATAGTCCCTTGGTTGGATGAACGAATATGCGAGCCTATGGCTCAAGGCAAGTTGGTAAGATGGCAAGATAGAAAGATGGAAAAAATGGCAAGATGAAATAAGAACTACGAATATGTGTGGAAGATGCTATTATCATGCATGTCATGTCCCTTATAAGTTAAGTTGCATTGCATGCATGGTCATGGACAACTTGTATACAAGGTAGTTCCTCGAACGGTACTCCGAGGCCACGGAACCGATTCGGCCTAGGAGGAACACACTGCTGAAGTAGTAGCACAGTGCTGAAGTAGTAGCACGGTCTTTCGGGAACCTTTCGGATGGGCTAGCTACCCACCGATGAAGGGGAGCCGTCCGACCAAGATGTCCCAGATGGCGTGTAGTCAGTGACCTTCATATAGACAGGTGGCATAGCTAACAATGCCTTATGCAGGCAGAGTAAGTGGTGTTCATAAATATTTATAGGGATGGCTATCGACCGTGGGTAAGATTCACCAAATTGGTGATCAATATGAATTGCTTATGTTAGAACAACATGAATTGCTTATGTTTCTAACATCACTGTATGCTCCTTATATTCTCATCAAATATATGAATTGTTAATGGACCCTAAGGCAAGATAGAAAGAATACAAATCAATAGTGAACATTCAAGTAATTTTACTACTGTTGATTTATGGTGAGATTGGTTACGGCCGCTCACCAGTACATATGTGGCAATGTACTGACCCTCGTCTCCACAGGTGACGGGAACCTAGTGGATAATCATAGACGCTGAAGGCTTGCTGTCCGACTCTTTAGAAGCTTCATACATCTTGAAGTTTCCACTTGAAGAAGAAGGCATTTTGCTGAAGGTGGTTATTGCCGCATTATTAATAAAGGGATATGATGTATGGAACAAGTTGTATCTCATTTCAACATTTCTGCAATGTTGTAGCCAAGTTTGGCATTTCATCTCGGCTGTTTGAGAGCCTTATGTTTTATGCAATGTAATTTCAAAGATATCAATAAATAACTTATTTCAGATCATATCTGTGTTGCCAAAACTTCTCTATCAAACGCTGCGAATCTCTATTCAAAATGTCTCTTTTATAAAGGAACACGAGCACGCCTTATACAAGTGCAATTCCAGACTTGTACGGCATCACGCCTTAGCGAGGACGAACGATTCGGCGTGAATCTAAGCGGAGGCGAACGATTCCCCGAATCGGGGCGTGACAGTCGGTGGGACTGTATGCTGGGCCACAATAATGGAATGCATACTCGCGACCATCTCGGCCATGGTCTTTAGCTTGTCTTCTAGCGCAGCTATTCTTTGTTCTTGACTAGCCGAACTGGAAGCATCTGGGTCTTCATTGACAACATAAGCTGTCACTTCCCTGGGTACAGTGGAGGACATTGTTTGTTCTGAGCTTTCACTGTATGCATCGTAGTCGGAGAAAGAATCATTTCCTGAGTAAGAAGGAAGGAGATGTTTGGAAGGATCTTGAAGATTCCTTTGACCGATTGTGTCTCGGCTTCGGGATCTGGTATGTTGGAATACTCCTTCAGAGGATTCTTGGAGTAGATCCAAATACCACTGGCTTGGCCTGCGAGGTTTCCCGTGCTTGGAGCACTTCCTACCCCCAGTGTCTCTGGAGGTCATGTTGACAGAAGCGTACAAAACCTCATCTTCATCTTCAGACATAGGTTCAGAGTTTGAAAAGTTCAGACGATCGAAGACAGATCGTCTTGTTGTCTGACAACAACACTTGATGACAACTTTGTGGTTACAGTGATGTCCAAGTGGTTGCACTGGGGATGTTGGGATATTGTCCCATTTTTTCTTGAGGTGTTTTCGGAGAACGGGAACAGGAACGGGACGAGCAGAAGTTCGAGGGATATGTTCTTTGATAATATTCGGAACATGGTTCCGGTTCTTCAAATGTTTTGTCCCTTGAGTGTACAGGGAAGTACTCATTTCATTGGCAAAGGTGTCCGGATTCTTGATCCTGGAAGTTTGCTTCTGACGTTGGTTGGTCTTCGGCATTGGCTGTTTGCGTTTTACCGAAGTTGGTCGATTGAGATATGTTCTTAAATCAGCAAACTCACCCCCAGGGGTTTCTATTTGAGACACCAGCAATTTTTCCTGTCTTGAACGGGAGATCTGAAGAGTTGGAAGATCTTGGAACTCTGCTACCGGAGTAGGCAGAATACCTCTCTGATCAGTACACATCCCTTTGGCACGGAGTGAAGAAGAATCCTTGTGAGAAAGGGTTCTTGTACTGATTAGTGCCGGAGCACATTCAGTTTGCACTTCTACGGTAAAAACCGAGGAAGACTGAGAAAAGACCAAAGGGCCATTTCCTTTGATTTAGAAAGAAGGGTTAGCTAAAGAGCGTTTCCCTCTGTTATCTTCCAAGTCATGGGACGAGGAAGTTTGAGAAAAGACCAAAGGGCTTTTTCCTTTGTTTTAGAAAGAAGGAGGAATAGCCAAAAGACTACCCCCAGTGGATTGCGCAGGAGCAACAGGGTGTTGGAGAGGAGCAGAGCTTTTCCCCTTGCTGTGAGTAGAGGAGAGATTAGCCAAAGGGCTGTCTCTCTTGGATTGTGCAGACACAGTTTGCGCATGAGTTAATGGCGCACTGGCAGATTGCGCAGGAAGAGTTCTGGCAGGATGTTTTCTGGCCTTAGTCACAGTGGTTTGCGCAGTAGGAGCCTTGTTGCCAGAGTGCTTGAGTTGCACTCTGGTTGTTGGAGTAGTGGACTGCGCAGACAGAGTAGCAGCCAACTGCGCCAGAGAAACAGGAGTCTTGCACTTTGATAGAGCAGCATATGATGTAGTTTGTGCACTAGCAACAGCATATTGCACAGGAGTAGTAGAGGCAGATTGTGCAACAACAGAAACAACAGACTGTGCAACAGTCTTAGCAGCAGAGACATTAGACTGCGCAGCAGTCTTGGTGGCAGGATCAACAGACTGTGCAGCAGTCTTTGGGATCCACACTGGACGCACTTTGCTTGTGGCAGAAGTTGTCGCAGTGCGAGGAGTGGTCCTGGAGTTGATCATGGCTTCGTAGGCCGCCTGGTTGACCTTCACAACCAGCGTTTTCTGCGTCTTTCCGATAGACGCAACGTCACATTGAGTTGTCACTTCCTCGTCGGAGGAGAAAGTCGTCCCCAGCAGAGTCGCCATTTTGTTTGCAAAAAGAAAAGTTGGTCTTTATTTCAACAAACTTTGTAAAGAAGATTACAAGAATTCTGGAAAAGTACAACTATAGGAATCCAATCTAGAGGACGATTGCTTTATCCCTTGGACGATGTGAACTTTGAAGACGATAGCCTCTGAATTTGAAGGCGATAGCCTCGGAAGAATGCAACAGCACTTGGGCAAGAACTCCTGAACTCTCTGATATTTCTGAACTTTATGTCTGATCCCCTGGAATGAAGACTTAAAACTCTATTTATAGAGTTCTGGAAATAACTAACTTTTAGTTATTCTGAATGGCACAAGTTGGATTGTGCAGCAATAGACTGCGCAGGCAGTTGTCTGATCATGGGCCAACTATCTTGGACACATGGCATCATTTGATTGAAATGTGCATGATTGTGTACAGACGGTTGCCACGTAATGGGCAATTGATGGCATGAATGCCACGTGTATATTTGTCAGTTGTCATGATGAAGTACGCCACATGCATTGTGCTGACTTTGGATTACGCCAGAATGGATGGCGTTGAGATGGACCGTGCTGCAGACAGATTGCGCTGCATGTACAGCTGTCCTCGAGCATTGTGCGGTACAATAAACGAACAATCTCCTCGTTCTTTGTGCTGTCAGTTGTCAGAAGATTTGATTGTGTCAGGTAATGATGATATGGCCACGTCAGCTTGCGCACTTGAGAGTGTGCGTGGTCCAGTCTGCACAATCTGGATGATGCGCAATCTGACTTCTGCGCAATTCATTTGGAAGATGTATTTCTTGATTTTCATGACTTTGTTGAAGGGTGCAACTTGATTTTTTAGGACCTACAGGTGCCTATGTGTTCTGGTAAGGGGATCTCCTCCTATATATTCTCTCAAGTAGATGAAGCACTTCACGTCCACATTACCTCTGGATTGCTCCTCTACACCTGAAAGATGCGGCTACCATGTCCATATTCCTCTGAGTAGTCGTTCTTCTCGCATAAGCTCTATGGTTATTAGGCGGCCTAGAAAACATTTTGTGTCTATATTACCTCTGGATTGTTGTTCTATATCCCGACCAAGATTAAGCCTACCACTTCCATATTACCTCTGGTCAGGCAAATCCCTGGTGAAGTTTCTCTCTTTATTTTAAAGACAAAAGCAAACGGGCCGAAAAGGAAAGCTTCTATATATAAAAACATGTGGCTACAAAGACCTATTACAGACTCTTCGTAGTTACATACACAGAAGCAAAAAGGCTAAAATTACAGTACAAGCTCTCAATAGCGCGGGCGAGACGGTGACAGAGCCAATCACTTCCTGGTTAAAAGGAAGCCACCGCCCGAAGCAGCTACTGGCCCGAGACGGGGATGAAGACCAGCACAGGACTCCCCTATCTCCCTAGCTGGCCATGGGAGCAACCACAGCTGCAGGCCTCGCTATTCCTCGGAATAGCAAGCAATCCAAATCCAGAAAGCAGAGGTCCAAGACGCCATTGACGCCCACGACATCCAGAGCATGGGGACGTCTCGAGATCCAGTGGTAGTTCTACTACGACTTCTTCGGATGAAAAGGTTTGCCATCGATGACCGCCTCAAGCAAACTCCAGGGTCGTCATCAGCCGAGTGTGGAGCAAGCAAGGCCATTATGGAAGTAGCTGAGTCTTCTCTTGGAAGGGGTAGTCCTTTATATAGACTATTCACGTGATCCAAGAACAAGCCAGATGTCGGTCAGAAGGAAGCTTACAAGCTAAGCCAAAGCTCCACTCCATGTCAGATGACAGTACTGCGAGTGACCGAAGGGACGTGACTCAGAACCTCCTCTACCAAAGAGATTCATAATCCCTGCAAAGATGCAAGAGGCTCCAATATCAAGAAGTCATCAGAAGCTCTTGCTCTGAAATGATGACTCAAGATAATTAATGCTAAAAAGCTAGGCGTGATACCAGCCATCACCCGGCTCGTACAATCCTGCCACGTGTTCATGCTTCTGTTCAAAGTATCCCGAGCTTGACTCAAGTTCGGGACACTTTGAAGGGAGTCTTGTAGAAGCATAAAAAATCTCAGCTGATGACATCCCTTCGCCACAGAGCAGATGATACAAAGGCTCAGCCCAAGTGCTAAAAAGACAAAACAGAAGATATGGAAAGAAGTCCCTTATGTGTCACGTCTACCAAAGTCTAGTACATAAACATCAAGACTACAAAAAATGGACTAATTTTGTTCGTCTACATAGGATCTGGTACAGATTCGACAGAGCCTAGAGGGGTCTACAAGGGATTTAGTCTTTGTCAAAGTGCAGCCCTTCTTCTTCATGCCAGAAGATTGACCTCCATCGAGGCATATTCTGACCTTTTTACGGACGCAGCCTCCCAGAAGCATATCAACCACTCGGCCAAAGCAAGCAGCTTCCTGAAGCATGTGCAGCAGAAAATAATCATCAATTAAAAATATTAAGCAATTATATATTATGGCATATAAAAGACGGTAAATAAAATGCGGTAAAGTAAGAGTCAAGAATTCAAACTCAGTGAACACCACGATGTATAATGGTTTCCCTCTGAGAGGACTAGTCCAGTCGCGAGTACTCTTGCTCGCTGTTAATCCACTATGACACAAGCTTTAACTGAGCGCTTGCAACTCTTACAACACCGTGCTTGACGACAAGTGCACGACCGACTTCACAACACCGTGCTTGGTGACGAGCGTACGACCGACTCCAGAAGGCAATTGGAAAACTGTAACATTTTCTAAATACAACCTCCGATATAATTCTTCAACACCAAACTCTAGATTAAAAAGAAACTGTACTGGCTTGGCTAAGAGTCGTAAAGGCTTAGATATGAAAGTAAAAGCTCAGAACACTTTAGATAGAGAAGAGAAGAGATAAAATTGGATGATTGAGATGAATGGTAATCTCAACTCTATTTATATTATTTTTGTGGGAACCAAACTCGGGCATAGTTCGGATGCTAGGATTTCATATACGAACGTTGCATGCAGATTTGGAGGCAACAAATATTTGAATTTAAACAGACCGAACTCGGGCCGAACTCGGACCGAACTCGGTCAGAGTTCTGTCAGAGTTCTGCTGGTTCAGAACAGTAAGGAATAAACCAAATTTGCATAGGTTTTGGGCCTTTTGGAATTGTGGATTTTTGGGACACGTAGGTAGGCTTATTTTTTTTGTGGACTGAGAAAAATCTAAGCCAGTACCGATCCGATCAATCTCACATTTTTCTAGACTCAACAAAAAAATACAGAATAAATATGAAAACCAATAGCCCTTTTGATGACGTCTTTTTCCTGACATTGAAGACGCATTTTTTCTTGACGGCCCCGGATAGGTCGTTGGGCGGTTCAGAGAAATCTCCTTGTATAACACCGTCTTTGGCCCATTAATAATTCTCCATTGCATATGTCCTGGTTTGATCATGTTTGATCATGCTTACAGCATGTCTACAAATACATGTTAGGCAAACAAAATAATATAACTGATACAAGCATATCAATATAATATAAAGAACATTTAGGACAATGCTAAGTATAAGTAGCAACATGATAGGGATTACATGAATATTATTGACGTCATTATGTTAAACTTAATTGATTAGCCATATTCAAAAACATGATATAATCATTGGACTAACAATCGCCCTCTTTTTTATTATGGCAAATCCTACATATATAATAGATGCATGTATCACTAAGAAACACATAATATTATCATGTATCATTAATAAACACATAATATTAGAATATTGAGATATATATAATAGATGACTAGAATATTGTGTGCTAACTTAAACTTATTTCTCTCCCTTTGACATGATCAAAAAAATAAGCTCTCCCGTAATAAGAGATAAAACGAACTCAAGCATAAGTACAGCAGGAAGGCAAAAAATAATCATGATCAAAGATTAGGAGAACAGTAAAACGACAAGTTTAGAAAATTGCATAACTAAAGTAGAAAAATTTGTCAACAGAAATATAATATAGTTGGTTGAACGTAAACATTGAAATCAATCAATACATAGTTTACCAACTAGAAATCCGAAAATGACATTCAAAACATATCTTGTTGAATAAATAAAACTGTAGTTTTGAAATTTGATTTTAATAGGTAGATATCAATAATGTAGAATCCTATTATTGGTCATAAATAAATCATGAGGAATAAAAATTCGCAGATCTAGTATATATAAAAAAATCAAAAATAATGAGACTTTCAACAATGATCACAAAAAAATATGATTCATAATTTGCCCATACAAATTAGTGAATCAATTCCATAAAGAGTATAATCATTGGGAAAAAAAATCAAAAGACGTATACTAGAATATATGCAAAATCTATACCAAAGTTCATGTATTTGAATTCAATTACCATAGCATGATAAATAAATATCCACTAGATAAAGATAAAGGTAATGAAGACAAAATACTTGAAAAGGAGAAATTCAGTCGACTTGAATGCTCCTCCGCAAAGTATGATCAGTCTAAGTATAGATAATCATGAACTTTGGGATAAAATCTCAATAAGAAATGCCAAATCAATTTAAGCTCAAATGAATCATTAATAAGGATAATTAAATATATTTGGTAAGATAACTTTTACAAACTCATAAAAGGAGAGAATTAAAAATAAATAAATAATAATAATCATATATTTTCTCATAAACTTACTCAAATAAAAAAATTATGAACAAATCAACAAGATATTTAACTAAGACAATATAAGTCCATGATGAACTAGGTATACCACATATTAAGGGCATAAACTAATTGAAACAATTAATTTGCTCTCCCTTAAAATATGCGTATATAGTTCAAAAATAATTTATATGCATAAAATAGATAAAATAAATAATCACAAGAAATCAAAAAGACTTTTCAAAAAGTAGAATTTATTACCAAAAAAAATCTTAATAAATGTTCGAATGCGTCCATTTAGTCCTTAGAATAAAAGATACCAATTCGAATCACGAAAACAATTTTAATAAAAGAATCCATAAATCATAAATAAACCCATTTGAAAACATAACTAGATAATTGTCCAAAGAAAAATTTATTCTAGATATATGGCATGTCATGGGGACAATTGATTTGAAACAATTAACTGCTCCACCTTTACATGGCTATATCCAAATATAATAGTATTGACAAATTTAAAACAAATTCAGATAGATATTTCCAGAAGTAGAAAATTAATCCAAAAATATTAGGTCTTCTTATCAAAGTTCATTTCTTTCCTTTTTAAAGCCTTAGCACGGTGTCCACCTGACAACCGTAAGGTTAAAGAAAAGAAATGCTTTGAGAAAGATAAATTCAATATGTTTGACTTCTCCCCGCAAAGAATTACTGCTATAGGCAGTTAGTAAATTGAATAAGAAGAGAATAATAAAGCTTAAAATCATGAATATTACGCAAGTTAAAGACGAAATCATAAGATCATAATATTCACTGAGTAGTCACAAAATCATTAAGTCTGAATATCGAAAAGTGTGACAAAAAAGAATATATCGAAAGATGACGAACATTAACCTATGGAAGATCAATGTATGTTACCTTTTATAAAATTAAATCATTAAATAATATTATCCATCAAATCTAAAATTCAAAATCCATCAGATAACAATTGCAGTTAGATCAATAAATCTTTAATTTATAAAGCGTTGATCAATCTTGGGTTAGCTGTAGAGGTACTGTCCCAGCTAACGGAGGTTCACAGGGGAACACTTAAGTACCGTTTCGCTTTGGCCGTAACCATGGTGACAGACAGACCCTTTGTAGGCTTGTACCCAAAACAAATCTCTCCTTTAATAACCGAGAATTTAAGAAGAATTAGTGTAATATAAAATAAATTATATTCTATGGACTTAAAAAAATTAGAACAATGTAGCATACAACATAAGATGTATCAATTACATTAATCCATAAGTGCTACAAAATCATTGGGTAACAATAAAATATAAAACATTTGTAACTCAAAATGTAGGACCTAGATACGCTGATGTATTTTGGAACCTAGGGGATTGGGTTCAGTACCTTGGATCCAGAACTAGATAATAGTTGCATTTAGACCTTAATAAATCTTAAGTCTATAAAGTATTGATCACTTCAAGTTAGCTGTAGGGGTCGGTTCCCAGCTAGCGGTAGTCCGAAGACTAGTACATCGTGTCGCTTCAGGCTATTTACACCTGTATGACAGAAGGACCCTTTCGGCTTGTACCTAAAATGATATCTAATTTTAAGAACTTAGATTTAAAAGAATATATACAGTATCATCAATCAGCATCGAAATCCAGAATTCCTAAATATAAGATAAGTAAATCCCCAAAGAATGAACAAGGAATGATTATCAAGATTAAGATACTAAAAACTACTTTTCAAAAAGTTTTCATAGTGCACTATAGAGATAAATATATAGTATAAGTGTGCACCAATAAACATATCAAGATAAAACAAACGATCTTAAAAGAATACTCAGAATAATAATGAGTAAGACATTAATTTATATTTCTTCTCAAAATCTCAACTTAAAGATATAAAATAAGCAAATATCGAAAGTTAGGAGACTAAAAAAAACATACATGACATAATTCAAATATAAGAGTCATGTATCCAAAATGTTAACCAAAAAGCCAAAAAAAATGTCATTTAAGAGAGGCTTTGAAGAAGAAGCTAATAAAGAAAAGAACACAAATTTGTTCAAAGAAATAAATAGCTAAAGTATGAGGTAGGCACAAGTTTGAAGATAACAAGTATAATTAAATACTTTCAAAATAATATAAAACTTGAGCTGAACTCATATGCCCTCATAAAGAGATTTATAAAAATTATATATATATCAATACAATAAATATATGAGCAATATATGAATGACTGAAGTATTCATGTATCCTTAATAAGCATTGAAAAATTATCACAAGAAAAAATATGTATAAATATGCTCTATTAGGCAAACATGCAATTTGATTCATAAGAAGGTTAATCAAAATCAAATATGAGAATCAATAGTGATTGTATTATGCAAGCATAAGGTTAACAAAGAATAATATGTATATACTTTTCAAGTAGAGCAGACTTTTGCTAAACATATATACTCACAAAATATCGATTGAAGTAAGCATGACATGTTAAAGACAAATCGATAAGAAGTGACCATTAAAAATATTAAAGGCAAAGAGTCAAAAGCATAAACCAACAACAAAAGCTTCTATGGACTAGAGTGGCATGCATCTTCATAGATAAATACTAAGAGTAAAGAGCATACCTAGATAAATGTGTCACACTAATAAAAGAAAGACTATATAGTGTGAAATAATCATTTAAGCTAATCAACTAGTCATGCTAAGATTATAACTCACATAAATGATAAACAATTAAAAGATATCAATAAGAGCTAATATCAATACATCAATAAGAACATGCTAGATATTAAAAAAAAATTAGGAAGCATGTTATCAAAGTGGTTCTAGTGACCACACATATGTTGGTGCAATTGCGTGAAAGATGACCTTTGTAGCTTTGCAATCACCAACATGCTCCATGGTTCTATTTGATATAAGAAGCTTCACCTGCATTAAGAGGCGAAGACCTTGGTATCCAAAACTTGGATCCATATTTGTTAGCTTTGGGACCCATTTGCACAAGTTCATATCAACTAGCTTTCTAATCTGACAAAGATTAGAAATGTGTCCATTCATGCCGCAATAATGACAAAAAGTATTAACATTAGGGCTATGTATAGAAGTATGAGAACGTGCGGTGTGATATGTCTTGCGTGATTGACTTATAAAAAGCATGGTTACGTTTAACCTTAGCTTCGCGTGCTTCCTTTGTAAAAGATCTGTCGTGTGTGACTTTGTGATGTGTTACGTGTCTTGTGTTAGACTGAGTCATAGGTTGTACTACCTGCTTTTCCAGTCTAATCTCTAACTTTTTAGAGTTAGCACAGATCTCATCATATTTAGCAGAAAGTGTAAAACCCCTATTTTTTAAATTATTTTTTATTATTTTATTATACTTCAAATTTAATTTATACAATTTATGGTTTTTATTAATTATTAAAAATGACCTTAGCCATTATTGTGTTTTGAGCACAAGGCGACCATAAATTTAGCACGAAATATGTAGCAGCGTGCTTTGACCAGTATATTAGCCATGTCGTGGAAGGCTTAGCCATAGTTCAGTCCGAACTAGGAAAACCAGGCCGAGTTGTGAATTGACCCATTTAAATTATTTTAATTAAATATTATTTATTATATTGATTTTTAGATGATCTGGTTGGCCCAACCCAGTCCGAACTGGGCCCGGACCGAACCCAAGCCCATGTAAGCATGTAGTGTGACCAAATGGGGCCATGTACGCATATTTTATGTATATACAAATATTTTCTAAACTATTTTAGAATTTTATGTGCAATTTCTAATTATTTAATTATTCATACTTTTATTGGTATTTTATTATTAAATAATATCGTACAATATTTGTACACATTTTTGGACCCGGATAAGGGTGTGCGGTAGAAGTTCACCCATTGAAAAGATTTTAATAATTTATTATTATTAAAATTTATTTTGCGAAGATTTAATAAACATGATTATTCTATAGAGATATTATTATTATTTTTAGTTGATTTATTGTGATTTTGAATTTTATATATATATGTAGATATGTTTAAATATATTAAATAATTGGGTAGATAATATTTAATTTGGTACTTAAATTTTTAAATAAAATTTATGGTGGAAATTTATGGATATATGCATATATATATATATATATATATATATATATATATATATATATATATATATATATATATATATATATATATATATATATATATATATACATGGTTATAAATAGAAAAGGTTTAAAAAGAATAAGAAAAGAAAAGAAAAAGAAAAAGAAAAAAAATCACTCACCCACCCACATAAGTGGGCGGGCCCCCTCTTTCTCCCAACAGCAGCACCAAAATAAGTGAGCAACCCACGGGTACGTGGGTTCACATAACAACTTATTACTAAGTTTAGTAGTATTAGGTTTTCATCCAAACTTGTTATATATATATCTTCTTCCACAGACCTCGAAATCCTAGACTCCCAAAACGAAAATTTTAGCAGAACATACCCTCTTCGTCTACGAGTTCGTTTCACCAGCAACGGAGTTGTGTGCGTGAAGAACGGAGCATCAAAAGTCAGCCCCTCGTTATCCACGGAGCAGTTTTTCCACTCAAGGTACCCTACTTCCCTACGACGTAACTTTTTACTCGTAGCACCGATTTTCGATCCGTAAGATTTTCTGAAAAGTAGACTTGCCCCTCTTCGAGATCCTCTAGGTGAATTTCGACATGGACATCCAACTTGCTCGAAAAATTGAGACGAAGTTGGAGAAAAACCACTTTTTTGGAATATTAAAAACTGTTTAAAAATACCAACTTGTTGGCCACTTTTCTTTCTGTACAATAGGATTTTGTAAAAACTAATTAAAGGCAAAGAATAAAAACATAACCGAGATTATAATGCACCTTCTGAATTCACTTTTTATCTAGTGTGTAGAAAGTTACACGTTGTTAAAGTTTCACAAAAAATTATAAATTCTGTTTTCAAAAAGTAGAAAAACACACGATACGGCGTGCGCCCCGACAAACCGGGCGATGTGGTCGCGCACTATACGCATCGAAAGGCGCGTATGGATGTTGTCGACGTGTGGGAACTGACGGAACCCGATTTTGTTGCATATTCGCGACGAAATCAGTGCGTATCCGTCGAGATATCCCGTATCGACCCTTTGCAAATTAAGTCACAACTTTGTGCACACTCATCATATCGCGATGAAACTTGTGCCATTGGACTCGAAATATTTTTCTGGTCCTGTGGGCCAAGTTTGGTCTGATTCTGAGACCGTTGATCAGGGTGCTATTTTGGCGGGCCCACAATCCCACTCAACGGGCGATTTTATGCACGGCTCATCGGAATCCAAAATTGGATATACCGTTGAGTTCGTCTCAAAAAAATAAATTTGTAGACATATAGTTTGATGACTTTAGAGACAGTAGGTTCCGGCACGCATTTTGGTACAAAGCGGGTCCAACGGTGGACATCATTTTGACCCAAAATTACGAATTTGCCCCTGTTCTAGAATTTAACTTTTGGACAGGCGTTTCCTAGGCATATATTTTATTTCAAACTCGTTCGTGATATTTGTTTCAGCATCGGGAGCTTCTTGTGAATTTTGACTTTCGTGTTGACGATTCTGATTGTTGGATTTTTGCTGCTTCTCGCACCACCCTCAGGCAAGACACCTTGCCATTTGCTGTTTATTTATTTTAGCTCATATTTCATGCATTATTTATGTTTTTATGCAAAATAAACTATGATACATGGCATAACCTGTTAGAACTTACTGTTCATTATATTTTCTGCTATGTATTATTTTTCTTACACATTAAGCCTATATTTAAGGGACCACATTTGTGTGTTACATTCATGGCCTTGACACGTTGTACCACGAGGTTGTGTGTCGCATGTAGAACACGGACGTGCGTGATTGGCTGACCACTAGTACGTACAAGCCGTGCGATAGGAATAACCGCTAATAGAGGTTGCATGCTTAGTTTGACTTAGCGGTTAATAGAGGATTTATGTTGTGGATACAACATAATAGGCATTGGATGGGAAGAATTGTTCCTTAATGTATGAGTCATATATGCACTGCCCCGATTGTCGGTTATCTCCAGTGGGAGGTACGGTCCTGATTGCCGGTTATCTCCAGTGGGAGATACGGTCCTGATTCCTGATATTCCTGATCCGGCCCATGCGTCAAAGGTTTGTTCTTATTGTATTCACTATAGTACGGTTAGGTACCCTATTGCATGCGTCCCTTATTTATTTGAGCAATATTTATTCAGTTTATATGGCATGATATTATGTGTCTTGTTACGTCCCTCTGAGGACCTGGTTATCTCTCGAGGTGTGTGTTCTTGTCTTTCGCAGGTGCTCTAGCTCTAGCTGTGACCATCTCTATTTCTTCGAGGATGATTGCGCTTAGATCGTCTTCGCTTCGCTAGCCAAAATTATTCTTTGTATATCTTGTATTTCTTTTCATAGTTGGTAGTGGATTTGTCTCCGTCCAACTATATGTATCAATGACAATTTATTATCATTATATGACATCTTTTATTCTTATATTTCATGGATGAGATTAGATTACTCTTGGTTTACTGTATTTTACGGCTTATGTATTCATACGAGGTTTCCATATATTGGAGTATACTTCGTATGTATACAGCTGGCATGTCTACGTACCTAGTCCTACGTATTTTGGGACTGGAGCGTTACATATTTTGTGGTGGCCCATGCAGGTCGAGTTTGTCACTTCGATTACGTAATTGTACCGATGTGAGCCTGCAACATAGGATTAGAATCTAGGAATCTCATCCATACAGCTTGACCTCTTCCCTTGGCTTTAAATTCCGAACTCTCGTTCGACTTCCTTGAATTGCATCTTGCTTGATTCTACCGTTGATTCTTATTTTCGTGCTTAGTGTCAACTAGGAAGATGACTACACTAGTATATGCTCATAGGTCAAATACATGGCTAGAATGGTTATATTGGCAATTGGAATACATTTAAGACTCTAATTGAGTTAAAAAGGTTTTTTTTTAAAAGGGTGTGGTTTAATGATTAGTAATTTATAAAGTAGGATATTGCCACGGAAAGTTTTAACCTTGAGATTTCTAAATAGTAAACACCAGAGGATTTATAGAATTTCATACTTGGTTTAAAAAAATGACTGATTTTCAAGATTTGATATTTATGATTTATTGGATTATAGTTATACATCCTTGCACAAGTATAAAATTGATTGCTTTTCGAGTTGTGATATTTATGAGTTTTGGGTGATAGATATACATCTTTGAACAAATATAAAATTTATTTGATTTTCGAGTTTTGATGTTTATGATTTATTGGATTATGGTTATACACCATTGAACGGTTATAAATTTGGTTTGAAAATGATCTTAGCTTTTAAAAATGGTCGTAGGAATTATTTAAATTGAGTTGTACAACTTGCGATTTTCGTGTTTAGTAAATTTTGAATTTTAAGTGGAAGTAATGATGGTAAATTTTGGTTTACAATAATTGAAAACGATTTTTGAGAATTTTTCTTTATTTTAAATTATGTCCTATGATTGAGGATTTACAAATCTATTTAGATTTTTGGTATAAAAAAAAGGATTTGACTAATGAGATTATTTGAAAATTTAGTTTAATATTGGATTACTAATAGCACAAAAAAAATTTAAAATAAAATATAAATATATTAATGATGTGATAAGGTTGTTTTGATTGATCAAATAAAGTTACCACTTAAAAGTTGTGATTTTGTTGGAATAACTTAGCATGAATAGAAGTTACAATTGATGAGAGCATTGAGCTTAATTTTTGAGATTGCTTTTAATATGCTAAGAGTTTTATTATGAGTTATTTAAAAGTTTTAGAGTGTTAAATTTTTTATTGATTGTGAAATTTTTATGGATTCGTAAATTATGAACTATTGAGTTAAATAGTTGAATTTAAACGTTAATTTTGGAAAAGGTTAGTAGTAACGTGATAAAATTTTGCTTTGAGATTTATGAGAGTGATTTAAATTTTTATGATAAAATTAAACGACTTGCAGTGAATACAATTTTGGTGGTTTATTTTTGAAAGTATATTTTTGAAACTTTTGGAGGAACTTGAGTTAAATTTTAATTGTAGGCCCCAAGATAACCCTACTGAGTATTCCACACTAATTGCCATGTCACCCATGACCATGATAGTAGTATATACACAATGTGGTTAGTCATCTACCCAGCTGTGTGACTGTATTTTTACCTCGGCTTACTCGACCTTCCTTCAATTCTAGATCTTATAATTGCGACCTTCTAACCCACTTGCAATCTGAATAATGATTTAATGGTTCCTTAACTGTATTCATCTATGAGACTATCTTCTCTCCGGAATTGTGTTCCTAAATTATTTTTACTGGATTCTTAATTAATTTTATTTCATGCTTTAACTTGATCTTCTTTATTTTGTGCATTAATTATCACCTCGTGAACTCCCACTTTCTATTTTGATCTTCTGGCGTCCCCTACCGTGACTTGTATATTTGGAGTACAATACTAGACTTTTTCCTCCAACAAATTCCATATGTAAGGCCTAGACAAGCCCACCTTCCTGTAGACATATCATGTCCCACCAAAACCCATCTCCTTGTACTCTATTTCTTGATATGACCTTGTGGTCAAAATGGCCAAACTATAATCCTTACCATGATACCGATATATTTTCGACCACGGATAGGAAATCAACCTCGACTCAATTCTTTCGACCCGATATGTGATTGTGTTCTACTAAATTCCTTAAATGCTTAAATTTGTGCTTTATCTTGATTGCTTGACCCATTATCCCATCACACTACTAGTAAAATCTTGTAAGTTGGGTAGAATACATGAAGACCTAACAAACCTTTTTCCTTGTGAACCACATTGGTAAGTTCACTTAGACTATAAATTCAGAGGACCCTACCTTATCTAGCCTATCAAGCCATAAATGAAGAAACACTAGGACAGCTGTATAGGCCCAAACTTCGGGCAAGCCTTGATTTTAAAAGATCTGGAACTATTTAAAATTTTCTTCATCAGTACCTCCCTTGCTCATATTTTGACTATCTCACGCTGCTAACGTAGCTTCAGTTTTGCAAGCTTATTTCGTTGTTAAGCTTGATCATGACA
The DNA here is from genome assembly GCA_029216955.1 of Iris pallida. Lineage (NCBI taxonomy): Eukaryota > Viridiplantae > Streptophyta > Magnoliopsida > Asparagales > Iridaceae > Iris > Iris pallida. The sequence continues at coordinate 6,093,962 of JANAVB010022997.1, read as the reverse complement.
TATTTTATTGGGTGCACCTACTAACATATTGTCTAATCAGAACCGGTGCATGATGGTCTGATCAACCTATTGCACTTTGGTTCACCTTCGTATATTATTCTACGTGGATGGAGACATAGTTAAACTTGCCTTAGAGTCTCATCCACGACAACCTTGGCAATTCTCTTTTGAATTATTTTTGTCATCTATGAACCACGTATGGTACTCAATAGCATCGTCTTGAACCCTTTATTGTTATTGTCTTTTACTTATTTTAGAGAGACAATGCACTGTACTTGAGAAATGGACCCAAGGTATCACTTTAGTCATATGGCTATATCCTCGCATTAAATTACTCCTTCCTATCCCTCAACCCTATCTACCATATTAATCCTAAATTTCGAGGACGAAATTCTTGTAAGTTGGATAGGATGTAAAACCCCTATTTTTTAAATTATTTTTTATTATTTTATTATACTTCAAATTTAATTTATACAATTTATGGTTTTTATTAATTATTAAAAATGACCTTAGCCATTGTTGTGTTTTGAGCACAAGGCGACCATAAATTTAGCACGAAATATGTAGCAGCATGCTTTGACCAGTATATTAGCCATGTCGTAGAAGGCTTAGCCATAGTTCAGTCTGAACTAGGAAAACCAGGCCGAGTTGTGAATTGACCCATTTAAATTATTTTAATTAAATATTATTTATTATATTGATTTTTAGATGATCCGGTTGGCCCAAACCAGTCCAAACTGGGCCCGGACCGAACCCAAGCCTATGTAAGCATGTAGTGTGACCAAATGGGGCCATGTAGGCATATTTTATGTATATACAAATATTTTCTAAACTATTTTAGAATTTTATGTGCAATTTCTAATTATTTAATTATTCGTACTTTTATTGGTATTTTATTATTAAATAATATCGTGCAATATTTGTACACATTTTTGGACCCGGATAAGGGTGTGCGGTAGAAGTTCACCCATTGGAAAGATTTTACTAATTTATTATTATTAAAATTTATTTTGCGAAGATTTAATAAACATGATTATTTTATAGAGATATTATTATTATTTTTAGTTGATTTATTGTGATTTTGAATTATATATATATATATATATATATATATATATATATATGTTTAAATATATTAAATAATTGGGTAGATAATATTTAATTTGGTATTTAAATTTTTAAATAAAATTTATGGTGGAAATTTATGGATATATATATATATATATATATATATATATATATATATATATATATATATATATATATATATATATATATATATATATATATACATGGTTATAAATAGAAAAGGTTTAAAAATAATAAGAAAAGAAAAGAAAAAGAAAAAGAAAAAAATCACTCACCCACCCACATAAGTGGGCGGGCTCCCTCCTTCTCCCAACAGCAGCACCAAAATAAGTGAGCAACCCACGGGTACGTGGGTTCACATAACAACTTATTACTAAGTTTAGTAGTATTAGGTTTTCATCCAAACTTGTTATATATATATCTTCTTCCACAGACCTCGAAATCCTAGACTCCCAAAACGAAAATTTTAGCAGAACATACCCTCTTCGTCTACGAGTTCGTTTCACCAGCAACGGAGTTGTGTGCGCGAAGAACGGAGAATCGAAAGTCAGCCCCTCGTCATCCACGGAGCAGTTTTTCCACTCAAGGTACCCTACTTCCCTACGACGTAACTTTTTACTTGTAGCACCGATTTTTGATCCGTAAGATTTTCTGGAAAGTAGACTTGACCCTTTTCAAGATTCTCTAGGTGGATTTCGACATGGCCCTCCAACTTGCTCGAAAAATCGAGACGAAGTTGGAGAAAAACCACTTTTCTGGAATATTAAAAACTGTTTTAAAACACCAACTTGTTGGCCACTTTTCTTTCTGTACAATAGGATTTTGTAAAAACTAATTGAAGGCAAAGAATAACAATATAACCGAGATTGTAACGCACCTTCTGGATTCACTTTTCATCTAGTGTGTAGAAAGTTACACGTTGTTAAAGTTTCACAAAAAATTGTAAATTCTGTTTTCAAAAAGTGGAAAAACACCCGATACGGCGTGCGTCCCGACAAACCGGGCGATGTGATCCCGCACTATACGCATTGAAAGGCGCATATGGATGTTGTCGACGTGTGGGAACTGACGGAATCCGATTTTGTTGCATATTCGCGACGAAATCAGTGCGTATCCGTCGAGATATCTCATATCGACCCTTTGCAAATTAAGTCACAACTTTGTGCACACTCATCATATCGCGATGAAACTTGTGCCATTGGACTCGAAATATATTTCTGGTCCTGTGGGCCAAGTTTGGTCCGATTCTGAGACCGTTGATAGGGACGCTATTTTGGCGGGCCCACAATCCCATTCAACGGGCGATTTTGTGCACGGCTCATCGGAATCCAAAATTGGACATACCATTGAGTTCGTCTCGAAAAACAAATCTGTAGACATATAGTTTGACGAGTTTAGAGACAGTAGGTTCTGGCACACATTTCGGTGCAAAGCGGGTCCAACGGAGGACATCGTTTTGACCCTAAATTACGAATTTGCCCCTGTTCCAGAATTTGACTTTTGGAGAGGCGTTTCCTAGGCATATTCCAAACTCGTTCATGATATTTGTTTCAGCATCCGGAGCTTCTTGTGGATTTTGACTTTCGTGTTGACGATTCTGATTGTTGGATTTTTGCTGCTTCTCGTACCACCCTCAGGCAAGACACCTTGTCATTTGCTGTTTATTTATTTTAGCTCATATTTCATGCATTATTTATTTTTTATACAAAATAAACTATGATACATGGCATAACCTGTTAGAACTTACTGTTCATTATATTTTCTGATATGTATTATTTTTTTACACATTAAACCTAGATTTAAGGGACCATATTTGTGTGTTGCATTCATGGCCTTGACACGTTATACCACGAGGTTGTGTGTCGCATGTAGAACACGGACGTGCGTGATTGACTGGCCACTAGTACGTACAAGCCGTACGATAGGAATAACCGCTAATAGAGGTTGCATGCTTTGTTTGACTTAGCGGTTAATAGAGGATTTATGTTGTGGATACAACATAATAGGCATTGGGTGGGAAGAACAGTTCCTTAATGTATGGGTCATATATCCACTGCCCCGATTGTCGGTTATCTCCAGTGGGAGGTACGGTCCTGATTGCCGGTTATCTCCAGTAGGAGATACGGTCCTGATTCCTGATATTCCTGATCCGGCCCATGCGTCAAAGGTTTGTTCTTATTGCATTCACTATAGTACGGTTAGGTACCCTATTGCATGCATCCCTTATTTATTTGAGCAATATTTATTCAGTTTATATGGCATGATATTATGTGTCTTGTTACGTCCCTCTGAGGAACTAGTTATCTCTCAAGGTGTGTGTTCTTGTCTTTCGTAGGTGCTCTAGCTCTAGCTGTGACCATCTCTATTTCTTCGAGGATGATTGTGCTTAGATCGTCTTCGCTTCGCTAGCCAAAATTATTCTTTGTATATCTTGTATTTCTTTTCATAGTGGGTAGTGGATTTGTCTCCGTCCAACTATATGTATCAATGACAATTCATTATCATTATATGACATCTTTTATTCTTATATTTCGTGGATGAGATTAGATTACTCTTGGTTTACTGCATTTTACGGCTTATGTATTCATACGAGGTTTCCATATATTGGAGTATACTTCGTATGTATACAGCTGGCATGTCTACGTACCTAGTCCTACGTATTTTGGGACTGGGGCGTTATAGAAAGAACATCAATTCTACATGTAGCAATAGAATATTTTTTCTTTTCTGATTCTAATTCCTCCTTAAGTTTAGCATTTTCTTGAGTGCTTTTGTCAATGCATTCAAGTGCCTCATGCAATCTAAACTCAAGTATGGAAATCTCAGTAGAATTATCAGAAGTAGAAGTATTTCTAGCATCATTCAATAAGCAAGTCAGCTTTTCATTCTCAAGCTTATAGCAGAGAATATCCTTTCTAGATTGCTTATACTTATCTAATACTTTCTTGTGTTCTTTCAATAGATCACTGAAAGCATCAGATAGGTCATCATAAGAAAATTTACTCTCTGCAAAAATAGAGTTATCTTGTACCTCATTGGATAATGCCATTGAGCATAAATTTGTAGCTTGACGAGGTCTCTCTTCTTCTTCAGATTCGCTTGCCTCACTTTCGCAACATATGCTCGTGGTAGCGTACTTGTGAGATGATGATCTTTCTTCGTTTGATCGTTCGTAATGACTTTCTTTTCTAGTAGTAGTACAATCTTCCTGGATGTGGCCTATCTTCTTGCGGTTGTCACATACATGCTCTTCTTCATATATAGGGTTGTGTTGAACCTTAAATCTCGATGCATCATGCACACATTTGCATTATTATAAAGACTATCCTCCTTTCTGGAGTCGCTAGCACTACTTTCGTACCTGCACTCATAAGTAGCTTCAAGAAGTTTCTAAATTTTATGAGATGTTGTGCAAGTAGTAATGAGATTGAATACATTGAAGTCTACAGCACAATAGAAAGCATGCTTTGCTTTTGCATCAAGGCTAGCTAACTTCTTCTCTTCCTCTGAGTAACTATAATAAGGCTTGTTAATAATTGAGGAAGTAAGAATAGAGGTGATAGTAGGCTTTTTGTAGCCATTGAAAACAATTGACCATAAGTCAAAGTCTTGAGACTTCAGGTACAAGCTCATCCGTGTTTTCTAATAACTATAGTTCATTCCATCAAATAGTGGGAGTCTATTTGTGGATTGTACTTCACCTGTGAAAATTGAATTCACGGCTGCCATATAAAAATACTCTAGAGTGTTATATATGAATATAACCTGCACAATTGATAATAAGGATCTACAATAAGGATGTTAAGCCAGATAATAGAGTCTTAGCTCTGATACCAATTGTAGGACCGTTTGAGCACCTCTAGAGGGGGTTGAATAGAGTGTGTGCATGTGCAGCGAAAAATAATCACCAATTAAAAATATTAAGCAATTATATATTATGGCATATAAAAGACGGTAAATAAAATACGGTAAAGTAAGAGTCAAGAATTCAAACTCAGTGAACACCACGATGTATACTGGTTTCCCTCTGAGAGGACTAGTCCAGTCGCGAGTACTCTTGCTAGCTGTTAATTCACTATGACACAAGCTTTAACTGAGCGCTTACAACTCTTACAACACCGTGCTTGGCGACAAGTGCACGACCGACTTCACAACACCGTGCTTGGTGACGAGCACACGACCGACTTCAGAAGGCAATTGAAAAACTGGAACATTTTTTTAATACAACGTCCGATACAACTCTTCAACCCCAAACTCTAGATTAAACAGAAACTGTACTGGCTTGGCTAAGAGTCGTAAAGGCTTAGATATGAAAGTAAAAGCTCAGAATAATTTAGATAGAGAAGAGAAGAAATGAAATTGGATGATTGAGATGAATAGTAATCTTAACTTTATTTATAATGTTTTTGTGCGAACTGAACTCGGGCAGAGTTCGGATACTAGGATTTCGCATACGAACGTTGCATGCAGATTTGGAGGCAACAAATATTTGAATTTAAATAGACCAAACTCGGGCCGAACTCGGACCGAACTCAGTCAGAGTTCTGTCAGAGTTCTGTTGGTTCAGAACAGTAAGGAATAAACCAAATTTGCATAGGTTTTGGGCCTTTTGGAATTGTGGATTTTTGGGATACGTAGTTAGGCTTATTTTTGTTTGTGGACTGAGAAAAACCTAAGCCAGTACCAATCCAATCAATCTCACATTTTTCTAGACTCAACAAAAAAATACAGAATAAATATGAAAACTAATAGCCCTTTTGATGACGTCTTTTTTCTGACATTGAAGACGCATTTTTCCTTGACGGCCCCGGATAGGTCGTTGGGCGGTTCAGAGAAATCTCCTTGTATAACGCCGTCTTTGGCCCATTAATAATTCTCCATTGCATATGTCCTGGTTTGATCATGTTTGATCATGCTTACAGCATGTCTACAAATACATGTTAGGCAAAAAAATAATATAACTGATACAAGCATAGCAATATGATATAAAGAACATTTAGAACAATGCTAAGTATAAGTAGCAACATGATTAGGATTACATGACTATTAGCGACGTCATTATGTTAAACTTAATTGATTAGCCATATTCAAAAACATGATATAATCATTGGGCTAACAAAGCAGTCATTGGCCCGAGCCTTCAAAGAGCACAGCAGGTCGCAAAGTCCTGAATGGGAAGGACATAGCACAACCTGTGGCTCTTCGGGTTGGTTATCCACCCATGACCTAGGTCGTCATGACCTCGAAGATCCCCCAGACGTCGCCCAGAGTTTAACTCCCTAAGAAGGACATTTACGTACTTCTTAAGGGTAGCGATGGCTCCTTCTACACAGAGTTCTTCTATAAGAACATGGCTCCTATGAACGAGAAAAGCCTCAACCAGCAGCCAACTTATACAAGGCCGATTGTCACGACCTGCACCCAGTATAGGGACACGAAAAGTGGTTACGTCCAGCCTGTGCTACAGTGTCGATGGTAGAACACTATCCTAGGTCACATACATCTAGCAGTTATAAGGTACCTATACAGTTATACTCTTCAAATGTAGGAATAATATAAAGTACAACTCAATCACAACTAAGAAAGAAAGTACGATAAGATAGATAGGTGAAATCAACATAATCCACAGATGAATACAAGATAGAGAGAGAACTAAATATCTAAGATAAACAACTCTACAATATCCAGAATAACAAATCCCCAAATAAGTACAAGTGTACCCAATAAGACATGATGATAAATAAGATACTTGTCTAGCTAACTAGCCTAGACTACTAGGGTAATATCCTCTGCAAGTGCTGGGTCCTCCTGAGAGTCCAGCTCACATGTGTCATCTAGGCCTGCTCCATAATAAGTGCGACACAGCTCCTCAAGGTCATCTGTAATATTTCAACAGGTCCAGTCAGGACGGGAGCGAGCACAGTACATCTTACGCAGTTCATATCATGACAGAAATATAATACAGGCAATAGAGTAAGATACATGAAACGCTGAGAATATACATAAAGTAAAAGAGAAGATTGTAAAAAAATATCAACTATAAGTAAAGAGCTACAGTGAACTACTGATTTAGTGTACAAGATAGACATGTGAACGGCTTGATAATAAATATGAGAGGATGTACATGGCTACACTACTTTGGAAATGTCCACATGACTATTTCTACACCCCCATCTCCAATCAATACACAAGGATCCATTCAAGTTATGTTATTGTACATGATTTCACATGGAGGCCCATAAATGGGTGCACATTAATATAAACATGGGGGCTCCGTAAACATGAGAGTACATGAATCACGAGAGTGCACATGAATGGTGAAAGCACAGAAATACATGATGAAAGTGAAACGCACATGACATGATGTATCCGATGCTCCCGAGGGGGATAACATCGTATGAAAAGATCCATATAGTACTAATCTGTGTTTCCATCGTGTCAGCATCAAGTAAAGTAATCTAGAGCAAGAATATAATCCTAGCAAGTATGAAACGGTCAGAGAATTTACTCGCGTGATATCCTGAGTATCTGAATGAAATACTGCCTGAAGAGTGGTGTTTGGCTCCTATTCAGAACAGCACAAGTCACAACATATCCAAATGATAAAATAAAATGCTATGATACATTCTACATGATGTTTGGGTCAATCTAGGCTAAAGTCAACCTTTGGTCAACTCTAGTCAACTACTCTAGTCAAACTAGGTCAACTAGGTCAAACCTAACCCAAACAAGTCTCACTAAGCCTAGCCAGTCTATTTTAGCAAGCCCACATCATCCACAAGTCACACAAGCTAACATCACACAATACTCATGTGTATACATTCCATATACACATAGGCTTGCACATTGGCTATATGCCATATACACATATTATAGGCATGCACACATATTTTCCACACATATATGTATACTAATTTTATATAGATAATATGTATATATATTACATTACATATTATCACACAAGTTTATATATATTGTATGTGTATACATATACACGTAGAGAGAGAGTGTCATGCACATATGTATGAGTGTGTGTCATATGGTGGCAGTACAACATAGGCTTCTGTGTGTGGCAGGAAGTGGGTGTGTGTGTGTATCATAGGGTCTTAGGTCTTTGTGTGTGTGTAAGGGTGTGTAAGTGACAGTGGTGTGTGTGTGTTTAAGTTCCTGTGTGTGTGTGCTAATAGGAGATAGTGTGAATGTTCAAAAATGAGTGTATCATTTCTCAGGTTAGACAGTGGAGTTCCCAGTTTTAAGAGTGCAATGTGTGTGGGTGAAGGATATGGAAAAATAGTACACAATTATCAGCCCTATAAACCAATGTACACAACTAGTATTGCAATCCCAGGTTCCTAGGTTTGGCAGGGCATACATAAACAGTTTATCATTTCTTAGATTTAACATAAAGTGTATGAGTGTGTGTATAAATATTATGTTCTCAGGTTCTAGAGTACTTGACAGTGCATAGATGTGTGTGTGTAGCAAATCAGTGTGTAATTTTTCAAATTAGACAGTGGAGTGTGTATGTAGATAGGTGAGTGAGTGTGTATAGGTAGATTCTCAGGTTTTAGGTTTTCAGAGTGTACAAAACAGTCCACAAATTGATAGCCCAGCTGAAATCGAAAACCCAATATAAACCACAATTCATGAATCCTAATTGCAACTTAAACTCAGCTGTAAATAAGTGTCAAATCTCAGTTTTAAACAGTAAACACACAGTGTATTAATTCTCAGGTTGGTCAGTGTATGCAAAATAGTGTATACATACAGTTCACCAAATTAACAGTCCAATACATAATCGAAAACTCGAAATCTCATGATAACATAAACCCTAACATGGTAGCTTAATCTCAGTTTCATATAGGGGAACCAAATATTCAATTTATCATCAAAGAAACAGTAAACACATTTCGATTTCTCAGAAAAATCAATTGACAGATACATGTATCAGAAATTAGGGGATATCATAATTCGAATTCGAAAATGCAACTAAGAATCAAAACTAATGGTTGGTAATGTACGTGTCATGTGAGAGGATGTCGTGGGAGTGTCCCAGGGTCCATGAACTAGACACAATGTGTCCAAACAATTCCACATACACGAGCACTGAAACAGTGCGCTGACAGCATCGTGCACTGTAAGCCACCTAAATTTCTACTATAATTTTTTTAAATATTTTTTTGTATTTATTTTGTACTTCGTATCTGTACGTTGCATACGAGTTCACATTGTTGTATTCGCGTAGTATGCGAGATTTGCGTTTCGTATTTGCTCGACGAGTGCGAATATGTGTCGAGGTACATATTTTAGAAAAATATTTTTATTATAAATTTTATTTTATATATAAAAGTACATGTTCAAACAAATATGATAAATATTTTTATTTTGTGCAAAAGAGTTAATTTATTCATCGTTTAAAAATAAGTAGTGATTTGAAAATTGTGGTTTATATGAAATGCATTTCCAAATATTTTACGAAATTTGAAATTTGTTTATTAATATATTTTGATATTTATAAAAGCTATTTTATGATTTAATATTAAATTATTTATCGTAATTTTCAAAATTAATTATTACTATATTTATTTAATTATGAAATAATATTTGAGATTTTGTTGATTTTAGTATTTGATTAAATATGCAAATTTAAATTAGAAAAGATTTCATTTGAATTCGAATTAAATGAGTGAAGGTTTTATCTATACTTGATTTGGATTTGAACGATTTAAAGTTTAAATCGAATTTAATTTAATATGATATTATCCATGGGAGAATTTAAATCCTTCCAATCCTTATCCAACTGGAATTTTCCACCTTCTATGCAAGGAGAGGTACTCATCCATAAATTTTCACAACCCAAAACTTGTGCATCGTGTTTGTGCCTCCCATCTACCATATCCCCTCCATTACAGTTACAAGTTTATGTTCTGTCTGACAATCCCGAACTCGACACCCACTCCGTGTCACGCAGGACACCACCACACTATCCTTGTCGTGTCGGACAACCAGACGCGACGACACCCTAACCTAACTACAACAAATCAGCACCGACCACCACCCTCGCCATCATCAGTACCCCGACACCACCACCATTATCCCCGCCAATACCACCATTAGCGTACCCACCGTGGTCACCCGAAAAATCCTATACCGCCACAAACAACCATGATCGTCCGCACCCGCTGCCATCACCATCACCATTGCCATCAGCCGAAGCCACCCCCGTCACCAACACCCGTACCAACAACTCCACCGCCACGACAACCTCCGCCATGGCTGCCACCCCGTCATCGTCATAACCATCTCATCACCATCCCGACAATGGCCCACTTAGGCCAGACCAATCGAAACCCCCAACATCATCCACACCGGAACCCCGACCGCAGCCATCATCATCCCTACCACCACCATCGGAAAGGTAAATAAGGGAAAGAGCCCTTACCTTCTTCGTGCCATGACGAGCAGGTCTCCCAGTGAAGACCCTCCCCGGTGCTCGGCGCAGCCACCGTGTCGTACAGCCGGACCCTTCCGCCGTTTCATCGCGGCCGGTGAACACCCCTCATCGCCTCCGCGACCCTTCGATCTGCTACCACAGATCCGCCTCCCTCTGCCACGCGGCCATCCGGCGTCAGCTGCCCTACGGACTCGCCGCCTCTTTCCACTGTCCACCGAAACCGCATTCGGAAAGTCCTTGCCTCCTTTGTCCCTCGATCTTCCTCCGTTCTATCGTGGACTGCCGACCTCCCGCCGCCACAACCGCGCCTTCATCACCAGGCGACCCCGATGTCGACACTCCCTCCAGCACCACCCTCGTCCGTATCCGTACGGCCAGCCCATACGCAGCCAGCCCTCCACGCCGGCAGACCGACACCGCAGCCGCTGCGACGTCCTCCCGAGCCATCTTCTGCCGAACCACCGGCGCCTGAGCACCGTGCCCCTTCGGCCGCCTCGTCCTCTCCGACGAGCGTCGACGACCACCCCGATAACCCCGCTCTTCCTCTCTCCCCCTTTTCAATCACTCTCTCTCTCCACCCCTTTTCTTTACTTTCTAATAAAGAAAACAACTGTCATGTTATTAATATTATTAATATTATTAATATTATTATTATTATTATTATTGTTTTTGTTATTGTTATTGTTATTAGTATTATTATTATATTCAGGATTATTTTTACAGATGGACTAAAATTAGGAATTTATATATTTATGATTATATATTTAACGTAGCATAGATATTATTACCAATAGTATCAATATTATTGATATTACTATTTGTGTTAATTATTATGAGCATTTTTATTTTATCATGATTATCACTAGTTATGATAATCTTTTCAAATTCTCTTTTTCGTAAAATATGTATACACGAATATTATATCTGGCTTGGCCTATATTTCAAAAAAAATGGTTTTTAAAGCCCTAAATAAATTTCCAAATTATTAATATTTATCTAAATTTTTTCACTAACAAGATATAGTTTTCTATCTATAAAATATAGGAGATTAGAGTTTTCTGTTAAAACAACTTCCTTTAGATTTTGGTAGTTATAGTTAGTCTAATCAAAATCTACTTTCAAAATGTTATAATTAATTTCTAAAAATTAGTATATGTATCTACCTCCTCAAATCCTCTTCAATTATCATAGCTAATCGTGACTAAACTGTGCTTCCCTATTTTCTTTCAAATTCGGACCCTTATGCATCGGCCATGTCTATTGGACAAAACAGGACATGACCGAACATCGCACCACCAGACGACACACCAGGCAAGATACCTTGCCATAATTTACTGTGTTGGCCCATTTGGTCATATGGTCAAACCTGATTTTAATAATTGAATAAACTCTGTCTGGATATACAAAGCTAGTCGGGACATCTCGGACTCTTGGACATGATCAAAAATGGCTATCCACTGAATTCAAGACCGAAGATCTGTTTGCCTACTCGAGTCTGTAATTCCTTATGTAATGTATTTTTCATTTTATTTGAGTCTAGGAATATGTTGTACACCGAGTCGTACTGGCAAATAGGCTACCCACAAATGAGTTCAAAATGTTTTTAAAATGACCTCTCAAAAAGGTTTACAAAAAGGTTTTCAAAAAGGTTTTCAAAAATCATCAAAAAGCTTTTCAAAACCCTAACTAAACCCTGACTTAACCCTGACAGAACTCGGACCGAGTTCGGCCAGAGTTCGATTAGTGGCCGTTGTGTTTTTGAATCCTTGGAACTTGGTCATCCTGCAGTTGTAGATTTGACCGAGATTTGCTCATAGAGTTCTGCCCGAATTCTGCCCGAATTCTGTCAGAAGTCTGCCTTTGAAAGTCCTATAAATAGAGAAGGATTTCGATCATTTCAATTCACTCATTCACTTTCAATCTTCTCTCTATCTAAAGCTTTCAGTCTTTCAAAGAGTTTTCTAGAGCTTTCAATTTCAGATCCCAAGCCAATTACAATCCTCTAGTCGATTTGCCAGTGCGGTACGGTCTAGAAGTTTCTGAGAGATTGTAATCAGAAGGCTTGATTGAAGAATACCTCTTCACATTTGAAGTTGGACGAGTTCTTCGTATCAAAGCTCGCGTTGTAGAAGTTGCAAGGACTTCGTAAGAAAACTTGCGGTTTTTCCAATAGTGGATTCAACTGGTAGCAAGAGTTCTACCGACTGGATTAGTCCTCAACAGAGGGATACCAGTATACATCGTTGTCTTTGCATTTGCTCTCTTAACTCTGTCTTTACTTTATTTCAGTTGTGATTAAAATTCTGTGATTGTGCTGCTAACATTTTTTAATTAGCATTATTCCGCTGCCAACTCTATTCACCCCCCTCTAGAGTATTACGCTTTACTATTTCGTTCCTACAATTGGTATCAGAGCGGGTGTTACAGGTAAAGCAAAGGTAACAGTGCAATTATTTATTCATTTTAATTAACTGTTATATAGATCACAGCACAACACATGACAACTGTGAAATTCACAAGTGAAGGCCAGGCCACAAACAGACCCCCACTGTTTGATGGTACGAACAATACCTATTGGAAAACACGGATGAATTTCTTCTTGAAATCACTTGACTTTGATTTATGGTCCATTGTTCTTGATGGCTATCAAAATCCACCTCGTATAAATATTGATGGAGTTTTAGTTGAAAAACCCCACAGCAGATATACAGAGGAAGAAAAGAAAAGGGCCAGTCTTGACGCACGTGCCATTAATGCTCTCTTTTGTGCTTTAGACAGAACTGAATTTAACAGGGTGTCTATCTGCACAACGGCTAATGAAGTGTGGAAGCTACTTGAAGTCACACATGAAGGCACGACTCAAGTCAAAGAATCTAAAGTCAGCAGACTTACTCAAGAGTACGAGGCGTTCAAGATGAAGCCCAACGAAACAGTTATACAAATATTCGAGAGATTCCTGGATATTGTAAATCCTTTGTCCTCCTTAGCAAAGATTACAGTAACCATGAAAAGATTCGCAAACTCCTGCGAGCACTTACCAAGAACTGGATTCCGAAGGCTACTGCAATCATTGAAGGGAACGACCTCACAACTATGTCCCTCGAAGTACTCATGGGTAAGCTCTCATGAACTGGAGCTACAAGATTTTGAAGAGCCTGCACCAAAGGAGAAGACGATCGCTCTCAAGGCTCAGCACAGAAAAGCTGCTGAAGGTGACTCAGACAGCAGTGGATCTGACACTGAAGATCAAGCACTCCTAGCAAGGAAGTTTAAAAGATTCATGAGACATGAGAAGAGAGTCAAAGAGAACAACAGCAACAACTGGTATCAAGCAGATGCAGTTTGCTATGGTTGCAAGAAGAAGGAACACATGAAGAAGGATTGTCCCACAAACTCATCATCAAGCAAGAAGAGCAACAGGTATAAAAAAGGGAACCTGAAGAGATCAACATCTAGGAGATATGCCAATACCAGCATATGGCATGAAAGTGAAGCCAGCGACTCAGAAGACGAACAATCAGAAGACGCTGCAAACGTATGCTTTATGGCATCCGATCAGGTACCTACTGAATCTGTAGTTGATACTTATGATGACTTCACCTTTGAGCAATTAGGAGATGCCTTCAGTGACCTGATGACTAATTACAGGAAACTGCGTAGCAAGTATCAGACCGCTAAGAAGGTACTCAAAGAGTACAAAGGTGAAATAGGTAGACTTACCGACCTACTAGCGGAGGTTAGAAATAATGTTAGTGAGTCTGGTGAGCTTTCTTCAACAAAGCTCTTATTACACGAGACTACCAAGTCATCTGAAGAGAAAGACAAAATTATTGACCAACTCAAGGAAGAACTTTCTATAGAGAAGAAAAGTCTTCGATGTGCACAAATCAGAATGGAATCACTCACTTCTGATTATACTAAGTTGTATGACACTTCCAAAAGATTGGAAATTAGGTTAGGAAAACAACCTGAGCCTGCTGCTTCCTTCCCTAACACGTGTGACTTACCGAAAAATCGGAACATTCCCAAGCCAACCACTGTCAGACCTAACCATATAAAACCTTTACCCCAAAAGGTTAAGCCCAAACAAGATTATAGGTATGCTTTCTTCTATACTAGAAAACCTAAACCTACCAACCATGCACACCACTCAGCTTTCAACACTCGACATACACAGTGTCATTATTGTGGCCTCATTGGTCATATTTCATCTGCATATAGAATGAGAAAGCTTGTTGATTTAAATGTTTATGCTTGGATACCTAAAGCTAACAATTCGGGACCCTACAAGAAATGGGTACCAAAAGTTTCATCTGCAAACTGTTTTGTAGGTGGAACACCCTTCACATGCTAGAAGCAAATGGATCCTCGACAGCGGTTGCTCACGGCATATGACCGGTGACGCTACCCTATTTGCAACACTGTCGAAGAAAAAGAAGGAAGGCTATGTCTCCTTCGCTAATAACTTAAAAGGGTATATTATTGGTATCGGTGATGTTGGTAAGTCTCCCTATCCTGTGATTAAGGATGTCTGTCTGGTTACCGAGTTGAAACATAATCTACTCAGCATAAGTCATCTAGCTGATCAAGGTTATGGCATCAACTTTGGCAAAGACAAATGTACTATAGTTGATAGCTCAACTGGTAGTACTATCTTTGAAGGTATCAGGGAAGACAATATATATGTTTTCTATTTGTTAGAAGAAACTAACATTTCAGGTAGATGCTTAATGGCCAAGAGTGATGAGAGTCATCTATGGCATATGAGACTCGGTCACGCTAATATGGATACAATCTCAAGATTATCCACAAAGAAGCTAGTACGCAGTTTATCGGATATTACATTCAAGAAGGACTCGGTATGCAGCCAATGTGAAAAGAATAAAGCTACCAGATCCACATTCAAGTCAGTGAACACAGTATGTACTATTAGACCTCTACAATTGCTTCATATGGACTTATTTGGTCCTAGCAGAGTTGCTAGCCTCGGAGGTAAACTTTATGCTTTCGTAATTGTAGATGATTTCTCTAGATACACGTGGGTATATTTCTTGACACGCAAGAATGATACATTATCCGAATTTGTCGCCTTTTGTAAGAAGGTACAGAATGAAAAAGGTTGCATGATCACTCGCATAAGAAGCGATCATGGAGGCGAATTCGAGAATGCTGATTTTGAGCAATTTTATGACACACACGGTTTTGTACACGAGTTCTCCTGCCCTAGGACTCCACAACAAAATGGAGTTGTGGAACGTAAGAACAGAACTCTAACCGAAATGGCCAGAGTAATGTTAAACCAGTTTAGTCTACCCAAATATTTCTGGGCTGAAGCTATCAATACAGCTTGCTTTGTATTCAATAGAGTTCTAATTCGACCCAAATCGAAGAAGACTCCTTTTGAGTTATGGTTTGATAGAATTCCATATGTTTCATACTTTAGAATTTTTGGCTGTAAATGTTTTATTCTTAATACAAAAGACAATTTAGAAAAATTTGATGAAAAGGCCGATGAAGGTATATTTTTAGGTTATGCGGCCAAGAGCAAAGGATACAGAGTCTTCAACAAAAGAACCATGATCATCGAAGAGTCAATCAACGTCACTTTTGATGAACTAAATCAGATGACGATCGATGGCAATGACGAAGATCCAACTGTACCAAGCTCAACATCAGCTGAAGCTCAACCAAGCTCTGCACTAGCTGAACCTCCTAGAGAAGATCCAGGAACCAGCTACCTTCAGAATTTACCGAAAAGGTTGAAATTTACAGCTGATCATCCAAAAGATTTGGTAATTGGTGATATTACTAAAGGAGTAAGTACTCGTACATCCAGTAGAGATATTGTTTCTAGTGTTGCTTTTATTTCACAACTAGAACCAACTATTGATGAAGCATGTAGTGATAGCTTTTGAATAGATGCTATGCAAGAGGAATTAAACCAATTTGAACGGAATCAAGTTTGGGAACTTGTTCCCAGGCCTATTGATCATCCGGTCATTAGCACTCGTTGGGTATTCCGAAATAAACTAAATGAGAATGGTTTAGTGACTCGTAATAAGGCTCGACTCGTAGCTCAAGGATACAATCAAGAAGAAGGTATCGACTACGATGAGACTTATGCCCCAGTTGCGAGATTAGAATCCATTCGCATGTTATGTGTATTTACATGTTTTCATGATTTCAAACTATTTCAAATGGATGTCAAGAGTGCTTTTTTAAATGGTTTTATAAAAGAAGAAGTTTTTATAGCACAACCTCCAGGTTTCACGGATTTCAAAAACCCTGATCATGTTTTCAAGTTGAAGAAAGCCTTATACGGTTTAAAACAAGCCCCTCGTGCTTGGTATGATCGTCTAAGCTCTTTTCTACTTGACAACGGTTTTTCAAAAGGCAAGGTTGACACTACACTGTTTATTAAGTCTTTTAATGGCAAACTTCTTTTAATTCAAATCTATGTTGATGATATTATATTTGGATTTACTGATGAATCTCTGTGTCAAGAATTTTCTAAGTGTATGCAGAATGAGTTTGAGATGAGCATGATGGGAGAGCTGAAATTCTTTCTCGGATTGCAAATCAAACAAACTGATAATAGAACATTTATAAATCAAGCCAAGTACACAAAAGACTTGCTAAAGAAGTTTGATCTGGACAATGTCAAACCTATTGGCACTCCAATGGCAACTTCAACAAAGCTTGATTCAGATGAACAAGGCAAGCCAGTCGACACACGTAAGTATCGAGGTATGATTGGTAGTTTACTTTATTTAACTGCTAGTCGTCCAGATATAATGTTTAGTGTTTTTCTGTGTGCACGTTTTCAAGCTAACCCAAAGGAATCACATCTGTCCGCAGTTAAGCGTATCTTTCGATACCTTAAGGGCACTTCTTCTGTTGGCTTGTGGTATCCCAAAACTAAGTCCTTTGACCTTATTGGTTATTCGGATGCAGATTTTGCTGGATGCAAAGTTGATAGAAAAAGTACCAGTGGCACATGTCATTTCTTAGGCAAGGCTTTAGTCTCATGGTTTAGTAAAAAGCAAAATTTTGTAGCCCTATCAACAACAGAGGCTGAGTACATCGCCGCAGGACGTTGTTGTGCTCAGATTTTGTGGATGAAACAAACCCTAGAAGACTATGATTTATTTTACACACATATTCCCATTTTCTGTGATAACACGAGCACTATTAATTTGACTAAGAATCCAGTATGTCACTCTCGTACTAAACATATCGAGATTCGACATCATTTTCTTAGAGATCATCATCAAAATAGAGATATAAACCTTGTGTACATAGATACTGAAAATCAACTAGCTGACATCTTCACTAAACCTCTAGCGGAAGATTGTTTCAATTATTTACGTCGAGAATTAGAAATTTTGGACGTCAATAATATTAATTAATTTTATTTTATGATTATATATTATTACGCAAAAACTGTGTTAGAGACAAGCCAATAAAGAATCTGTCTGTCACCACAACTACGGTTGAAGCGAAGCGGTACTTAAGAGTTCCCCGGTGAACCTCCGCCAGCTGGGACAGTACTCCTACAGCTAATCTGAAACAGTCATTGTGTAACGACATTTAATCTATAAAATAATATTAATTATGTTAATTGAAGTTGAAATGACTAATCTTTGAATTAAATATTTGAAATGAGACAATGAAAAGGAATGGCTAAAATCAACTTTAAAAGAACCCTAGGCAAATTCGGCCAGAGCTCTGACCGAATTCGGCCCGAGTTCGGTTGAGGGTATCTGGTTATATATACAGAACCCGAGCATCCCTTCTTCTTCATTGCTTCCAAACCATTCACAACAGCAGCAGCAGCCGCGAAGGAGCCCCAAACCCTAGCTTTTCATCACCATTTTTCTTCCAATCCAAGTGGTGAAATCCATCCAAAATTTGGATTCGTGCGGAGTTCGCCGTTCTCTTCAACATACTTTGATCTCGGGAGGTATAACCCCATCTTTCTCCACTTTTCAATTAGTGCATTTTTATTTCAATTTGCACAAATGGCACCCAAATTCAATCCATCAAAGAGGAAGAAGACGAACCCTAGTGAGGAAGGGTCATCTTCGCATCCGCATACGGATTCCCTCTTCTCGCCGGTCCAAACGAGCGACGGTGCGTTCGACGGGTTTTTCTTTCAAATCCTAGACCAAGCCCTACTGTGGTATGGAGACTTCTCCATGAGATCCATATGCACAGGCGCTCCAGTCAAATGGACTGTATTTCCTGATCATCGTCATTTCTTTGAGGCATTAGGGTTACATCTTTTTGTTAAAATCTGCTTCCCTATAGCAACTAATGCCATTAGATTATTTTATTGCAATCTCATATTAAACAATTTTGATGTGAGCACTCGTGTTGGAGGTATTGATATCAATTTCAATGATAACCTCTTAGCGGAGATCCTTGGTATCCCTAACGAAGGTGAACCGCTAGTAGACATCACTGAATTTGATTTTTCCGAAGGCACGACACTCGCCAGTTTCAAAGCGAAACTCTGTGCACCTGATAGAGTACGCTCAGGAAAGTTCAAGGCTAACAACCTGAACTTGTTTAACTATAAATTACATCGCATCATCTATTCCACTATCCTTCCAAAATCTACTTCAAAGGATGATGTGACTTCTCTTGAGCTGTCCGCCATGTACCATATTCTTAAAGGGATTCCACTTTTGCCCCTAAGACCATGATTCAGATGATGGGTCATTGTCGTGCAAGAGATAGAAATCTCTCTTACGCGATGATTCTCCCACGCATCTTTCAGTGCTTCGATATCGATATGTCGACTTGTACTCAGGACCCTGAGCCCAAGTTTCTTCAGTTATCTCGTCGTAGCATGACTGCTTCAGCTCCACCTCCTGCTCCTCCTACTGCACCTCCTGCACAACCTCATCAGTATGCCATGACATTTGAGGGCATACATCAGCATTTATCTGCTTTGCACGTCTCAATGACGGACATGGCTCGCGAGCGTGAGTTCCGCGACGTCACCCGCTATCAGGCGGTTGCAAACTCCTTAGCTGATCTTCGTTTCATCCAGACTGGTCATTCAGCCGGTTCCATCCCTAGAGATCCAGCTTTCTCCGGTTACCGCTGTGAGGATGAGGCTGTTCATGCCTACTTCCAGCCCGGTAACGCCTATGATTGGTACTGTCCTGACTGTGCTCCACATCGTGATTATGTTGGTGAGTTCTATGCTGGCGCCCCTCCACATCCTTCTGGTACTGGTACCTCTGGAGCTGGTCCTTCAGGACATGCTGGTAGAGCTGCTGATGATGATGATGAGGATGATGATGAGGAGATGTGACTATGTGATTTTGAGAGATATTTTATTGTGCACTTGGAAATGCTCCGACATTCTAAGTTATTATCAGTACTTTTTATTTAGCACTTTTTAGTATGCTTCAGTACTCTTTTCTTTCATAGACATGTTTATTATGCCTCAGTTTATGGCATTCAGTTTATTTCAGCACTATGTTTCAGTTTCAGTTTATGCTAGCACTATTTCTTATATTGCTTCATTCTTTATAACTGCCTGTGAAATTACATGCCTGTGATGATTTTTTTTAATACATGCCTGTGATATTTCTCTAGTCTTATGCCTTATTTCTCTTATATTAGTTTTCTCACTATTTGTTACTTATGCATTTGATTGCGGGAGAGCTTTATCTTTTGCAATTATTTTGCTAAGTGACAAAGGGGGAAAAAATTAAAGATCTAACATTTTTTTGAGATAATACAGGATATGAACAATTCTACTTCTTTTTGATTTTTTGAACAAGCTTAATGTTATATCATTCATAGTTTGTCAATTATCAAAATGTGAGAGATTGTTGGCCCATTTGGTCATATGGTCAAACCTGATTTTAATAATTGAATAAACTCTGTCTGGATATACAAAGCTAGTCGGGACATCTCGGACTCTTGGACATGATCAAAAATGGCTATCCACTGAATTCAAGACCGAAGATCTGTTTGCCTACTCGAGTCTGTAATTCCTTATGCAATGTATTTTTTATTTTATTTGAGTCTAGGAATATGTTGTACACCGAGTCGTACTGGCAAATAGGCTACCCTCAAATGAGTTCAAAATGTTTTTAAAATGACCTCTCAAAAAGGTTTTCAAAAAGGTTTTCAAAAATCATCAAAAAGCTTTTCAAAACCCTAACTAAACCCTGAATTAACCCTGACAGAACTCGGACCGAGTTCGGCCAGAGTTCGGTTAGTGGCCGTTGTGTTTTTGAATCCTTGGAACTTGGTCCTCCTGCAGTTGCGGATTTGACCGAGATTTGCTCATAGAGTTCTGCCCGAATTCTGCCCGAATTCTGTCAGAAGTTTGCCTTTGAAAGTCCTACAAATAGAGAAGAATTTCGATCATTTCAATTCACTCATTCACTTTCAATCTTCTCTCTATCTAAAGCTTTCAGTCTTTCAAAGAGTTTTCTAGAGCTTTCAATTTCAGATCCCAAGCCAATTACAATCCTCTAGTCGATTTGCCAGTACGGTACGGTCTAGAAGTTTCTGAGAGATTGTAATCAGAAGGCTTGATTGAAGAATACCTCTTCACATTTGAAGTTGGACGAGTTCTTCGTATCAAAGCTCGCGTTGTAGAAGTTGCAAGGACTTCGTAAGAAAACTTACGGTTTTTTTAATAGTGGATTCAACTGGTAGCAAGAGTTCTACCAACTGGATTAGTCCTCAACCGAGGGATACTAGTATACATCGATGTCTTTGTGTTTGCTCTCTTAACTCTGTCTTTACTTTATTTCAGTTGTGATTAATATTCTGTGATTGTGCTGCTAACATTTTTTAAATAGCATTATTCCGCTGCCAACTCTATTCACCCCCCCTCTAGAGTATTACGCTTTAGTATTTCGTTCCTACATACTATTTATAAATTAGTCTGTATTTATTTATTGCTTATCACTTTGTATTTAATTTCAGTTCTTTTAACTGTACCATTATTACAGTTCCTGATCTAGTGCCTGCTCAGTGATATTAGCTATATTTTGTTATTATCCTTTGATTGCATATGGACCTAGAGTTAAGGTACTACCACTAGTTTAGTGTATTACATAAACTTGGACACTGATGTGCCATGAGATGTGTGAGTTTTGAGTAGCATATAGCATCCGAACTTGCGTGTTGGCTGATCACTGATGCGTATAGGGCGTGCGTTAGGTCTAACTGTCAATAGTTGTATGTTAGAAGACTTGACGGTTAGTAGTGTTACATGGTCATGGATGCGACATGACAGGTACATTGGGTGGGAAGAATATTTCTTTGTTGTATGGGCTTCGATTGCACTTCTCTTGTAACCCGGAAGCTCTGGTGGAGATACGGGTATGATTAGCCTCTCAGGTTGGCCACTGTCATTTTTGAACGTTATGCGCTTAGGTCACTGGTGCCCAAGTGGGGACTATACCAGATTCCATTTACAGCCAGGGCTCATGCGACGAAAGGTTTGTCCTCAACTGAATGTTCACTTTAGTACGGTTAGGTTACCTTATTAATGTCTTGTCACTTACTTTTGTTTGTGGCATATTTTATATTCAGTATTTATATGGCATGTTTATTGTATCTTGTTATGTTCATCTGAGGACCTGATTATCTTGCCAGGTGTGTGCTCTTGTCTTTCGCAGGTATTCTAGCCGTGGCCATGATCGTCACTATAAATTTCGAGGATGATTGCACTTAGATCCTCTTCTCTTTGCTCGCCAAAAT
This sequence comes from Iris pallida, assembly GCA_029216955.1. Classification (NCBI taxonomy): domain Eukaryota; kingdom Viridiplantae; phylum Streptophyta; class Magnoliopsida; order Asparagales; family Iridaceae; genus Iris; species Iris pallida. Next base: position 6,071,677 of record JANAVB010022997.1, on the reverse strand, counting down.
CTTTCTTTTGTTATGTTTTCACAGTTGGTAGTGGACTTTGTCTCCGCCCAACTTTTGTACAAAATACCGTCCAGTTTTGATTTCTATTTTATATTGATTCTTTATTTGTGGGTGAGATTAGTATCATGAATTACTATATTTCACAGCTTATGTATACATACGATGGTTCCATATATTGGAGTATACTTCGTTGTATACAGCTGGCATGGATACGTACCTAGCTCTAAGTATTTTAGGACTGGGGCGTTACATATTTTTGTGGTGGCCCATGCAGGTCAAGTTTGCCGTTTCAGTTACATGACTGTACCGAACGGGCCTGCAATATAGGATTAGAGTCTAGAATCTCATCCACATACTTGACATCCTTTCTTGGCTTCAAATTTTGAACTCTCGTTCGACCTCCTTGATTTGCATCTTGTTTGACTCCTTCTACCGTAAATTCTTAGTTTCGTGCTTAGTAAGATGACTACACTAGTATATGCCCATAGGTTAAACACATGGCTAGAAGGTTGCATTGACAATTAATATGCATTGAGATTTTATTTGAGTTATAAATGCATTTATTTTCCTAGAAATATGATTTTAAGGATTAGTTAATTCCAAGTTGGATAGTAGCATATTACCGCTTTCAAAAGATAGTTGGAATTTTATTTTGATATTACAAGGTGGTATACACAAGAGGATAGCTAGATCGAGAAAACAAATTGATTTGATTTTGTGTTTTGATTTTTGAAGGTCTTTAAAAATTTATGATTTATTGAGTTATAGCTATACATCTTTTAGAGGGATATAAATTTGATTTAAAAATGATCATAAAATTTTAAATGTGGAAGTATGATTTACGATTAACCAAAATTTGAGGATGATTGATAATTTTGGTAAAATGTTTTTGAATTAAATTACTTCATATGATCTATGATTTATTTTTCGAGTTTAAAGCCTTGATTATGGATATTTAAATTTTGGTGAAAAAAATTACTTTTGAAGAGTAGTTGTGACTTATTGGAAGCTAGATAGACACATTTGAAGGATAAATAATTAAATTCGGGAGTTATTTAAATGTTCCATTTTATAGTATAAAATTTGGCTGATAAACTTATTAAATGTTGAGTTTAAGATTTGGAAAAAAAATATATAAATAATTATTCGACTTGCGATATACAAGGGTTGTTTCGAGATTGACTAGAGATTTAAAATTTTGATTAAAGTTGACAATCTAAGATAATTAAAAAAATTTGCGGAGTATCTTGGAAATTTTATTGAGAAACTTCGAGGAACTTGAAATTTTAGATTAGATCATATATTGGCAGAGGACCAAGAAGCAAGTAAGGTTACCCTCGTGAGATAGAGGTATTCCACATTAGATTGCCATACCACCTATGACTATGATCTTGCATATACACAAGTATAGTTAGTCATCGACCAAACTGTATAACTATATCTTTACCTTGACTTCCTCGACCTTCCCTTAAATCTAGATCTTATTCATGGCATTCAAATCATTTGAAACTTAGAAATGATTAGAATCATTCTCTTGACCATATCCTTATCTATGAGACTATTTTCTCTCTAGAAACTGTGTCCCTAACTTATCTTAACTTGATCTACGAGATTTCCTAAATTATCTTTATTTTGTGTTTTAACCTTTTATTTTTGTGCAATAATTAGTACCTTATGAAAACCCACTTTCTATTTTGATCATTTGGCGTTCCCTATTGTGACTTTGATATTTGGAGCACAACACTAGACTTTTTCTTCCAACAAATTTTATATGTAGACCTAGACGAGCTTACCTTCATGTAGGTATATCCTGTCCCACTAAAATATGTCCCCTTGTACTCTATTTTTATGGTACGACTTTCGGGTCATAAAGACTAAACTATATCCCTTACCATGGTACCGATATAATTTTGACTACATATATGGACTCAACCTCGACTCAATTTTTTCGACCCAATATATGACCGCGATCTACTTAATTCCTTAAATGCTTAATCTTGTGTTTTATCTTGATCGCTTAACCAATGTCCTTTATTTTTCATTTACTTAGACACATAACACCTTTCGCTCTTCAATATTGCAACCCTTACCCTTCTCCCTTCCGCTTAAATTGCTTTACTTATATTTTACTATGATTCCTCCATAGTTTATGCAACCTTGTTTCTCGTATGATTCCCTTATGCGAAATAAAATTTGATCATGACATTCTTGGGTTAGGAGAGGTTAGATTAGATAAACCCACAACATGGATAAATAATACAGTTAGTTAAGATAATTATGAGATTACGAGGTATGGGTTGGACATAAGTGAAATTTTGCGATAAATCCAAATAGATGAAGTAAGGAATGTTATATTGTGTTTTGATAAAACCCTCAAGGGAAAATACTTCTCGATTTTCAAAATTTGTTTTCAGGTAACTAAATATCGAGTGAAGAATTTTCTAAAGTGTTGGTGGTTTAAGAACCAATTTTATATATTAAATTTATGGATGCAAATTTTGATAAAGATAATGTTGACGTTGCCTTTGATAACATATAGTGTTATGATGATATTAGTTTTCAAGGATAACAAATTGTTGAAGAAAGAAACATTTACATTTTGATGCATGGAATAGTTCTAAGATGATTATAATTATGAAGTTAAGATGAGTTTCATTTCTACCATCAAAAAGAGGAGATTGTTGAATTCAAATTTTCGAGAGAGACTAATAAATATTTTAGGAAATTTTTAATTATGATAGAAGATTGAGTTATGAAGGTATACTGTTAGTTTTCGAGATTTATCGAACATTGAAGACGGACTTTTGTTTTGGTATCTATGGATGCATTGTACATTGACCAATAAATACAAATTTGTAGTAAGAAAAATTTTAATTTTACTTGGGCCAAATTGGTTGAAGGATTCCGAATTTTAAGTTTATAGGAAATTATAACTTGAGAAGATATATATAAGTGTGCTAAGTATAATGGAGATTATGGAATTCAAAATTTGAGACTATTTGAAATTCTATGACGAGATAGAGGAAGTTAGGGTACATTTATAATCATAATTGTTTTTGTTAAATTTTTAAGGGGACGTGGAACGAAAGTAATTTTTGGAAAGAATGATATATGATAAGAGAGATTACATGAATATTGACGATATCAAAGGATTAAGGAGTTTATTACCTACATATGAGGTTGCCCCTTTTTAAGGTTAATGTTAGGGTCGACCGAGCTTAGTCATTGATTGGTTGTCATATGCATGATCGTATTGTAAACTGAAACCATCGGAAAAAAATTCTGTTCTAGTCAATCAAATGATATTTTGCCATTGAAATGTCACTCGCCTCCTCGTCGAATATTTTGTTTGCATTCTCGTCCCAGGAAGATCTCGTAAATCTATTCGAATAAACTCTTTCCATCCCCTTCACCTTACCTACCCTAATTACTTCTAAATTTCGAGGACGAAATTTTTTTAAGTTGGGTAGGATGTAAACCCCCTAAATTTCTACTACGATTTTTTAAATATTTTTTTGTATTTATTTCGTACTTCGTATCTGCACGTCGCATGCGAGTTCGCATTGTTGTATTCACGTAGTGTGCGAGATTTGCGTTTCATATTTGCTCGACGAGTGCGAATATGTGTCGAGGTACATATTTTAGAAAAATATTTTATTATAAATTTTATTTTATATAGGAAAGTACATGTTCAAACAAATATGATAAATATTTTTATTTTGTGCAAAAGAGTTAATTTATTCGTCGTTTAAAAATAAGTAGTGATTTGGAAATTGTGGTTTATATGAAATGCATTTCCAAATATTTTACGAAATTTAAAATTTGTTTATTAATATATTTTGTTATTTATAAAAGCTATTTTATGATTTAATATTTAAGTATTTATCATGATTTTCAAAATTAATTATTACTATATTTATTTAATTATGAAATGATATTTGAGATTTTGTTGATTTTAATATCTGATTAAATATGCGAATTTAAATTAGAAAAGATTTTATTTGAATTCAAATTAAATGAGTGAAGGTTTTATCTATGCTTGATTTGGATTTGAACGATTTAGTTTAAATCGAATTTAATTTAATATGATATTATCCATGGAGGAATTTAAATCCTCCCAATCCTTATCCAACTGAGAATTTTCACCCTATATAAGGAGAGGTACTCATTCATAAATTTTCACAACCCAAAACTTGTGCATCGTGTCTGTGCCTTCCATCTACTATATCCCCTCCATTACAGTTACAAGTTTATGTTCAGTCCGACAATCCCGGACTCGATACCCACTCTGTATCACGTAGGACACCACCACGCCATCCCTGTCGTGTCGGACAACCAACGTGACGACACCCTAATCTAACTACAGCAAATCAGCACCGACCACCACCCTCGCCATCATCAGCACCAGACACCACCACCATTATCCATGCCAACACCACCATTAGCGCACCAACCGTGGTCACCCGAAAAAACCCCACACCGCCACAAACAACCATGATCGTCCGTACCCGCTGCCATCGCCATCAACATTGCCATCAGCTGAAGCCACCCCCGTTACCAACACCCATACCAACAACTCCACCGCCATAACCACCTCCGCCATAGCCGCCACCCCATCACCGTTATAACCATCTCATCACCATCCCGACAATGGCCCACTTAGGCCAGACCAATCGAAACCCCCAACATCGTCCACACCGGAACCCTGATCGCAGCTATCATCGTCCCTACCACCACCATCGGAAAGGGAAATAGGGGGAGAGCCTTACCTTCTCCACGCCATGCCGAGCAGGTCCGCCGGGCGAAGACCCTCTCCGGCGCTCGGCGCAGCCACCGTGCCGCACAGCCGGACCCTTCAGCCGTTTCATCGCGGCCGGTGAACTCCCCTTACCGCCTCCGTGACCCTCCGATCTGCCACCACCAGATCCGCCTCCCTCTGCCGCACGGCCATCCGACGTCAGCTGCCCCACGGACCCGCCGCCTCTTTCCACTGTCCGTCGAAACCCCCTTCGAAAAGTCCTCGCCTCCTCTGTCCCTCCATCTTCCTCCGCCCTCCCATGGACTGCCGACCTCCCGCCGCCACAACCGCGCCCTCATCACCAGGCGACCCCGACGCCGGCGCTCCTTCTAGTGCCACCCTCGTCTGCGTTCGCGCGGCCCGTCCGTGCGGAGCCGGCCCTCCATGCCGGCAGACCGACGTTGCAGCCGTTGCGACGTCCTCCCGAGCCATCTTCTGCCGAACCACCGGTGCCTGAGCACCGCACCCGTCCGGCCGCCTCGTCCCCTCCGACGAGCGTCGGCGACCGCCCCGGTAACCCCGCTCTTCCTCTCTCCCCCTCTTCGATCACTCTCTCTCTCCACCCATTTTCTTTACTTTCTAATAAAGACAACAGCTGTCATGTTATTAATATTTTTATTATTATTATTATTATTATTATTATTATTATCAGGATTATTTTTACAGATGGACTAAAATTAGGAATTTATATATTTATGATTATATATTTAACGTAGCATAGATGTTATTACCAATAGTATCAATATTATTGATATTACTATTTGTGTTAATTATTATGAGCGTTTTTATTTTATCATGATTACCACTAGTTATGATAATCTTTTCAAATTCTTTTTTTCGTAAAATATGTATACACGAATATTATATTTGGCTTGGCCTATATTTTTAAAAAAATTGGTTTTTAAAGCCCTAAATAAATTTCCAAATTGTTAATATTTATCTAAATTATTTTACTAACAAGATATAGTTTAAAATCTATAAAATATAGGAGATTAGAGTTTTGTGTTAAAACAACTTCCTTTAGATTTTGGTAGTTATAGTTAGTCTAATCAAAATCTACTTTCAAAATGTTATAATTAATTTCTAAAAGTTAGTATATGTATCTACCTCCTCAAACCCTCTTCAATTATCATCGCTAATCGTGACTAAACTGTGCTTCCCTATTTTCTCTCAAATTCGGACCCTTATGCATCAGCCATGGCCATTGGACAAAACAGGACATGACAGAACATCGCACCACCAGGCGACACACCAGGCAAGATACCTTGCTATAATTTATTGTTTATAAATTAGTCTGCATTTATTTATTGCTTATCACTATGTATTTATTCCCAGTTCTTTTAACTGTACCATTATTACAGTTCCTGATCTAGTGCCTGCTCAGTGATATTAGCTGTATTTTGTTATTATCCTTTGATTGTATATGGACCTAGAGTTAAGGGACTACCACTATTTTAGTACATTACATAAACTTTGACACTGATGTGCTACGAGATGTGTGAGTTGTGAGTAGCATATAGCATCCGGACTTGCGTATTGACTGATCACTGATGCGTATAGGACGTGCGTTAGGTCTAACTGTCAATAGTTGTATGTTAGAAGACTTGACGGTTAGTAGTGTTACATGGTCGTGGATGCGACATGACAGGTACATTAGGTGGAAAGAACATTTTCTTGTCGTATGGGCTTCGATTGTACTTCCCTTGTAACCCGGGAGCTCTGGTGGAGATACGGGTATGATTAGCCTCTCAGGTTGGCCACTGTCGTTTTTGAACGTCATGCGCTCAAGTCACTGGTACCCAAGTGGGGACTATACCAGATCTTATTTACAGCCAGGGCTCATGCGACGAAAGGTTTGTTCTCAACTGCATGTTCACTTTAGTACGGTTAGGTTGCTTTATTAATGTCTTGTTACTTACTTTTGTTTGTGGCATATTTTATATTCAGTATTTGTATGGCATGTTTATTGTATCTTCTTACGTCCCTCTGAGGACCTGATTATCTCTCCAGGTGTTGTGCTCTTGTCTTTCGCAGGTGTTCTAGTCGTGGCCATGATCGCCACTATAAATTTTGAGGATGATTGCACTTAGATCCTCTTCGCTTCGCTCGCCAAAATCTTTCTTTTGTTATGTTTTCACAGTTGGTAGTGGACTTTGTCTCCGCCCAACTTTTGTACAAAATACTGTCCAGTGTTGATTTTTATTTTATATTGATTCTTTATTTGTGGATGAGATTAGTATCATGAATTACTGCATTTCACAGCTTATGTATACATACGATGGTTCCATATATTGGAGTATACTTCGTATGTATACAGCTGGCATGGATACGTACTTAGCCCTAAGTATTTTGGGACTGGAGCGTTACATATTTTTGTGGTGGCCCATGCAGGTCAAATTCGTCGTTTCGGTTACATGACTGTACCGAACGGGCTTGCAAGAAAAGCCCCAAAATAGAGTGTTCCTCCTTGCTAGCTCAAATCCCCAAATTATTCAAAGCTGAGATTTCTCTCCATAATCAGGAAATAGAGAAGAATTAGACTCTAATGCAAAAAACTAGAGTCAAAAAGGAATTAAAATAGGAAAGTTATGGATTGGGGAAGAATGGGCATACCTTTTTTTTTCTAAGTGTTGAAATGATCCAAAAGAGGCAAGAACAAAAGAAGAGAGACTTTATAGGGGGATTACCAATGTGGCCGGCCTAGGTATGTGGGAATTAGGGTTAGGGTTTCACTAATGGGCTATGGGCCAAGTTGCATTGGTAAAGGAATCAATTCATGAGTCAAAAACCTATGAACCTAGTCATTAATCCTCATTTTTGAAACTTGATCCTAAGTGACCTAACTTAGGTTGACTTAAGTTAGACTAGGGTCCCACCATGCTAATCAAGTCACCATAGCTAGAGTCAACATCTAGGTTAGTCTCCAAAGTCTCAACTAACAAAAGTCAAAAATAACAATCACCACTCCAATAAATCAAATAAATTCAAAATTAACAAAATGACCAAAATACCCTCAAACTAAAATGTTGTAGTGACACCGATCGTCGCTCAAAGTTAAGTTTGGATCTCGTATGGTAGTAAAGGATACCAAAAAGAAGACAACAACTCTTTAGAGGAGAACTTCCCCTTTTATAGGACCGAGAATGGCCCAGAGTGCACATCACATGCCGACGGTCAGAATTCCTGCATTAATGGGATGAACCTAAGACTCAGCACGATGAATGTTAGTCTTAGACCCTTGGAATTTTCCATATTACGGTGACAATTAAGAAGGAAGTCCTTAAAGGGCTGGTATTTATCGATCTTTACTTCAAAAGCCAAAGCCTTCAAGCCAGAGGCGCAGCTACTCGCCTGTGCCAACCTCAGAAGCTAGATGGTAGTAGGCCTCGCCCTTTTCTTTACTTCAGAAACCAGTATCTTGACTCCAGAGGTGCAGCTACCTGCATGCGCCAACCCCATACACACAAGGGTGTTATACCCTTTCCTCCAAAGCCAACGCCTTTAAAGTTCAAAGACGCAGCTACTTACATGCGTCCACATGAGGTGCAGGATGGTGATATGTTCACACCATCTCCATTTCCCATGGCACAATCATCTACTCTGATCCAGAAGCTTAAGTTACTTCTCTGTAAGAGACTTGGAAACTCCTACTGCAACCAATGCAAGTCAGCATGTCGCTCCAAAAGCACAGTAACCTTGCCAACCTGAAGCACAAGCCTACTCATCGCCTACAGTACTGTGACTCTATTACTCTGAAACACAGCTTCATCGTTGCTCTAAATGTACAGAAGTCTTATCGTCATTCGAAGCCAAGTTCATTCGTCGCCTGAAAGCCCAAAGGCTACATCGTCTCCAGAAGTACGATCTACTCGTCGTTCCAGAAGGTACAGTAGTATTTAGTCCTCACCAGAGGCGCAGGAAGCATGGGTCTACCCCAATTGGTTTGTTTAAACTGCCTTTTACAAAAAAGATTGGGATTAAATCATGATTGATATCATATCAGATTGATTTAAATCTTATACGAGGATCAATTAGACTCCAAATCTATGATGAAATCCCAAGACTTACTCGGCTCTATCCGAGCAAGAAAATCGGCATGCGCCATGTGTCACGACCTTCGATTATGTTGATAACCACCAGAGATCACAATTGAGGGAAATTTGGATGTTCGCCACGTGTCAGCACCGCAAAAGCCCACACCGTATAATAGCGGTAGATTCTTTCATATCTCAGGAACCCTAATGTACATCGTATATGTGCTCAGTTCTCTATAAATAGAAGGAGTTCTCCTTCAACTTAAAGAGAGCGACAACCTTCATCTAAGAAGGAACATTCTACGAACCAACCAACAGAAGAACAATTCCCTCCAAGGGATGTTCTCCTCCAGACAGCCTCTTGATCGGTGATCCCAGAGTTCCATCAAAGGCGCCAGAGAGCCAGAGCAAGGTTAATTCGTCGTCAGATCGTCAACGGAGTAAAGAAGCCGCTATAGTGCTCGATCTCCACCGTCACACTTTCCCAGAAACCTCTTCTCCCTGTACTTAGAATATCCTATTTAGGACTTCCTTCTTTATACACAGATACCTTATACGTTCAATAAAGTAAAAACGTTTGTTCAACCTTTTGTTATGTCGAACACTTATCTCTTGTGTTCTATAGATGAGATGTAGATTTCCTGTGATCGTTCTGTGATTTATATTTTATATAGCTTCTGTTTGTGTACGAGGATTCCATATATTGGAATATTCTTCGTATGCATGTAAATGACATGTTTTGTCATCCGAGACCTACGTATATTGGGACTGGGGTATTACATTTTATCATGTCCCAGTTGTCATGCTGCAGTTCTGCAGAACCAATCGTCCTCACTAGTGTGTGATGCCGCAAGAGCCTAAGTTACGCTCACGCAAGGCAGGTTTCATAACGGCCGATTATAGTAGCATGCGACAGGGCCATCGCACAGAAGTCTGAGCAGAGAAGTTGAATAACACAAAGACATGTACAAAATGATAATCTTTATTGATATTAAAAATAAAATTATAAGGACGCGAAGCCAAGATTATGAGTCACTCATGTTCACTCTTTCTCTTGATATAAACACTTTACTCTCTCTTCTCTCAATTACACTCGCTTATGCCCAAGGCTTACAACTTTGCAGGTGCTTCAGAAGGCGATATCCATACATTATTTCCTGTATAGGTGAAGACTTTAGTACGGCTGTACGCCTCAAAATGCCAAGGAATTCTATGTCTCTATGCATCCAAGCGAGCTCCGCCTCGAACGAGTAGTACTTATAACCTGTGTATAAAAATTGTATGGGTGTCAGTACATAACTGTACTGGTAGGGTAAGCTCCCCGACCACCCATACAAAGCCAACACATTATTTTATTGAGTGCCAACATATTCTTTTGATTGTCTTTCTAATCTTGTCTTAGGATCAATTTGACAGCATGGACTACTAGCCATGTTTGTGATTCTAGACCATCATCGTGCCTTGCACCAATAACTTACTTATCCTTGTGCCTCTAGACCATTCTCGTGCCAACAACATCAACATATCGACTCGTGCTTGCCTTTCAGCCCATACTTTGAGCCGTAACAACATGGTCGTGCCATAGACTCTTTTTGTGCTTCGACATCGAGGCCGTGTCTCACAACTCAATATGACTTAACCAAACTTTACTTACGACCCTTCTTTTCTTAAACTCGAAATGACTCAATCCAAACTTATAAAACTTTTATGTCGATGACTCACTAACCGATGCCAACCTGGTGCCTAAGCACGTGTCTTTGCTATAGCCCAATCTTAGGCTCCATATTTGTGTAGCATACGTGCACCTATTTCTTGAATTAATCGTGTTGTGCTTATAATTCTTGTGTCTCAACTGATATCATGCATAAGGATTGTCGCTCGGCACACCGACTCATCTATATGAAAGGTTACTGGCAATTCAGGCCATCTTGGACGTTTATAGCTTGGTACAGATGAGGCCCTTACATTGCAGGTAACTAGCCCCGCTAAAGTCCTCGAATCACTTGAGCAGTACCCCCAACTCGGCTATCTTGCTTTCCTCCTAGGCCGAAACGGTATTGTACCCCCAGGTTGTCGAATTGTGGATGTGAAATGTTGTACACAAGTTTTCCATGACCATGCACCTACGTGAATGTCTAAACTATACGTAAATGTATGCCCTAACCGATAGTACAACTTACTTATTTTTGCTTCACTTTTTACTCTTTATACTTCTTTACAAACTCCAAACCATGGGTTGCCTCGATGACTGACCTACAGTCCCGACATATTTTTCAGTGATCCTTACCGTTTTGACTCAAACTCAGGAATGACTAATTGATAGCTTTCCAGCATAACTTCAACCAACCGTGTTCCATATCAATGTTACGACTGTGCCATAAACCATGTGATACGACTTAACCAATGCGACGAGCAAAGGCTATGCTAAGCCTTGTACCGTAGAAACGTGTATTGAGACTTGTGGGACAATTATGCTATACCAAGCATTGGACGGTAGGATAATGCATGCTTTACCAAGCATTAGACTGTGGGACAATGCATACTTTATCAAGCATTTATATCGTGTGACACCAATGACTATGCTATGTTCATAGCCTTGTGGCAACATAGACCAACTTTTCTTTATCCAAGCCACGGGACGAAGGACCGAGTGCCAATTTAAAAGCACGTCGTACAGCATTCCTAAGCCAGTGAGACCTTTCCATATTCTAACTCAATCTGACTCAAACGGGGATTATTTCCTTTAGCTATGTGGGTTTATCTCTTTTATTAGCATACCTACTCAGTGCAATTAAAAATATCCAATTATTAATATGAAGGCCAAGCTGAGGCAAGTTCATCGAAACCACCCACCTGAGCGAGGAGTTGCCTCGACCGATCAGGACTTCGAGCAAGCCGTTGCATGGCTAAGTCTAAATGTCGTTACATTTCAATTTCTCCGGTTGAACTGAGTGGGATGGGACACTACATAATACACCACTCAGAAAATATTTCATCCTTGAAACTTACTAAGTACATACTCATTAACTTATCACTTGATTCAACACTCAATGATTCTCGCACACACTTCTTCTATGCATTTCTTCAATCCGAGCCACGCTCGCACCTTAGTTATTTTTATATCGGACAACTATATATCAACTTTGGGTTACTCATACTCGCCGCATACACGGACAACTAGTTCTAGGGCAAACAATCTGAGAGGTATCCTCAACAAATTTTTGAATCAAAATTTCATGAAGTCATTCGTTCATCGTCTCATAGTTGAACCCATTGTTACCCCCTCCTTAACCAACCTCTGAAACTTGATTGCATCAATGCCTCAATCAATATTCAAGTTCATTTCAAATCCAATGATCACAATACCATCAGTACATTTTTCTTTGAAACCCACGATTTTAAAATCTTGATACCGTTCCATTCCATTAGTCTAACTTGAATTCAACGTATCACTTAATTGGATCGTACATATATTTAAGGCATTCCTGAAATCCATACATTTCTACCAAGCCTCGTGATAGACAATCTGCTATTACCACTCGAGTCGGATCGTGCACATATTCAAAGTGTCTCCGAATTATATGTATTTCAACCAAGCCTCATAAGTGGTGTCTTCGCATAATTGAATCATTCTATACAATCCTATCAAACCTCAAGATGTTTTAAGACACTTCTAACTAGCTAACCCAGCTCTATCATCTATGCGGACATCTCTCACTAGAGTTGACTGTAAAATTTCTATCTCTCCACACAGGAACGTTTGTCTAACCGCTAGACAATCTTCACTAGGTAAGAGTCAAAGTCAGTGTTGGGATCATCAATTCCAAACAATAATATCAAAACACTCACTTCCTAATTCTAAGGTCAAACTATAGTCGGTAGTACAGGATCTTCCTACATAAGCTCACATCACTCCGATTTCTAAACTTCGAACATCGATTTCTCCTATTCGCATTCGCAATGTTCAGTCCAGGGGTCCGTGTCATTCAACAAAGCCATTCCTAGGGTAAATCATTTCATGACCCTCCTTAATAACGACATGGTTCAACGAGGCAAACTCATAACTCTCAAACTCGTAATCCTCAATCCGTTTAATATACCTATCAGTCCAAATTTGTTTACCTCGACTACAAAATCCTACTAATCTACCGATCACAAGTCTTATTGTCGATTCAAATTCTGATTCATAAAAATTCAATTATACATTCATCTATTTTAACTTTCCTCAAATCCCAATCCTACTAATCATCAATCTTGTACATCTATCTCATCGCACAATCGTAAGATCACTTACTATAATTCTTTGAGTCATATAATTCTCATATCAATGATCATCAACTTTGTCAACATTTTTATTTTGCATAGTCCAACTATCATTTATTCACGTATATTTTAATTTCATCTAATCAAGTCCAAACATTCATTACAACAAAATCCCAAGTATAGCATCCATCTAAATAATAACATTTTATACGATCATCATTCCTTCGATCAGAGTAACCCCGAGTTATCATACATCGATCTTTGATACGCTTCAATACCATCGAAAATATACATAACCTAACGATCTTTCTTTGCAACAAATTTCGAGTCGTGCAACTAATGCTATCATCCGAACTGGATATATCACAATCTCCTCGACATTCTAGATCAAATTTAACTATTATCCCTTAAACTAGTTACATGATTAATTTGCTCAAATCTAAAATCACGTACGTTCATCTGTCTATCTTAATTCGTCGAGCAACATATTTCCTCAAATCGCATCATTCTATGCTAACACAAGTCATCAAGCAATATCTATCCCAAATTCTTAGAGTCATTCTCGTATATTTGAATTATTTTCATACACGCTAACTTCCAATCATGCTAACTTTTCGTATACGATTCATATCGATTATCGACGGAGTCATCCGTTTATTACACCTTAACTTTTTTTGATTCAATCTATCTACTCTTTTATCAATATTTTATAACCGACGCAATCCCAAATTCCTAGGTGTCGCCTTCTTGCTTGTCTCGTATGAGATATTTATAATCATGAATAACTTTGTCATACTCGTTTATAAGACTTTGCACAACTCGTGTCGCTTACTGATAGACCCACCGGCACCCCAATCCTCAGTCGATCAACATCCGCAAGGGTATTCCATACACCACTCAGGGATGAAGTTACCCGATAAATCTTCGAAACAATTTTCGAATCAAAATTGATTACTTTGAATCTCTGTTCGAACCATTCCTCAATTTTCAAGCATGTTCATCTATATCGCATTGATGACAACATCGTCCGATGGCACACCTACCGATAGTCATCCTGAATTCTATGAATCAAGTCAAACTCATTCCCATTTCGAAATGATTCAAATCCCGCTCATAACTTCCTATTATCAACGCAAATCTTGGTGTATATGCCCAGTCCGACTTAACCAACCGTGCCTTACCTGGAACCATCTATTGTTCAACCAATCTTCTTCATAAGATTTTATAAAATATATAGACTTATTATATAGAACATCCCACAAAACATTGAGAAAGAGCGCATAATATCGATTTATGAAAACGACATTTAGCATGAAGACAACATCAGAGTTACAGAATTCAATCGAGAGTCCAAGGACATAAAGCCGTACTCTGATACCATTATGTCATGCCCCAGTTCCGCAGAACCGATCGTCCTTGTTAGGGCATGATGTCGCGCAAGCCTAGGTTGCGCTCGCGCAAAGCGGGTTGCATAACGGCCGATTACAACAGCTTGCGACGAGGTCATCGCACAGAAGTCCAAGCAGAGAAGTTGAATAATACAAAGACATGTATAAAATGATAATCTTTATTGGTACTAAAAATAAGATTACAAGGGCACAAAGCCAAGACTATAAGTCACTCAAGTTTACTTTCTCTCTTGATATAAACACTCTACTCTCTCTCTCTCTCTCTTCTCAATTACACTCGCTCATGTTCGAAGGCTTACAACTTTGTGGGTGCTTCAGAAGGCGATGTCCATACATTATATCTTGTATAGGTAAAGACTTCAGTACAGCTACACTCCTCAAAATGCCAAGGAACTCTATGTCTCAGTGCATCCAAGCGAGCTCCGCCTCGACCGAACAGTACCTATAACCTGCACATGAAAACTGTGTGGGTATTAGTACCTAACCGTACTGCTGGTATGAGCTCCTCACCCACCCATACAAAAGTAACACATTATTTTATTGAGTACAACATATTATTTTGATTGTCTTTCTAATATTACCTTAGGATCAATTTGATAGCATGGACTACTAGCCATATTTATGACTCTAGACCACCACCATGCCTCGCACCAATAACTTACTTATCTTAGTGCCTCTAGACCATTCTCGTGCCAATAATATCAACTTATCGACTCGTGCTTTCCTTTCAGCCTATACTTTGAGTCGTAACAACATGGTCCTGCCATAGGCTCTATTTGTGCTTTAACATCGATGTCGTGCCTCATAACTCAATAGGACTAAACCAAACTTTGCTTACGGTCCTTCTTGACTTAAACTCGAAATAACTCAATCCAAACTTATAAAACTATTGTGTCAATGACTCACCAACCGACGTCACACCTCTAAGAATGTTTCTTTACTATAGCCAAATCTTAGGCTCTATATTTGTGTTGCGTACGTGCACCTATTTCTTGAATCAATCGTGTTATGCTTACAATTATTGTGACTCAACTGATACCGTACATGTGGATTGCAGCTCAGTACACCGACTTATCTATATAAAAGGTCACTGGCAATTCAAGCCATCTTGGACGTTTATAGCTTGGTTCGGATGAGACCCTTATAGCGCGGGTAGCTAGCCCCGCTAAAGTCCTCGAATCACCTGAGTGGTACCCCAGCTCGACTATCTTTCTTTCCTTCTAGGCCGAAATGGTGCTGTACCCTAGGCTGCCAAATTGAGGATGTAAAACTTCATGCACAAATTGTCCATGACCATGCACCTACGAGAACTTCTAGACTCCACGTAAATGCATGGCCTGACCGATAATACAACTTACTTCCTTTGTTTCACTTCTTTACTCTTTGTACTTCTTTGTAGAGCCAAAACCAGGGGTTGCCTCGGTGACTGACCTATAGTCCCGACATAATTTTTAGTATTTCTATGTTGTTTTGACTCAAACTCAGGAATGACTAATTGATAGCCTTCTAGCATAACTTGAACCAACCGTATTCCATATTAGTGTCACGAATGTGCCATAAACCATGTGATATGAGTTAACCAATGGGACAAGTAAAGGCTATGCCAAGCCTTACACCGTGGAAACGTGCATTGAGACTTGTAAGACAATTATGCTATACTAAGCATTTGGCGGTGTGACAACGCATGTTTTACCAAGCATTGGATAGTGGGATAGTGCATACTTTACCAAGCATTTATATCCTGCGATGTCTATGACTATGCTAAGTTCATAGCCTTATGGCAACATAGACCAACTTTTCTTTTTTCCAAGCCATAGGACGAAGGACTGAGTGTCAATTTAAAAGCATGTCGTGTAGCATTTCTAAGCCAACCATAAGATCTTTCCATATTCTAACTCAATTCGACTCAAATGGGATTATTCCCTTTAGCTACGTGGGTCATCTCTTTTATTAGCATACCTTTTAGTGCAATTAAAAATATCCAATTATTAGTGTGAAGGACAAACGGAGGCAAGTTCACCGAAGCCACCTACCAGAGCTGATCGGGACTTCGAGCAAGTCGTTGCATAGCTAAGTCCAAACACCATTGCGTTTCAATTCCTCCCTGAGCGGGACATGGCACTACACTAGTCCCAAAAGTTGCGGGAGTAGCACGTGACACGGAAAGCTGGTACATACTCAAGGGTGAATCCAATCTATGGAACCCTCAAGTCATGCACGTAAGCTGTCTAAGATAAGGTATAAAAGGGCAAGTCAACTAGATATAAGTCCACAGTTAATACTCTCAAGTGGGACCAAATGCACTAATGTTGATCAAACAGTAATACACTGATGCCACTTGAATATAAATACAAGAATAAACAATTTACAATAAAGTTGGTCAGACCTTAATACAATCATCTGAACAAGCTTATGACAAAAAGTAAATCTTGTAAAACTAGGCTATACAGCTGAAGATATCATCATAAAATATAAAAGACTAAAGAACGATAAAAGTACCACTAACGATACCTAAATCCTGGAGATTCAATCATTTACCAAACTACCCTTCTATTTTAGCAGTCTTAGCAATTACCTAGAGAGATCACCAGGTCCTCAGGGGACTAGCAAGATAGATAAAAACATGATAAATGTAACAGTATAAAATAGGCAGGAGAAATAAAATAGTCGTGAAAGAATCAACTTAAGATACAAAGAGACTAAGACACAAGAAACCTAAGACACGAGGAACCTAAGACAGTGGTATGCCATATTAGAAGTGTGGTACTAGATGTGACTACAAGTAAATCGGGGTAACCGCAACTCGATGCGAGCTCACAGTCCTATAGTTAGTAGGCCGATAGAGACTCCCTAACTATAGTGTCTCATTCGCACTCGATGGGAGCTCATGAAGGAGGTGGTCAGGTATATTCAACGTCTAACAACAGTTTAGGGTCAAGTCAAGACAAATACAGGTAATCAGATCAAGTCAAGTCCAAGTGATGAAATCAAGTCAACGCACTAGAACACGAAAATCTGACCAAGTATAAGATAGCATAAATCCAATATGTGACAAAAAAAAAGATAGGTAACATATAAGAAAATAAGTAAGAAAATATCACGAGGCATGTACAAGAATCATGTGATAGTACAAGAAAGTAATAGACATGAATTAGAAGGACTGAAAATAAACATGAATAATATATTGTACAAGTTGGCAAGGTATACTTGCTTGCAAGTTTCAACTGTGAGTATGACGGTCCGATACCAAGGTCCTCGCTACCTTCTTCACGTACGCCAATAATAAATATTTTACTATTAATAATGCACTAATAACTTACTATATATGGACTTACCATATATAGACCTTAATAATATATTTATACCAAAACTAGTCATATTGACTAGTCTACTTAATATAACATATTTAGTGTTAAATCTACCTATAAAAGTAATCTATTATTAATATAAAAGTATCACTTTTAATTCAAGAAAATATTTATAAATATTCTATAATAATAATTAGTATATTTTATTTATAGAATAAATATGTACACAAGCCTTATATTGATTCTACGTCAGTATGCATAGGCTTGCTCCATAGTTTGGCTCCTGAAACGATAAATTCTTAATAACTGTTAATTCTAAAAAAAATAGTATTAATTATGCAAAAAAAAAAGGTTTTTCTTATCAAAATATGCACAACAATTATTTTGGAGATGTCTCAATGAAGTTCTGAAGTATATGGACACATAGAACTCATGGATTTTGGTGTTTCGATAATACGGTAAAATGTCCAAATTTTTAATAAACAAAAAATAAAACTAAAACGTTGCTAAGGTATATGCTTTGGAAATCTTAGGAAGTCTATTTTCTACCAAGAATATAGAAAATGTCAAAGTGGCCTGAAAGTGGATGAAAGATGGCTCACAACAAAATTGGTCTTTTCTAGACACCTTTTCGTAGAACGGACATCCCGGCAAAACCGTTTGGAACTGTGTGGGTAGAGAATTGCACATGAAAATAGTCACAGAGATCTTTCTATTAATTTTGGTTTCATAAAATATGAGATCAAAAAGTACGTGAAATCCTAGAAGAAAAATAGCATACCTGTTGGAACGAATTCAGACTTTGATCCCGAACTTCAGTTAAGTTGCTGGGCTATTTTGGTGTACTAGAAGGGATTATGAATGTATGATGGGGGTGATAGCATTATAGAGGGTCGTGTTAGCTTTGTAATGAATATTCGTGGAGCATCATGGGAGGTCGGGAAGGGGTCAAAACTGCTATTACGACTGAAAGTAGTCAGTGGGTGTATAGGCT
Source organism: Iris pallida (assembly GCA_029216955.1). Taxonomy (NCBI): domain Eukaryota; kingdom Viridiplantae; phylum Streptophyta; class Magnoliopsida; order Asparagales; family Iridaceae; genus Iris; species Iris pallida. The sequence goes on along the minus strand of JANAVB010022997.1, from coordinate 6,052,871 downwards.
GAAGGAATTTCAGGACTATAAGGATAGAGGGGATTGGTGGCCACTTTATATGCATCTATATATAAAGTCTGAAGGGTTAAAGGGTAGAAAAGTTTGGTTTGATTTGGTTGCTCCAATAAAAGATATGTAAGATTGAATTTATAGGTGTATATTGAGTTTCTAATTTGGAAATTCAATGGTGGGTTGGTTTAAACTATTGTATGGCTGTATAAAATCTCTAAAAAATTAATCTAAATTTACGTTAATAAGTTATGGTAACCTCTTATAGGCTCAACTAAGGCTAGTTGGACTAGTTCTAGGTCAGTATAATTTTTATAATCGAAATTGACTCCGAAAGGCTAATTAATGGGTCTTGTGTGCCATTTGAAAATAAATAGCACACGAGAACTCAATTGAGTGGGACACAATTATCATGTGCGTAGTAGGATCAAAATAGGTTAAAACCATATATTGGGTCAAATGATTTCGATCGGAGTTGGGCTTTAATTGCTATTTGGAAAGCTAGTCAAATTTTACGGTAGGGACTAAAATGACTATTTTACTCCTAAAGTTGCACATAAAAAATATAGCACAAGAAAACATGTTTGGATGATACATGATATATCAAACTGAAGGCGGACTCATCTACAATATGAATTTGAAACTAGATTTAAAAAATTGATAATTATTGTGCTTCAAAAATTAAAGCTACGGTAAAGTAGTACAATTATCATTATTGACCACAAAATATAGTTTAATATTAAATATCCATATTAAATAAATAAAAAAAATTAAAAATAATATCCAGAAATTAGGGGACTTACAACCTAACCACCTTAGAAAATTTTGTCCTCAAAATTAAAATAACTCACAGTAGTCAAGAAAAATATGTCAATGGTTCTAAGATGTCTCTAAAGGTGTGCTATGTTTCTATGGTTGTTCCTAATCAAACACGTAACAAGCAAGCGTAAACCAATATTCCACTTACTATCATTATCATAAAATTTTAAGTTATTACCTTCAGTTGGTTCTTGGGTTGCTATTTCGGCTTCAACTGTCATATCAAAGGCAGGCATGTCCGTGTTGCGGTGCTCCTGCCTGTTGTCTAGCATGTAAAAATTGGGTCGCCTGGTCGGGAAGTTGTCCACGTAGATATCCTCCTTGCTTTGCGGGTTGAGATGGTACTAGTGGTGCTGGTGGGCCTCTCGTTGGGTAATCTAAAGTTGATGTTGGGTTAAACCACATCTTAGACATTGGCCTAGTCTTCGACGACAAGTTTGCTGAGTATGACCTCTTCTATTACAATATTGGCACGTCGGGTTATCTAGGTTGGTATGGAGTGACCCTCTACAGTCGGAGATGCGTTATGGATCGCCTTTCTGGTCCTCCGAGTGGTGCTTGCACTGATGATGTAGCTTCCCATGGACGCTTCTGGTTAGCCTCCTTCTGATGGACTCGATCCAAGTGTTATGCTGCTGTAAGAACTCCTGAATACATATTACGTATAGTGGCTCCGATAAGCTCTTATAATATGTAGCTCAGTCCATCGTAGAATTTTTCTGTCTTTTCTTCTTTAGTCTGGATCAATGTAGGTGCAAGTCGGCTGAATTGCAGAAACTCGACATTGTACTCTTCCACCGTCATGATGCCCTGGGTAAGGAGAAGAAATTTGTCTCGTAGCTCCACTTTTAAAGTTACCGAGATATACATCTCTTGGAAGAGTTTAGATAACTCATCCCAAGTGACATTAACCTACCCAAGTCTTTTCTTTTCCGTAAGCCACCAGTAGTATGCATTGTCGGTCAGCTGTATCCTGACGACAATCATCCAACGATCCTTCGGTAAATCTATTGCCTTAAATTGGTATCGGATGTTGGTGAGCTATTCATGAACTTATGTGGGCTCCTCCTTGCCTAAAAATTTAGGTGGCTTCAGCTTACGAAAATTTGTGAGTGTTCTCATCGATGGCTGATGTGCTGGTGGCATCACCCTCCAAAGTTGCTACAATACGATCCTCCATGTTCTTCTGCTGAGTCTATAATTGGATCTGCTGTTGTGCTTGCATCATCACATAAAAGGTGTGGAACAACTATTGTCGGTCCATCGGCTGTCCGAACTGTGCCAATAGCATCGGTGCCATCGGCGGCATCGTCGAAATATCTTCTCTCCTATATCTCGAAGGGTGTAGAGCAACTAGATTGTCAGGTTAGGTAGAAGAGCCCCCAATCGGTGGTAGGGTCGTGTCGACGTTACTACTGCGATCTACATAGTAACCACAGGGTTCTTGTTGCCAGCTTTCGGTTCTATTGAACTGCATGTAAATGAAACTTATGAGCTAAGAGCAAATGATATCAAGCAAGATTCAAGTCAAGGAGATAATTTCGAAGTCGATATATAGAGATCAAGAACGTATATAAATATACATATGTAGATGAGATCCTAGGGGTCTTTTCTGTCCTATTCGCAGGCTTGCGTCGGTACAATAACGTAACTGAAGTGATTTAACATAAACCTGTATGGGCTACCAAAAAAACTTGTCACACCCCAGTCCTAAAAGTTACGGGACTAGCGCGTGACATGGCCAGCTGGTATATACTGAAGGATGAATCCAATCTATAGATCCCTCAAGTCATGCACGTACGCTGTCTAAGATAGGGTCTAATATGGCAAGTCAACTATATATCAATCTACAGTTAATACTCTCAAGTGGGAACAAAATGCATTAATGTTGATCAAACAGTAATACACTAATGTCACTTGAATTTAGATACAAGAATAGACAATTTGCAATAAAGTTTGTCGGACCTTAATACAATCTTCTAAACATGATTATAACAAAAAGTAAAACTTGTAAAACTAGGCTATACAACTGAAGTTGTCATCATAAAATGTATAAGATAAAAGAATGATAAAAATATCACTAGCGATACCTGAATCCTGGAGATGCAATCGTCTACCAATCTACCCTTCTATTCTAGCAGTCTTAGCAATTATCTTGAGAGATCTTAAGGTCCTCAGGGGACTAGCAAGATAGATAAAAATATGCCAAATGTAATAGTATAAAATATACAGGAGAAATAAGAAATAGTCATAAAATAATAAACTTAAAACACAAGGATACTAATACACAAAAAATCTAAGACACGAGGAACCTAAGATAGTGGCATGCCATACTAGAAGTGTGGTACTAGATGTGACTACAAGTAAATCAGGATAACCGCAACTCGATATGAGCTCACAGCCCTATAGTTAGTAGGCCGATGGGGATCTCTAACTATAGTACATAGTTTTTTCTTATTATACGATATAGTTACAAATCAACAGAATAGAATGTAGTTGTAGAATAATTTCATTCGCACTCGATGGAAGCTCACGAAGGAGGTGGTCAGGTATAGTCAACGTCTAACAACAGTTCAGGGTCAAGTCAAGACAAATACAGGTAATCAGATCAAGTCAAGTCCAAGTGATGCAATCAAGTCAACACACTAGAACACGAAAATCTAACCAAGTATAAGGTAGCATAGATCTAATATGTGACAAGAAAAGAAAGACAAGTAACATATAAGAAAACAAGAAAATATACGAGGCATGTACAAGAATCATGTGATAGTACAAGAAAGTAATAGACATGGATTAGGATGACTGGAAATAAAGATGCATAATATAGTGTACAAGTTGGCAAGGTATACTTGCTTGCAACTTCCAACAGTGAGTACGACGGTCCGACACCAAAGTCCTCGCACATATGCCTATAATAAATATTATACTATTAATAATTCACCAATAACTTACTATATATGGACTTACCGTATATAGACCTTAATAATATATTTATACCAAAACTAGTCATATTGACTACTCTACTTAATATAACATATTTAATGTTAAATCTACATATAAAAGTAATATATTATTAACATAAAAGTATCATTTTTAATTCTAAAAAATATATAAATATTCTATAATAATAATTAATATATTTTATTTATAGAAAAAATATGTACACAAGCCTTATATTGATTCTACGTCAATATGCATAGACTTGTTCCATGGTTTGGCTCCCGAAATGATAAATTCTTAATAAATATTAATTCAAAAAATAGTATTAATTATGTAAAAATAGGTTTTTCTTATCACAACATGCACACCAATTACTTTGGAGATGTCTCATGAAGTCCCGAAGCATATGGACACATAGAACCCATTGATTTCGGTATTTCGATAATGTGGTAAAATGTCCAGATTTTTAATAAATAACATACAAAATAAAAATGCTGCAAAAGTATATGCGTTGGAAATATTAGGAAGTCTAGTTGCTTACCAAAAATACAATAAAGTTCCAAATTGTCCAAAAGTAGATGAAAATTGGCTAGCAACAGAACTGGTTTATTCTGGACACCTTTCCATAGAATGGACGCCTCAGCAAAACCATTTTGAACTGTGTGTCTGAACAATTGGACATAAAATAAACATAGAGATATTTCTATTAGTTTTATTTTATAAAAAGATGAGGTTAGGAAGTACACAAAATCCTAGATGAAAAATAGCGTACCTGTTGGAACGAATTTAGACTTGGATTCCAAACTTTGATTGACTTGTAGGGCTATTTTAGTGTACTAGAATGGATTGTGAATATATAGAGGGTAGATATGATTGTAAAGGGCTATGTTAGCTTCACAACGAGTATTTGTGGATGATCACGGGAGGTCGAAAAGGGGTCGAAATTGTCGCTGCGGCTGAAAGTCACTACAAGAAAAATGATGATTCTTGACAGTTTATAAGTTGACGGTCGTCGAAAGCTGTCAACAATAGGGTTTATCTTGACGGTTTTAGGCTTACGTCAAGAGATGGCCTTTATTTTGTTACTTTAGCTCATTTATAGCATGTATGTTGACGGTTTCGAGGGATCCGTCAAGAAAGAGCATCTTTTATATTGATGTTTTGATAATAACCGTTAACTATTGTGTATGCGAAAAAGTTGCTGCAGTTTTTTCATTTGCCATTATGGTAATTATTTAAAGTCTTTAAAATTAATGACGGACTTCCACAAAAAAATTTAAGGCTCATAAGAACCAAACTCTCGACTTCTTCCTCCGCTCTCTTCGAAAGTGTCATCTTCTCTCTCCCCCCGCTCTCTCAGAAAACCCTCGTCTCCCCCTTCCCTCCGAAACCCTCGTCTCTCCCCCTCTCAGAAACCCTCGTCTCTTCCCTTCTCAGAAACCCCTCTTCTCTCTCCCTCCTCAGAAACCCCTCTCTCCCTGTCTCAGAAACCGCTCTGGAGAAAACCTAACCGGTCTGGAGAAAACCCCTTCACTTCGATACTGCTCTGGAGAAAACCCTAGGCTTCAATAACTTCGTGCTGGAGAAAACCCTAGGCTTCAACAACCGTTCTTCACAATGCGGCAACTTCGATCTTCACCGTGCGGTATAATGCCTTTAATTTTCTCTCTCTGAAATTCAATTTTATGCCTAGGTTTTTTGTGCCAACTTCGTTCGTTCTTCACGTTAGGGTTTTTTGGTGGCAACTTTGTTCGTAAACTTAGGGTTTGATTATAGAGAAGTGGGTTTTTGGATGTTATGTTCTATGATGGGCCAAAATGAGTCTCTTTGTTCGTAAACTTCGTTCATAAACTTAGGGTTTCATCATGAATTGATATATGCACATGTACGCACTAACATAAGTTTATTTTTATTCATCCACCAAAACTTGTATAATTCAATAACTGTTATGTGTAAACTACTAGTGGTCAAAAATTATATGGATGTTTACTATTTTATCCAAGAAGAGAACTATAGTAATTTTTAATTTCACACTTGACAATCCTAATAGTTGGTGTTGGTTTTATGGATGTTCACTGTTTGTGTAAGGATGTTCACTGTTTGTGTAAGAATGTTCACTGTTTGTGTAAGAATTTTGAATAATGATTTTGTGATTGATTTTGTGTAAGGATTTAATAGTTGGTGTTGATTTTATGGATTGATTTTGTGTAAGGATTTAATAGTTGGTGTTGGTTTTATGGATTGATTTTGTGTAAGGATTAATTTTGTGATTGATTTTGTGTAAGGATTTAATAGTTGGTGTCGGTTTTATGGATTGATTTTTAATTTCAAAACATCATGAATTGATTTTGTGTAAGGATTTAATAGTTGGTGTTAGTTTTATGAATGTTCACTGTTTGTGTAAGAATTTTATGAAATTGCCATCTTCCTAATAGTTGGTGTTGGTTTTATGAATGTGTAAGAATTTTGGGTACGTATCAGTAGGTGTATCAGTATACACTGATTTCACACTTGACAATCCTAATAGTTGGTGTTGGTTTTATGGATGTTCACTGTTTGTGTAAGGATGTTCACTGTTTGTGTTAGGATGTTCACTGTTTGTGTAAGAATTTTGAATAATGATTTTGTGATTGATTTTGTGTAAGGATTTAATAGTTGGTATTGGTTTTATGGATTGATTTTGTGTAAGGATTGGTGTTGGTTTTATGGATTGATTTTGTGTAAGGATTGATTTTATGGATTGATTTTGTGATTGATTTTGTATAAGAATTTAATAGTTGGTGTTGGTTTTATGGATTGATTTTTAATTTCAAAACATCATGAATTGATTTTGTGTAAGAATTTAATAGTTGGTGTTGGTTTTATGGATGTTCACTGTTTGTGTAAAAATTTTGTGAAATTGTCATCATCCTAATAGTTGGTGTTGATTTTATGAATGTGTAAGGGTTTTGGGTACGTATCAGTAGGTGTATCAGTATACACTGATTTCACACTTGACAATCCTAATAGTTGGTGTTGGTTTTATGGATGTTCACTGTTTGTGTAAGGATTTTGAATAATGATTTTGTGATTGATTTTGTGTAAGGATTTAATAGTTGGTGTTGGTTTTATGGATTGATTTTGTGTAAGGATTGGTTTTATGGATTGATTTTGTGTAAGGATTGATTTTGTGATTGATTTTATGTAAGGATTGATTTTGTGATTGATTTTGTGTAAGGATTTAATAGTTGGTGTTGGTTTTATGGATTGATTTTTAATTTCAAAATATCATGAATTGATTTTGTGTAAGGATTTAACAGTTGGTGTTTGTTTTATGGATGTCCACTGTTTGTGTAAAGATTTTGTGAAATTGACATCTTCCTAATAGTTGGTGTTGGTTTTATGAATGTGTAAGGGTTTTGGGTACGTATTAGTAGGTGTATTAGTATATACTGATTTTGGATGTATTTTAATTTTTAGATGTATCTTAATTTTTAGTATATCATTGGTCCTTAATTTTTAGATGAATCTCAATTTTTTATTTGAAATGCATAAACTCTTAGTTTTTTCCTACTTCAATGTTGCACAAATAGGTGAAGGGTCCTTAATTTCTAGGCGTATGTACCTGAAAATTGTTCGTTTCTTTATTTGTAGAATGAATGGTTCTTCAATGTGAATGGTTTAAATACTTGCAAGTATTGTCTTCTACTAGTTTTAGATACCCTTTGAATTTGCATTGCACAATCTTAGATGGTTTTTTCTGAGTCTTGCATTGTATAGGTTGCATTCCCCTTCTTAAAAAAAATACTGTTGTAGTTTAAAAAATAGCTCTGCCATATTTTGGTTGCAGGAAAGGATGAATGTAAGACCTTAAAGAGTGGACTAAGGTTGTCTAAAGTTGAAGCTCAGGTATACAGACTATTACAATATTATATTGCATTTGTATCTTGCTAAGTAGAGTTACATATCTAAATCATGGCTAACATGCTATATTAACCTGTGTAGGCACTTCTATTCTAATCCAACCCAAAATGGATAAATCGTGGATGTCAAAGGATAGAATGTGTAGGGAATATGAGGAAGGAGTAGAAGAGTTTCTTGAGTTTGCAAAACTCCATTCAAGTAATCATAATTCTATTAGATGTCCATGCAAAAAAATGTGAAAGCCTGACATTTCAAACGTTAGGGGTCGTAAGAAAACATTTGTTTAAGAGGGGTATAGATCAAAGTTATTGTAGCTCCCCTTCCAGAAATTTTTATTTTTATTATTATTTATTATCAATATTATCGAGGATATTATTATTCAATATTATTTTATTATTATGGGTTATATTATTTTGTCAAATAAATATTATTATATGCAGTCACCTCTATACAATAGGCCCTAGACTGAAAATAGATTGTATATCAAAAATATGGAATGATAGAGTGTTAAGTCTATATATGATACAGGTGCAAATATGGATATGAATATATAGGAATATATTCGTAAGTAAATAAGGTATATATATATTTGTATATAAAATATATATATATATAGATATATATATGTTCGAGGACATATATGTAATGTGTATATAGATATACGTGAGTATGTAGGTATATGTATATAAATATATATATTATACAGGTGTATATTTGTATTTGTATATAAATATATATTATAAAAAAAATATGTGCATGTATATTTGTACGTATATATAAATATATAATATTATATAAATATGTGTGCACATGTATATATATAACTACATATATATACGTGTGTGTACGTATACATAAATATGTAGATGGAAATATGTGTATATAGATATATATGGATATTTGTAGATATTTATATGTATATATAGCTATTTGTATATATTTATATGTATATATATATATGGATAATTGTATATATTAATATGTGTATATATATATATATATGGATAATTGGATATGTTTAGCCCTTCTCATTTAGCACTGCATTACATAATTATTTCCGTATAAGTATACTGTCAGCCAGTCTGTCAGATTTGAGTTATATGGTTAATCTATATATCAGAACTTTATAATATTTTATCAGGCATATAGATACTTGGCTTCCTGTCTGTGTTGGTGATAGTTAAGACAGTAGATAGACTCTTGGAATTTAGTGTAACCTGCAAGTAATTATCACAGTAACAAAAATAAACAAACAAATGAAGAACTCCCAAGGAAACCAACATAGTTATCTATTAATACTGAAAGAGAGTAACAATTTTAAGGAACTCCTCATTCCTGGGAAAAGTAGACTTCTCTATCTACTAGACATCTATATTGTACCCCTTTCTCAATCAAGTCACGATATATATGGATATATTAGTTTTTTTTATAAAAATAAAAATAAAAAAAAAAAAGAAAGAAAAGAGCCAGGCCAAGCCCAGCCCGACCAGGTCAGGCCCAGCCCGGCCTGACCCCAAGTCCCCAACACCTGTGTATAGATTTGAGAACCAGAGCCCTCGGCTCTGTATCAAGCCGACTGTATATATATACAAATGTATATATAACCGAAGAAGTCGAGCAAAACAACACATCAAACCCTAAAACCCATGTCAAAACGCCGCACCACCACATCCCGATGGCCAGGCGCAGCCGCGCGCCACCACAGGGCCGCCGCCGGCCACAGACGAACGCCGCAGTACGCGCGCGCGCCGGAAGTGTGCGTGTGAACAGGACAGCAGCAACACCGCGCGAGAATCGGTTTTCGTGGCGCCGTCACGCCTCGCTCGATCAACCGTTTCTCGATCTTCCAACTCTGGTATGAAGCCTACATAACCGACTTTACTTCCCTTCAAATACATGGTAACTAGATGCCCTAGGTTGTCGGAAAAACGACGTTAAACTCGACCAAAATCTGTTCGTAAACAGAACAGTAATGCAGTCCAACCATCCACGTTCGGAGATCGATTTTGATCGATCCCGTACAGTATTTGAAAAACTATTTGAACACATATTTAGACAACCTATAGGACTTCACGACCCTTCTTGTGGATTCGAAAATCATCGACTATACGTTGAGAAATCGAATCCAAAAGTTTCCCAAAAACCTGTTTTAAAAACTAGAAAATTGTTCCACACGACGTGCGTCACGCCAATCCGGACGACGTGGTCGTGAACCAAACGCATCGAAAGCTGCGTAATGGTTACGTGGTCGTGTGGGCTTTGGCGGAATTCAAATTGGTCGCGTGTGCGCGACGAATTTGATGCGTATCCATCGAAATTCACCGTATCGTACACTTTGCAAATTCTCCAATTACTTTGTGCACGCTCGTCAGATCGAGACGAAACTTGCGCCAGCAGGACCGTATCGTTTTTCTGGTCCTGTATGCCAAGTTTGGTCCAATTCTGAGACCGTTGGAAAAATCGTCGTTTTGCGGGCCCCGCGGTTCCACTCAACGGGCGATTTTGTGCACGACCCGCCGGAATCCAACTCTGGACATACAGTTGGGTTCGTATCGGAAAACTGGATCCGTAGACATGTAGTTTGACGACTTTAGAGACCGTTGACTCTGGCACGCTTTTCGGTGCAAAGCGGGTCCAACGGCGGACACCGTTTTGGCCCGAAATTATCGTTTTGCCCCTGTGTCCAGAATTGGACGAAAGGACAGGCAATCCTAGCTAATTGGACTATTCTGAGATCATTGGTATTGTTTATTTCAGCTTCCGGGGACTGTTGTACGGGTTTGACTATAGTGGCACATTGAGTAGTTCAGATTGTCGGTTTCACCAGCAGAGGACCACAGGCGAGTACAGTTTATTGTCTGCATTTCGATATTGATCTTTACTATATTTCATTGATTAGTCATTGGTTATGTGATATTTTTATACTCTATTATAAATTATTGAGTCGGAAATGAGAAGTACCAAGGATGTGTGATCAGACCGTAGACATTGTAGATCTCGTAGACATTGTTTATTTTATACAGTAGATCTCGTAGACATTGTAGATCTTGTAGACATTGTTTATTTTATGCAGTAGATCTCGTAGACATTGTAGATCTCGTAGACATTGTTTATTTTATGCAGTAGATCTCGTAGACATTGTAGATCTCGTAGACATTGTTTATTTTATGCAGTAGATCTCGTAGACATTGTAGATCTCGTAGACATTGTTTATTTTCATGCAGTAGATCTCGTAGACCGTGCGGTGTAGTACCCCAGACCGATCACATGTCAAAGGTACTTCTAACGGTGGAAAGTATATTGGTCTATTTTTACTATTGATTTTCTCACGGCTTTACTGTTATTTTCAAAACTCATGATTGATGCCTAACCTTTGTCTTATAGTCATTTTCTTTATTTGAAATTGCATTCAGTGAATTGTGCTCGTTCCATTCCTGACTGGAAACCAACATTTTCAGGTTAGCCGGGGATCACTTAGTTTGGGGAGTGATGGTATACTTGCAGACGGGAAGCCTAGAGATTAGCTAGCTAGTGGAGTTGTAGCCATTCAAATATTTGTACAAGTTTATATTTTTTAGCAAATGTAAAACTTGTAATCAATGTAAGTTAAATTAGTTTCTGTGAATGAGCATTGGATTTTTGTGATTTTGATCTTCATGGCCGTGACAGCGTTCTACCGCCGACACTGCGGCGTAGGCTGGCTTGGACACGTCTCGTATCCGTAAAAAAAGAAAAAAAAAACGGGTGCGGGTCGTGACAGTTATATAGTATGGGTTTTGCATGGTAAGAAACACGAGAAGATAGGATCGTCAAGCTATGCTGAAGAAACACACGGCTATGAAGACGACTCCTTTGAAGACGCTGTAGATGCTGTGGAAATGGTTAATGCTGCATATGAACATATTTCTGGTGACCGTAAGTCATTTATTTCTCTACTTGAAGATGCTGAAAAGCCTGTATATCCTGGTTGTTCAAAGTATACAAAACTATCAGGATTGATGAGATTGTATAACATTAAAGGAAGATTTGGGTGGTCTGACAGTAGCTTTTTAGAGTTGTTGAAAACTCTTCATGATATGTTCCCAACACAAAATGAAATACCTTCATCAATGTACGAGGCTAATAAGATGATGAAAGCTCTGGGTTTGGAATATGAGAAGATACATGCATGTCCCAATGATTGCAAACTTTATAGAAAGGAATATAGTGATTTATCGGATTGTCCCACTTGTGGAACATCAAGATGGAAGAAGGCAACTAATGATCCTCACCAAGTTTTTAGTAAGAAAGTTCCTGCCAAACTATTATGGTATTTTCCTCCCATTCCCCGGTTTAAACGAATGTTTCAATCCTCAAAGACAGCAAAGGACTTAACTTGGCATGCTTATGAAAGAGTAGTTGACGGCAAACTTTGCCATCCTGCAGATTCCACATCATGGAAGCTAGTTGACCATAAATGGCCAGATTTTATGAAAGATCCTAGAAACCTTCGATTAGCTCTTTCAGCTGATGGCATAAATCCACATAGGTCCTTTAGTAGTAGGTACAGTTGTTGGCCAGTTATATTGGTTACCTATAATCTACCGCCGTGGTTGTGCATGAAAAGAAAATTCATGATGTTTCGCTATTGATTTCAGGTCCAAACTAGCCGGGCAATGATATTGATGTTTATTTAGCACCATTAGTTGAGGACTTGAAACTTTTATGGGAAGAGGGAGTTGATGCTTATGATGCACAAAAAATAGAGTTCTTTACTTTAAAGGCCCTATTGTTGTGGACTATCAGCGATTTTCTTGCATATGAAAATCTGTCTAGTTGCACTACTAAGGAGTATTATGCTTGCCCCATATGCGGGGAAGATACTTATGCGCCTAGGCTGAAACATAGTAGTAAAAATGTGTATACTGGTACAAGGAGGTTTCTTCCACGATATCATCTGTATCGCATCAAAAGAAAGTTTTCAATGGTAAGCAGGAATTTGGCGATCCTCCAACACCATTGAGCAAAAAGGATATATTAGACAAGGTTGGTGAAATTTTGAACTCATGGGGAAAGAAACATGCAAAGTGCAAAGCATTACAGTTAGGTGAAAGAAGATGGATGAAGAAGAAGTCAATCTTCTTTACACTTGACTATTGGGAACAATTGCATATCCGCCATACACTCGATGTTATGCACATCGAAAAAAATATTTGTGAGAGCATATATGGTACATTGCTTAACATTCCTAGAAAGACAAAGGATGGAGTCAATGCTCGTCTTGATCTTGTGGACGAGGGTCTAAAGACTGAATTAAAACCTGATTTTAAAAAGAAACGAACATATTTGTCGCGTGCTTGTTATACATTGACGAAGGATGAGAAGAAGATATTTTGTCAAACATTGGTAGACGTAAAGGTTCCTGAATGTTACTCTTCTAATATCAGAAATCTTGTCTCAATGCAAGATTTGAAACTTTATGGTCTGAAATCCTATGATTGTCGTACACTAATGCAACAACTACTACCCGTGGCAATCCGTTCAATTTTGCCTAAGCCGGTTAGAGTTGCTATTACTCGATTTTGCTTCTTCTTCAATACAATTTGCAAGAAAGTGGTGGATGTGAATAAGCTAAACGATATTCAAAATGATCTTGTGGTCATATTATGCATGTTGGAAAAGTATTTTCCACCGTCTTTCTTTGACATTATGGTCCCAACACATCGCACGTTTGGCCTAGCGACAACAACTATCTTTCTTGTGGTTCTTGTTGAATACGGCATGTCGCACGCTTGGTCTAGCGGTGACGACTATCTTTCTTGTGGTCCTTGTTTGATTGGGAATGTTTACATATTTACTTGAGTATTTCTCGACACATAACTAGAGTTCGAGTCTAGCCAGAAGTAAATGGTGCTTATAGGTGGTTTGAATAGGTGGTTTTTATGAGTGGTTCTGGTAGTATGGGCTAGAATAGTTAAATACATGTGTCACAAATGAATGAATCTAGAATATCAATCCATGTTATGATAGAGAATCAAATAGAACTATACTAGAAGCTGAATCATAATAATCATCAAGTAAATAAAAACTATCAGAGAATGTACTCACATGTCGTCCAGAGCAGTGAATGAGGATCGATGCTCAAGGGGGTGTCACAAAAACCTATATGTGAGATAGATAGAATTATTTGGTATTCTAGAGTATACAGTGTATTTAGATGCACTAATTATATGCTTCTAGGCTAATTCTAGGTCATGGAAGTCAAATTGGGTCAACGCTAGTCAACTAGGTCAATTCTAGGATACCATGGTTTTTACTTCTTAGTAATCTAGGTATATCTATTACCTATCTAGGCTATGCATGTAACATACCCAAATTCTAATTTTAAGACATTCCCAAGTCATACCAAGTCTACCAAGCCTTTACTCTAGTACATAGGTACACCCTTCACATGCTCTAACACATAGACAACTCTCATACATTGTATTGGGCTAGTCCTCTATCTGCCACTAGTTTATTTCTCCCTTGATGCCCTCTTCTATACACACTACTAACCTACATCTAACACACACTCACACATGGCTTAACTCATACACACCATCAGACCCTCTCTAATTAAAACTCAACTTAACCTAGTCCCATGTTGTAACACCCAGTTTTCTAAAATGAGGGTAATTTTGAAATTTTATGTTTTTAATTATTTAATAATGGTATTTAAATCATAATATGTTTTTTGGTAATTTTTATCATTTAAAAACTATTTTTAAGTCATGACCTATAATTTTGGTGTTGCTAGTGTGACCTTAGAGACTATTTGACCTAGAGCCTAACCATGTGAGTAGAGGTTCAATTTAGTACATTTAGCCTAGAGGGTATTTTGGTCATTTCTGAATTTATTTGAGCTTATTGTGATTTATTATAATTATTTGGCATTTAATATATATTATTTTGAATGGTATGATTTTAATATTATTTAATTAATTGCCTTATGTTGTGATTAGCCCTAACCTAGATGGGACCTAACCTAGATTAGTCATAGCTAGACTTAGTTAGTCATGGTTAGTATTAGTTAGTATTGATTAGTCTTGGTTAAGACATGATTAGTTAGAACAAACTAGGTTGCAACTTGACTAGAATGTAAACCTAGATTTTAGGCCATTGATTTAACTAGATGGAAGGAGAGCCCTTGATCTATCCCAAAACCCTAACCCTAGCATTTATGGCCGGCCACCTAGGGAACAACACACTATTTAATCCCTCTCAAAATACCTGCCTCTTTTGTTCATTCCCTTATTTTGCAAGAACAAGGTTTGTCTCCATTGAAACTCTTTCCTATTTTGATCAATATTGATCCTTTTTCATTCAAACTTCTTCCATGGTGACCTAATTTGTATTTTCCTACTGTTCATGGAGGCTAATAACAGATTTGAGACACTTTGGAGCTTGGGACTAGCTAGAAGGAATCTCCATTTTTGAAGTTTTCATTGAGGAAGAGCACCTATAGGTAACTTCCTATTCCCTCCACAGATTTTCGATTTCTTGGCATGGATGCATAGCCCTAGGTGTCCTCTAACTGTAGGAGTAGGATTTGTGAAGTTTTGTGTCCTTTACGTGTTCGTATCGGATACGTATCAGTGTAGGTTTCTAAGTGTTCGACGAAATGCCACAGTGGGCATTTCGTTACTGTTTTAGGATTTTGTTTGAATAGAAAAATAGGTTTTCGTGTCGCTTATGGGTTTCTACATGACTGAGCATG
Source organism: Iris pallida (assembly GCA_029216955.1). Classification (NCBI taxonomy): domain Eukaryota; kingdom Viridiplantae; phylum Streptophyta; class Magnoliopsida; order Asparagales; family Iridaceae; genus Iris; species Iris pallida. The sequence goes on along the minus strand of JANAVB010022997.1, from coordinate 6,037,474 downwards.
TTTCGTGTCGAGTCGGAGTCGCACAGGACTCGTGGACACGTCCCGCATATGCGCAGTCGGCTGTCCTGCTACTCGCGTGTCCGTCCGGCTGTTCTAGGGCTCGTGGACACGTGAGATTGGACACAAAGCTCGGGGCAGTGTCTGACACGACACTCCCAAAGTATCGTGTCCAATGGTTTCGTGTCGAGTGAGCTAGGACTCGTGCACGGGTTCACTACTGTTCGTATCCAGAATAGTGTTGGGTTCGTGTGGTTTTTGGACACATTTGTGTCCTTTTTTGGACACAATATTGGGTGTATATCACGTGCACATATTGTATGTAAATTACCAACCATTAACATCACTTATTAATTGCTATTCTATGTCGAAATAGGAAATTCTCATTTTTCTGATACTGTCAAGGTATCAGTGAAATTAATACTGTTTTCTCATTTTGAATTTCAATTGAATACTAAAATCATGTAATTAATTATGGGTTTAGTTGCTGTTATGTATAGATAACATGTTAGGTTTGTAGGAGATCATTTGTGAAGAATTGTTGAATGGAATTCGAATGTGGAAATTGTTGTTAACTGTTGTTTGGAATTTGAACCTGAGATTATGTTTGATTCCTGAGTTTGAAACACTCTGATATGAACCTAGGAAATTAGCATCTAAGGGTTTCATGAGAACACTCTTGTACACACCATGTTTTCATTCCTGTCACACTAATGCACTGCTGTACACAGGAACACTTCCTGTCACATTCAAAAACACTACACACACAGGGTTTTCACACTGGTTGTTGTCCTAAACACAGAGACACTATTTTAAATTCCATAAACCTGAGCAAATGAGACACAATTAAGGCATTGGCATTGTAGACCTGTGACACACTGTCACTTTATTCACCTGGGAATATTTCTCCAATTGAACATTGTTTAATCCTAAAACCTGAGAACAATTAATATGCACACACACAGTTGCATCTCACTAAAATCCTGAGACACTGAATACACACACTGTTTATGTAAACCTGAGACACCCTATTGACCTATACACCTGTGCATTCACTCAAACACTCTCATGTATTGCCACACTCAATCACATACACACACACACACTGTCCTGAACACCTAAGACACTGTTTTGAATTCTTGTACACTGTCAATTGCTTTCCTGTACACATGACACTCACACACACAACACTATGGTACCTGAGACACATTACACTATCAACCCTCACACACACAGGCCACACTAATCCACACACACACACACAGGAACATGCCTATTCCTAAGTATCCTGTACACACAACCTCTATTACACATAAACACTACACACACCCTATTACATGTAAACACACACACACAAAATCCATGATACTCTCACTTTCCTGTCACACACAAGAACACACATGCACACACACATTACCTTGATTTCATGGCTCTCTCTCTCTCTATGTCTATGTGTGTTATATATGTATATGAAAGTAAGAGTGATATATGTATAATGTGAATATATAGTGTGTAGTTGAGATTCCTATGTTATATACATATATGTGTATATAGATATATATATATATATATATATATATATATATATATATATATATATATATATATATATATATATATATATATATATATGTGGAGTGCATAGATGTATAGCCTAAAGTATTGCTAATTGCCTAAGTAGTTGGCCTATGGCCTATAACCTAGATGACATAGCCTAGGGTACCCTTGAGTGGTATTGTGTATATGAAATATACACCTGTGTAATATCCTATAAGACTAGTGTATGGTGTGTTCTAGCTAGGATAGACTGTTTAGGCATAGTTAGACTTCATTAAGTCTAGGTTGACCTAGTTGACCTAACTTTGACCTTTTAGTTGACTGAAGTTGACTAGGATGACTTTGGTCTAGGACTGACCTAATATTATGTAGACTGCATCATAGTATCTTACTTTATTAGCTGGACATGTTGTGACTTGTACTGTTCTGATTAGGAGCCAGACACCACTCCTCAGGCAGTATTTTTCTTCCGGACATTCAGGATATCAGGCGAGTACATTCTCTGACCGTTTCATACTTGCTAGGATTTATATTCTTACTCTAGATTACTTTACTTGATGCTGACACATTGGTAGCACGGATTGGTACTATATGGATCTTTTTATGAGATGTTATCCCCCTCGGGAGCATCGGATACTGTATGTTTTGTGCGTTTCACGAATCATCACGTATCTCTATGCTTTTACTGATTCACGAATCGCTTGTGACACATGTACTCTCATGTTCACAGAGCCATCATGAATCACCTTCATATATCACTCATTTTATGAGCCATGTGAAGTTTCACGAATCTTAACATAACTTGAACAGATCCCTGTGTATTGATTGGGGATGGGGGAGTAGAAATAGGCATGTGAATAATATCCAAGTAGCTGTAGTCATGAATCACTCTTAGCTGTAGTCATGAATCTTCCTATGCCATTCACATGTCTATATTTTACTCTGACTCACTAGTCACTGCTAGTTCTCTATTTATAGTAGATAGTTCCTTACAGTTATCTCCTTTACTTCATATATTCTCTTTTTAGCGTTTCATGTATCTTACTCTATTGCATGCTTTATTTTTCCTAACTTGATATGAACTGCGTGAGATGTATTGTGCTCGTTCCTGTCCTGACTGGACCTGTTGAAAATATTACAGAGGATGAGGATGAGGCCCTATGCACCACCTATTACGAAGCAGGCTTAGACGACACCTGCGACCTGGTTCCTCTGGAGGACCCAGCTACAGTACAGGATGCTACTCCCATAGTCTAGGCTAGATAGCTAGGCTTTATCTTTTTTTAGCATTGTTTTTTCGACTTTCGGTTGTTGTTCTGAGATGTTGTATATATTTAGAGACTTGTATTATGCTGGATGTTTCTTGAGTTGTTATCTTAGACACTTAGATTCTCTCTCTTATTTGTATGACATTGTGGTTTTGATCTATCTATCTACCTTTACTATTATGTATCTGCCTTAGATGTGATTGAGACTGTTCTGTTATGACACCTCCATTCGGAGTGTATATACTGTTCAGGTACCTTATATTGTTAGATGTGCGACCTAGGACAGCGTTCTACCGCCGACACTGCGGCATAGGCTGGGCGTTGTTACGTTCTCGTACCCTCATAGTGGGTGCGGGTCGTGACACATGTGGCACTTGCCTATGTAGGGAGAACCCAAATCCCATGCTGCCCAACTCAGTATACAAGGCACACTACCTTGCACAACCAAGTGTGTGTGCACAGGGCACCAAGGCCACACGTGTGGCATTATCACCTGGGTATACCCCTGCTATATGGAGCCCTATTGTTGTAGGGCCAAGACAAAGCCCTCTTATATATGACCACTACAAGCCCTTTCTACTACTCACAGCTACTGATACAAGATATCAATGACTGAACTAATATAGAAGTAAAAGGGCTGAACTCAATGTAAATGACTGAACTACAAATGAAGTAGACTGAGCTCATGAATATGCTCAACCCGAGCTCATCTTCTATCTGTAGCATAGCTCTTACATAAATCGGATAGAAGATATCATGGTTTTCACACAATTCTAGCTGACATTACAAAACCCTTAACTGGTATACTATACAAACACATATTGTCACACTAGTATGTCTCAAGGACACTCAAACACCCATGATCTGAACATTACTCCTCATACTCTTCACTGGCCAACACATGCCCTCATGCATCTACCCACTACAAGTGGCCAATTGGCCCTGTATTGGCCTGACCAATATGGCCCAAGGACTCCATCATTCCCGCTGCCTGTAGGACCTATTAGACATGCTGCAAATCAAGGTAAGGCATGTCCCATTCCACATTCTAATGCATGCACGCATTAGACTCTTTCCCAAGCCTATACTAGAATCTCCTCAATAGCCAAACCTTTACCTAAACTCACTCCTACTAACTTGACACACTCACACAGGCACATACTCTAGTCTTTCTGATACACAAAGATACCCACACCACTCTCACCACTCTAACTCATATACTGAACCTCTCATACATAACATTCTAAACTGCGCTAACATCCTAAATCCAAGCTAACACTCAACCAAGATAACACACTCACTCACACACACAAACCCCTCCTTGCTCAGGCCTAAGGCTATGCCTTACTTGAACTCCCTGATGCCAAATTGGTCCCCCTTCTCTATCTAACACTCATATATTTTTTCCCTTCCTCTTCTCACTTCGAGTTACACTTATCTTCCTAAAAAGATATATAAATATACATCAGAATGGGGTATCTAACACGTCCTGATTCCGTCGAATCGATAGTCGTCCCCCGGGCGTGATGCCGTGCGAACCTAAATTGCGATCGCACAAGGCATAGTCATAAGGTAATCCGAGACACGAGATCTAAGAGAGTACGCAGACAAATTGATTCACACAATAAGGGCTTGTTTGGTAACCAGATTTCACTATTTGGATTTGGATTTAGAAATCCTCTAAATCCAAATCATGGATTTCAAGATTCAAATCCAACTCCAACCAAACATAGGATTTGGATTTATGATTAATAATTAAATTATAGTCATGATCAATAATTAAGCTATTAATTAATTATGATTAATTATAGTTATTATTATTTATAAAATTAATAATAAACGATTAGTAATTAATAATTAATAATTGACGATTAGTTATTATTAATTATAAAATTAATAATTAATGATTAGTTAATTTTTAAATAAATAACGATTAATAATTAATAATTAAAAACTATAAATTATAATTAACGATTAATAATTAATAATCAACAATTGATATTTTTTATTAACGATTAATAATTATAAATTATAATTATTGGTTAATAATTAATAATTAACGATTAATTAACTATAAATTAAATATTTTAAAAATAGTAATTATAAATTAATATTATTATGATTAGTATATTATTAATTAAATTATTATAAAATATGATTCTAATTGTGATTAAAATATTATTAATTAAGATTATAATAAAATAGTTATTAACAAATTATTAATTAATATTATAATAATACTAATAAATTATTAATATGATTATAACAAAATTAACTAATTAACTAATTAACTAATTTTTAATTAATAATACTAAACATAGGATATGATTATTAATTAATATTATAATAATACTAATAAATTATTAATTAATATTATAATAATAATATAATAATACTAGTAAATTATAATTATTAACTAATTAACAAATTATTAATTAATATTTTAATAATACTAATAAATTATTAATTGTGATTATAACGAAATTAACTAATTTTTTAATTAATAATACTATTTTCTTATTAATTAATAATACTAATAAAATAGTTATTTTTTTTATTAATTAACTAATTTTTAATGAAATTATTAAAGAATAAATATTTTTAATGAAATTATTAAAGATTAACTAATTTTTAATTTACTAATTTTTAACAAAATTATTAAATAATAAATATTTTAACGAAATTATTAAAGAATAATTATTTTTTTCCTCCAATATCCAACCAAATCAAAGTTTTGGATTTTGTCATACTTTCCATATCCAAATCCATCTCCAACCAAACATAGGATTCAATGAATTTATCTCCAAATCCATAAAAATTAAAATTCCACCTCCAAATACGGTTTACCAAACACACCCTAAGTAAAAGAAACTTGATCTTTATTGATAATGAACATCTTTTACAGACTCCGATACAAGACTCATTGCCGCACGGGCTACAACATGACTCGATTACAAAAGAGTACCGATGAGATAGCCGTTCCATACATTGCACACATCTCTCAATATACAATAAAGTACTCCAGTGACCTAGATGGGAGGGACACTGAGCCATCTTCCTTGGACTGTCGAGAACCTTCAAAAGTAGAGTCGCAGAGAAAGTCTTCGACGCACGGCCGAAGCTTCAAAATCACGAACGCCGCCGAGCTAGCTGGCGCGTCCTTCCTGGTTCGCGGGACCTGCAAGGAGCGAGGATCAGTACGATCACATGTACTGGCGAATGGCTAATTAAAATCCAAGCTCTGCATTTGATTCAAGAATTTTCGTAAACATGTTAGCTAGCTATTTCAATGATCTTTCTAACCATCCTGCTCGATTTGCATGTTAACATGTTTTGAGGCAAGCATATGAAATTGTATAACATTAAGCAACTATCATATTCATCTCGTTTCTCGTGTATTTGTTAAGCAGTGAAAGGGTGTGAAGGCCACTGGCAATGTCAAGCCATCACGGACTATAGCTGGGTTAGACGGCGACCCTTTCGCGTCGGGTAGCGAGCCCTGTGCGAAAGTTTCCGCCTAACTCGTACCGATGAAGGGCTGGCGCTTGCTATAAACTCGTTCCTCCCGGGCCGAATCGGTCCCTTGGCCTAGGCAACCGTTCGAGGAAACTATACCTTGTCGACAAGTTGTCCAATGACCGTTTTCTTTTGAACTTAGTTGATTTACTCATTTAGCCGTATCGTTGCGATAAACGTTAATCGATTCATTCATTGTTTTGCATAGACCAAGTATAATTGCATAAGGAAGCATGTTTTCCATTTCCAAAACCGGCAGTTCGATAGCAAGTGTCTCGTGAAGAATCGTGCCATGATTTCTTTGATTCTACACTATTATGCCAGACATTCATTTTACTTCACATATTGAGTTTTTGAAGTAGAGGGATGAGGCAAGGAGGTCAGCCACTCGCCTTAGAATTTCCTCAAGCGACCGACCGGTTGGCTGCGCTGACGTCGCCTACGCGATCACCTGCAATCTCATAAGCAACTGATTAGAACACTGTGTAATTCAAGGAATTTCGATAGGAATACGAAGCTCGAAAACGCAAGTCAAGAAAATCCATCGAAAATTTTTACGAAAAACGCATTCACGAAACAAAGCCAAAGCCAAATCAAGTACGGCATGAAAATCAAAGCAACGGAAGGTCTCTCCCGACTCAGCCGCAGAGCCATTCCTCGAGGCACAACCTGCTGAATATGGGACTTGGTTCCGAAGAACCCATTCCATAACGTGGAATGGATCTTAATTCAACCATTCCCGTTCGATCGACTCGGCTGATTCTGACCTATCGGTCCAGACCGAATCGATAGCGACAGTGTTCCTTTCTTGCGCACCCCGTGGACGGAAACGGGGCACGATGTAGGGACGGAGCACTACAATATATATATATATATATATATATATATATATATATATATATATATATATAGTATAACATTAATGAAGTGACTGTCCTATAGTCTAGGCATGGACTGGTATAACTGAAACCCAAAGAAAGTGTATCAATACAAAGAGTGACTCATGGATATAGGACATCAACTTGGCTGCACATTCATGAAAGGGGAAACTCAACTTCATCACCCCATCTGATACCAATGTGGTATTATTCCTCTGATACAAGCAGTGGGCTACAGGGTTAATATATGTGCATGTAGGACATTACATGCATGTGCAGTGAACATAGATTTAAGATGGCAGAATCATAATTCATGGACTGAATCATAAAGGAATATGCAGGCAATATGTGGTGGATGAGAGTTGATACCACCTCTAAACTCGAACCTGCAATGGGCAGGACTGAACAACACAGGGTGGTCTGAATGTATCTAAGACTGACATCAAATAAGGACTGAGCAATTTAGATACTGAATGTATTTGAGATGTGTACAGCATAATGATGTAGGACAATATATGCAATACTGAACATGATTTGAATGACAATGCCATAAGAAGGCAGGACAATGCAACTTAAGGATAGGCAATGCAAGGCAATGGCACTACAACAAAAAATCCTTTTAGTGACGGCTAAAAAGCGTCATTAATGACAAACCATGACGCTTTTTTTTTCAAAGCAACCGTTATGAAAATGGGTGTTATAAATATTTTTTAAAAGCGTTATAAAAAACCCGTCATGAATAGTTTCTATAAAAGCGTTATAAATATTTAATATATAGTGCACAATTCAGGACTTTTGTAAAACATTATGAATAGATAATATGTATAGGCTCAATGCAGCACATTTATAACACTTTATACTATTCAAATTAGCATATTTATAACGTTCTATACTGCACATTATATATTACATTCCAAAAACTTAACATTATATATCACCATCTTTATTACATTTCTCAAAATAGAGTACATATCAACATCTTCATTACATTCTCAAAATAGAATATCCAAATACATATATATATATATATATATATATATATATATATATATTTACAACTACCAAAATTGGCCACATCAAAACCTGGCCACATAACCAATAATCATAAAAGATCAACGACAGCCGGAACACCAGTAAAATCCTGAGAAAAAGAGAAGACAACCAAATCAGTGCATATAATTGTCAGGCCTAAAAATCAAATCTAATCATGAAATATCAAGAGAAAGGAGTAAAACAAACTAGGTCATGATAGGGATCAGGTATTTGTCCCATATCTGGAGCAAGCTTGACAGAATAATCCCTTAGAAAAGCGTTTACATAAAAATGGGAACAATTATAACATTATATAGAAACCATAAAAAACTATTGCAGAGATTTTGCAAGAAAAAAACCAATTCCAACGACGCAAATTTATAGTGGTCTGAGATTAGTTTGGTACATCAAAACAAAAAAGAGCAAAAGAATTTTACTTATGTTGTTGATAATTTGATAATCATATTACCTGCAAAGTGAAGGCTGTAACCACTACTGCTATAAGCAATGAGCAAGTCTCCAATAAGTTGAAATCAAGATCCATTTGAACTCCCATTATCCACGCCACAATCACATTTAAGGGAATCTGCATTATGCCAGGAAAATCGGTAAAGATATTTTGGTTCTATAATAGTAGAGATATAGATTGCATTTTGGAGTCTACTTCACAACTCACCACAAATATGGAGATCTGTGTTGCTGACCCTAAGGAGACTCCAAGCAATCAAAATGGTTAGGAGGGAGTAATTAGAATAAGATATCGAAGACAAACAAAAAGTTTTCTCATCTCCGCAACTCACTCTATCGTATAGTTGCTCCTTGCGGAGATTGGCAAGTCCACCACAGAACAGGGTGATTATGGCAAGAGAGGGCCTTCATAAAAACCTAAAAGGCATTTTGGTAGGTAGGTGGTCCTATGATATCAGTCATGCAGTTTAAGCTCATACAACCAAGTAGCATAAACTATAATTAGTTAATTACATAAGCAAAGAAAAAAGTTACCTCCCATTGATTGCTTCCATAACCACTCAGAAACTGCTGAATCATAGGAAGCAACATGCTGAAACGCCTTCCAGGCCATCTCCTTGTGGAACTGCTGATTATCTTGTTTTTCTTTCAGAAATTCCAAGAGGGCAGGACAGTCATTGTGGTCCACCACGACTAAAACATCTTTGTGATTATGTTCTAATACGACATTGTCAGTGTAACTTAAGTGGAAAATTTACTAATACAATTACTGCTTTCAGCTATTACCTTTGCTGCAGCTCTGATTAAGGTAGGCCACCAATGTCAATATTCTCGATGCCATCTTCAAATGTAATTCCACTACTAGAGGAAACTTTTTGATAAAAAGGATACAAGTTCACCACTACTACATCGAAAGTTCCTGTACAACAACTAAACTATTGAGACAACACATATGTCAAGATATTCAACAGTAAAGATGTAATGATAACTGTTGTCATAACAAGACAAACTACATCTGAAGATTCAGTTTCGTAATTTCTCTAATGGTGAACTCTAGAGTCCAGAAACACACCAATTCCATGCATATTTAAGGCTTCCATATGGTGTTCATGATCTCTTCTAGCAAGAATTCCACCATGTATGTAGGATGCAAAGTTTTTACCCTACCATCAAGCTGCAAGATACACAAACATTATATCTTTTACTTATAACTTCATAATTCATAGAAAGTTTGTTTTCTTTTCCTAACTTCATTAGCAAGAAAAAAAATTATTCCCATGTTATCATAATTGAAGGACCTAAGGAACAACAACCAAACCATTGCTATAAAAGAGTAATCATCCAAGGACCAAGATATTACATAAAGTATAGCTAATTCCACGAAGATGCAACAATGTGCAAATATACAAAAACCAAGGTAAATATCCTATTAAGATCCATTGCAAACTCAAATTTATATCTACAGACACAGCTCATAAACCATGTTAGTCTTTGAAGTTAATGTTCTTGGCGGTTGTTAAAGCAGCTTTAGGCTAAGAAATGGAATTAAGACAATAATATACTTACCATTTCAGGAAAATGGGTAATTTCTTCAACTTTGGTTACTGAGACTCCAGCATTTTCTAAAGCAGATGCTGTTCCACCAGTTGAAATAATAGAATAACTGCAAAATTGTGAAACTTATATTTAACGAAAAAGAATGTTCCAATTTCCAAACTTCCAATAGAGTGAAATTATTGAATCCTCGATGAGTTTGCAATGAGTGCTAATGACAAACGTTACAGAAAACAAAACAATGTGTTGAGGCTGGACGTTTTTCAAGATTTCAGGAAACAACACAGAAGATGCAAAGGTTCAAAGTACTCTCTAGTAAATTTACAATTAGATCAGTTGTCATTTAGTTATCACCTACTGACAGGCTCTCTTTCTTGCTAAGATGCTCGGCTATCGCTCTCTCAAAAAGTTATAATGCACTCTGAGCGAGCGAGGCCTGCTCCCTCTACGCGATCGCGATGCTCCCGGGGGCCCGGTCGGCGAGCAACGACTCGTAGGAAGCCGACGACGGGTTCTTGAGAGTATAAATGAACAATTCGCACTACATAGATCTCCAAATAATAAGCAAAATTGAAAAATAATTCGCTACCACAACACATTTAACGAGCATAAATGAACAATTGAGGGGAGAAATGAACGTTTCGACTGGGACTACCGATGGGGAGCCGTCGAGCCGCCATTGGGAGGGAGAGGACGAAGAGGGGTCGGGAAGAAGCACGAGAATAGGGAAGAGGAAGGAGAGGGAGAGCACGGAGAAGAGGACGAGCAGAACCCTAACGTTCCTCCTTCGCGTTCTTGTCGATCGCGTGCGCGGCGGCCTCGAGCTTGTCCTGGAGGGCGACGAGGAGCGTGAGGCCCTCCTCGAAGATTTTGGATCTAGGGTTAGGGTTTTGGAGTTGGAGGAAAGAAAGGAGAAGAAGAGGAGGATATGAGAGTGTTAACTTGCTGAACTAGAGTTAGGGTTTTGGAGTTGGGGGAGAGGAGGGAGAAGAAAGGAGGAGAAGGAGAAGACCAGAAGGTTTTGGGGGAAAGGCGAGTTTTTTGTTGAAGCGCGGGCTATAACAAAGATTTTGCCAACAATTAAACTTTAAAAATATTACAAGTTTGCCACCGCTCTAAATTATTAATAACGCTTTGTTTTATAAACGTTATAAAAAGCCCAGAATTAGCCCAAACCGTCATAGAAAAAAGGTATTTTCGAACTTTGATAACGCTTAGGTATCAAGCATCATCAATACGTCTTATTGAGTGTTATTAATAGGCTTTTTTGTTGTAGTGTTACTACAACAAAAAACCCTTTTAATGATGGCTAAAAAGCGTCATTAATGACGAACCATGACGCTTTTTTTTCCCACAGCAACCGTTATGAAAACGGGTGTTATAAATGTTTTTTAAAAGCGTCATAAAATAACTGTCATGAATAGTTTCTATAAAAGCGTTATGAATAGTTAATATATAGTGCACAATTCAGAATAATTTTAAAACGTCATGAATAGATAATATGTATAGGCTCAATGCAGCACATTTATAACACTTTATACTATTCAAATTAGCATATTTATAATGCTCTATACTGTATAGTATATATTACATTCCAAAAATTTAACATTATATATCACCATCTTTATTACATTTCTTAAAATAGAGTACATATCAACATCTTCATTACATTGAATATCCAAATACAGAATATACCTAAAAAATAGGAATAAATCTCTCTTTTGCTAACCAAATTATTAGAAATATTTACTTAAGTAGATTCTGATCATGGATCTTCTCTCTGCCATCTCTTGAAGATATCGGGAGTCCCAAAGAGAAGTAGTGTCGCAGCTGAGCGACGACTTGGTGCTGCTGCAGCCGGCGCCGTCGTAGGAGAGCCTCATCCTCTGATCCCTTACTCTCGCCTGAACCCTCACCAGCGCCTGCATGCACCTCAGCGTCACGTTCGCCTGCCTTCTTACGTTGTCCCCTCGCACCAGTACCTGCAGCTTCACCAGCCCCTTCAGAGCTCTCAGCGCCCTCCTCGCCTTTTCAAGTTAGATGTTATCAAGTTAGATGTTATCAAATCCTCACCCCACCTATATCCACAATTTAGATGTTATCAAGTTAGAACCAGGTATAAATGACACATTATATTTGAAAGACTGGAAACTGGAAAGAAAAAAAAACTTCAAGTTACTACAAAATTTAAGAGAAAAAACACAGGTTCAAGTGAATTTCAGAAAACCCAGAAGCCAAAACTTTCATAAATGGAAAAAAGTTTATAGAACTCTAAGTGTTCATGTCAAGAATTCCTCTACTATGTGAAGTCCTCAGACAACTTTCAGAATGAAGCATGCATTAACATTTTCTAATTTGTACTTCTTTTGCAGCAGTGAGTAGAACCTTCTTTCTTTGCACTACAACAAAAAACCTAACTGTACAATACATTTTTATTTATCTCCTTCAGAATGTTAATGAACTACTATATTAGTAATTTTGCATCATACAAAAAAATGCTAAATATTAACGTATGTAAAAATAAACAAAAGAAGAAGAAGTAGACATACAACCTCAATCCAGTACTGGAAAGCTAGCGTCAGTGCTTTAGAATCCTTGGACAAACCCTGGCCAACCTGTAAAACTTGTAAAGATAAACTTTTTTGGAAGAGAACGGGTTGTAAATTCCAAAAGATATCATGTGCAAAAGTAGTTGTGAGTGCACATTCGTCTTACCCTTGGCTTCACCACAATTCTTTGCTGGTGGTATATTATGAGGGTGCACTGTGCAAATCTTGTGGATCTGCTCTCTAGCCTTATTGAACTTTAAACCTTGAATCTAAGTACCTAGCTATTTCAGTCAAATGCATATGCCAGAAGTGCTTGATTACTAGTATAAAAATAAAGCTAGTTCAGGTCTAATTTTTTAACCACTCAAAAGCACTTGAAAAATGGAAAGGATATTTCTTTTTCAAAGTCAGAAAAATCATCACTATTGTCATCAACCCTACATGTTCGTGCCAAATTCCTCGCAAAGTTAGTTACAGGTATGAGAGGGACATGCCTGCCATAAAGCCTAGCTAGTCTAGTTGAATCAGAATATAACTACCTGAAACTAGTGAACAAAACCCTCCACTATGTATGAAAAGATTCAAACCAACAACCTCCACATGCTAATCTTATTACTTCAGGAGCATCAAACTCTTCTATCCCACACTCTTTAATATCATCTACTGAACCACTTGTGAATTTATCAAGCATGTAGTGATGGAATCCAACTACATAGGAAGTTAAAGTGCAATGTTTTGTACAACAATATAAATAGCGTTCAAACAATAACAGATGTCGTGAAATAAAAGGGAGATAAGTCGATCACCTGGAAAGGAAGGTAGAATCTCATGGTAGTAGAATCCTAATTTGATTTCTACATTAACAGAGGATAGTTATAAGAAATACAATAGCATCAATATTAGTTCCTGGATAGGAATGTCGCTTGAATGTTCTTCCAAGCATATCGTGTAATACATAAGACAATTGAAACATGCCTAGATTAACTACTAGTTATTGGATTTATGCATTCCTGAAAGATGCAAAAACCTAAACAATAACACCATACAATTGGAAAAACTGAGGATGGATAAGTTGATGCATCACTTGATTTATCTTTTATGTGGCTTGCTAATAATGGCAGATGCAAAATAGGATGTTGCAAAATAATATTTGGAGACCAATAGAAAACTTTAAGTAAACTACTGCCATGACTGAAGACTAGCGTGGTGGGTTAAAAATCAAATGTCACGACCCGCACCCGCTAAAAGGGCACGTGACGCGACAACGCCCAGCCCTCACCGAAAAATCGGCGAGGAACGCTGTGGATTTCTCTACTTCTAAACAGTTTATATATATAACAAAAACCTGTCGAGAATATGGTCAACTCCGAACGGAGGACAAGCAATGAATATATATACGAGTACTCAATCACGACTCTAAGATAACAAAGTAAAGACTGAAATGAAAAGACAACAAGACGATAAAATAATATATGACCTGTCAAGTCCAACACAAAGAATATATACAGTCCAAGTCTCTAATACAGTCCATAGTAATAACAGACTCAAAAGTAGCTGGAGACAAATTCCAGCATAAAAGACCTACTCTAACTAAGTAATAGGTAGGGTCTCGTCAGGCGGAGCTAAGCCCTGCTGGACTAAAGTCTCCAGGTCTATGCCCACTACGTCATCCGGACCGTAGTAGGTACTGTAGTCTCCCTCATCTGCATCTGTAATATTTTCAACATATCCTGTCAGGATGGAACGAGCACAATCCACTAACAACATTTCACAAGATATGACAAAAGCTATAATCTGTAAATAGAGAGTATATACAAGAAAATCATGGAATGTACATGTGAGAATCATGGCAAGGTAAGCTGTAAAACTAAAGCTAGAACAAGGCAAGTAAACTGATCATGGCATGTACAAGAGTCAAGAACCATATATCTAGGTGTGTGAATACTAGCTACAACATGTGGCCGGATTGGGTCTGCACAAGGTTATGATCAGTCAATCCCACGTGGAGTGTAGGATTGGTAGCATTCAAGGTCTACAAGAATAAACAAGGTGGATAATGACCACACATCTACACTAGTACTCCCCGTCCCCGACTGGTAGAGTGGATCCAAGCAAGACACGTTATGACACGGGATTCTACGAGAAGGGAGCAAGTCTTCTCGAGAATCGGTGTCCATATACTGCACAAGAACTACAAGGGGGCTTGCACAAGATATACCAAGATAACGAGGAATAACATCTCATGTCGGGATCCATGAATACCAATCCGTGTGACCAATGTGTCGAGAACAAGCATATCTACACTAATTACATGGATTATATCAGTCAGCATAAATTGGAAAAGTGTCAGAGAATGTACTCGCCTGAAATATGATATGGTACGTCAACCGGAGCAAATGCAGTATCTCGAGGACCTATAGAGAACAAGACGATCAATACTAAGTTTAGGAAGTAAAGTTAAATCAAAATAAACCCTATTTAGTCATTCTAGGTCAAGACATGTCTAGTCGGGTCAATCTTGGTCATAGGAGAACATTAGAAGTTCAACCGGATCAATCTAGGTCGAAAACTGACTTACCGTTGACTTTTGGTCAACGGGTCAATTCTGGTCAACTCGAGGTCAACACTAGGTCAACACTGAGTCAACCCTAGGTCAAACAAGTCAAATGTTGACTAACAGTTGATTTTCAGTCAACTGGTCAACTCTGATTTGGTTTTGGTCAATTCTAAGTCAAGTGTTGACTTGAAGTTGACTTTTGGTCAAAAAGTCCACTCTTGGTCAACGGAGGTCAAGACTAGCCTAAACTACCCTCATATAGTCATTACCTACCAAGACAACTTATTTCTAATCCCATCTTAGAAGTCAAACTCAATATCTCATCAATACCCAATTTCCTACATTTACCCTTTTCATTCTCCTTCTCATTCTCCTTCCCATTCTCCTTCCTATTCTCCTTCCTCATTCTCCTTCCTATTCTCCTTCCTCATTCTCCTTCCTATTCTCCTTCCTCATTCTCCTTCCTATTCTCCTTCCTCATTCTCCTTCCTATTCTCCTTCCTCATTCTCCTTCCTCATTCTCCTTCCTATTCTCCTTCCTCATTCTCCTTCCTATTCTCCTTCCTCATTCTCCTTCCTATTCTCCTTCCTCATTCTCCTTCCTATTCTCCTTCCTCATTCTCCTTCCTCATTCTCCTTCCCATTCTCCTTCCTATTCTCCTTCCTATTCTCCTTCCTCATTCTCCTTCCCATTCTCCTTCCTATTCTCCTTCCTATTCTCCTTCCTCATTCTCCTTCCTATTCTCCTTCCTCATTCTCCTTCAACCACACACACATCCATGCCATGCCATGCCTGGCCGAACCTGCTGTCCTCTACACCAACACAAGGACACACACACACAACCACATACACATATATACACATAAATAATCCTCCATATATATATATATATACATACATATACATATATACACACACACACATATACATATATATATACATATACATATATAATTTCCCACACACACACTCTTACACACATACACAACTACAACACCACCCTCATCCTCTCCTCTACCACTCTCACAACACCACCACCATCTCATCCTCTCACAACACACACAATTATATATACATACATACATACATACATATGTATATATATATATATATAAAATTCCTAACCAACCTACAACTAGAATTTATGGGAAACCTAACAAGTTAGGGGGCAAAATGAAGAGGAGAGCATCCTCTACAACATTAATGAAGGGAACAAAAATAAAGGAGGAGTTAATGGGGGGTTTATGACATACCTAAAGCTTGGAGAGAGAGAGAGAACTTGGAGAAAGAAAAGAATTGTGGAAGAAAAAGAAGAAGAAGACTTTGTGATGTAGAAGAGAGGGGGGTTCATGCATGGCCGGCCACCTTAGGGGGTTATTGGGTTGGGACCCAATAGCCCACAACCCTATAATCCTAAGTTAGGTTCGAATTGAAATTGGGTTGGTTCGGTTCGATTCGGTTTGATTCTAAACCACTAATTAAGCCTCTAAATGACTAATTAAGTCATGGAAAAATAGGTTAATAATTTCTAGCCTATTTATGATGGTACATGGGCTAAGCCCAGCTAGTATGGGGGTCCCACTACGGTCCAGGCTACCCGGGTCTCCAAATTGGGTCCGAATTGGATAAAATTCAAACCGACTCAAATAAATTCCTAAAAATCATATAAAATCAAATAAAATTTCTAAAATATTATTAAACTTGAAAATGATAAAAATACCCCTAATTTGAAAAACTGGGGGTGACAAATCTACCCACCTAAAAAAAAATTTCGTCCTCGAAATTCAAACGGTCGTACTCTTCTCTAGGTCAAGCACCCCACAATCAAGGTCTACTAAATTTTATCCTATGTTATAAAACATGTAACCCAAGGAATCAGAACACATGCATGGTTGTAAATCTCTACAGTATAGTGTTATTGCAGTCTTCATTGGGGTTTTCTATTTATCTAGCATGATCATCACATATGCAAACTAAAGGTACTAAGAAAGTAATCGTCAATCAATGGATGGAAAGAAACAGGTAAAAGAAAGAGCAAGATCCTACCTCCTAGTCCAATGCGTGCAGGATCCTCAACTGCCATCGCAAAAACCCTGTCCTGGCGGGGTATATCCCGCTGCTGGTGGGGGGCGTGATGCGGTGCCATAGGTGGCCTACCCTGTGCTCCTTGAGCTGCACGGCGATGGTTCGTAGGACAATCTCTCAACTGATGTCCAGCCTCCCCGCAATAGAGGCACAAGCCCAGCCTCTTCCGGCAGACCTCCCAGATGTGACCGGACTTCTTGCAGTAGCCGCAAGGAGCCCCATGCTGTGCCTGCCTCTGTTGAGTGTGCTGAACCTGCTGCTGGACCGGTGCTCTGGCCTGCACCTGCGGCTGGTGATGCTGGAACGACTGATGCTGAAGCTGAGGGCGCTTAGCAGGCCCTGCACTGCTACTGGCCCCAGAAAACACATCTCGATCCCTCTTCGGCTTCAAGCCCAAGTCCCTCTCTACCTTCCGAGCCTCTGCGTAAACCTCCGCATATGTCGCGTAGAAAGAAGGGATCTGGAACTTGATATCCCAAGCCAATCCCTCCCTGAAGCGCTCCGCTCTGATCACCGGGTCACTCACCATGTACTCGGCATATCGGCTCAGCCGGCCGAACTCCGCCGCGTACTCCTCTACGGTCATGCTGCCCTGCTGCAGGTTCTGGAACTGCCGCACTAGGCCAATCTTGTCCGTAGGGGAAAAGAACTTCTCTCTGAACAAGGTCCTGAACTCCGCCCAAGTATGGCCCTCTCCTGCAAGAGCCGGCTCATTCCGGAACCATGTCCGGGCAATATCTAACAACTGCAACCCAACCGCCTCGACCCTCAGGTCGGCTGCCAGGCGGCAGGCTCCCATCTGGCGCTCGATATCCTCGAGCCAATCATCTGCATAGATAATGCCCTCAGTCCCCTTGAAATCCCTCGGGCCAAGCTTCTTGAAAGCATGGATATCCCCGATCTTCGGCTGCTGCTGCTGAACCTCCCTCTGTGGAGCCTGACGCTCCACTGCCGCCATAGCCAATCTGTGCGCATCCTCCATCCCCTGGCGTATAACCTCTGTCTGCCTCAACTGAGCCTCGTGCTGAGCCTCGTGCTGAGCCCGCTGGGACTCAAGCACCTGGTGGAAGAATGCTAGCATCTGCCCCATATCCGTGGGCAGAGGAGGCAATGGAGGAATAGCTCCCATCATCACCGGAGGAGTCCCCTGCTGAGGAGGAAGAATACCCCCGGCAGCTCCCGCTGTGGCCCCTGGCACTACGGGAAGAGTACCCGCAACGGCCCCAGGGACGGTCATAGAGGTAGCTGGAGGAGTACCCCCAAGAGCCCCAACAGAAGTCCCATCAGCCGGGGAAGTAACCGGAGCCTGTCCGCCAGAGGTGGCAGACCTCTCCGTCTCCCCGTGCTCCTCGCCAGGAGAATGAGTCATAACTATCCTGGAGACAAATTGAAAAGAAGATATCAATATGGCACATGAAGGCAATATCAAGGGAGGACAGCTAGGAAGCAGTAAATCAATATCAAAGACGGTAAGCAAGATAAGCAAGGAAAGATCCTACTGTGATTGAGTACCTTAGCCTATAGCCTATCCTAGATACGTACCGCAGGCTCGTAATAGCACTCTAAGTCGAGCGCCACTACGACATCGCACTAATTGCGACTTCAGGACCTGCGTGGGCCACCACTAAAACGTGTCACGACCCGCACCCGCTAAAAGGGCACGTGACGCGACAACGCCCAGCCCTCACCGAAAAATCGGCGAGGAACGCTGTGGATTTCTCTACTTCTAAACAGTTTATATATATAACAAAAACCTGTCGAGAATATGGTCAACTCCGAACGGAGGACAAGCAATGAATATATATACGAGTACTCAATCACGACTCTAAGATAACAAAGTAAAGACTGAAATGAAAAGACAACAAGACGATAAAATAATATATGACCTGTCAAGTCCAACACAAAGAATATATACAGTCCAAGTCTCATATAGATATCCCCTGGATTCAGAGTAAATTAACTTATTCTGAATCAAAACTATTTCACATAAATACATGTAACTCTTCTGCTTGTTTTGAGTTCAAAAGACATGTCACTCCACACCCCATGAAGATACTTGCTTCCTAGCTAGGGGATAAATAATAGAGATAGTCATTGAAAATAAAGTATAGTTACTCAAAATTAAAATAAGAAGAAATAGGTAATTATCACAGTTGAGGATGGGGGGATGGTGGCAAAAGAGTCACCCATGGTCCTTTTCTGGTGACCACCGCTAGAATAAGAGGAAATTTTAGCAAAAATTTAGCATACAGCCCAGAATTGACAGGAATTAAGAAAAATAATCGGAAAGTACCTTCCACGTCAGCATGTCGTGCCGGAGCCGAATACGGAGGAAATTTTCTTGCAAAGTATATATTTTCACTATTTAGTTTTATTGAAGAACATAGTATAGTTCTATCAAATGTGTTTTGTTTCATGAAAATAATTTGATAATATCACTGTTAGAATACCTGAATTCTTGTTGTC
The DNA here is from genome assembly GCA_029216955.1 of Iris pallida. NCBI lineage: Eukaryota > Viridiplantae > Streptophyta > Magnoliopsida > Asparagales > Iridaceae > Iris > Iris pallida. The sequence continues at coordinate 6,017,546 of JANAVB010022997.1, read as the reverse complement.
CACTTTCCTCGGTGACGCTTTCCTGCCATTCTTCAAGCTAAGATGCGATGTCAACCTCAGAAGAGGCAGAGGAGCAGTGAATGTCATGTATCGTCATGCCGACCCGTTTTCGTCTCCACAAACTGACGTTCCTTTGCTGTCGGACTCCGAACTCTTCTCCTTCGGGCCCACGCTCGTCTTCTCCCTCTACATAACTCTGTAACCGAACATCTGGAACGGAATCTCTGACACCTTCGGAGCCCCCGCCGTCGCCGCAGCCAACCTTCTCGACCGTTTGCTCGTGCATCCTCGACGGGCAGTGTGGGCTCCTCCGCTCCTCCCTTCAGCGTCAAGTCGCGCCTTGAAGAGATCTGTCGGCGCCGCCTCCAGAGCGTCCCGTCGCGTCGACTCCCCCTGGTGAGCGCCGGTCAGCAAACACCGGAATCCCTCCTTCGGGTGGAGCGAGGCGCTCGATGAAGAAGAAATCCATCAAAAACCCTAGAAATCGACGAAGTATAAGCAAAATATAAGTCCTAACCGAAGAGAAATTGGAAGAAAAATCGAACCTTTGCGTAGATCTGGAGTTTGGGAGAGAAATTGGAGTCGAACCGAAAAGGAGGGAAAATGAAAAGTGAAAAATTGGGGGAGATGAGGTTTGAGGAGGAGAGATGCTGCTCGGTTAGAAAATAGATGAGAAATGAATTTTCTCTCTCCCACTGAGTTTTTATACAGTGAAGGAATTACAAGTTTGCCACCGCTCTAAAATATTAATGACGTTTTATTTTATAAACGTTATAAAAAGCCCAGAATTAGTCCAAACCGTCATAGAAAAAAGGTATTTCTCAACTTGATAACGCTTATGTATCAGCCGTCATTAAAACTCCTTGTCGAGCGTCATTAATAGGTCTTTTTGTTGTAGTGTGTGGCCAAGCTTGTGCAGTGAACATGGATTCGAAGAATCAAACAAATAGTAATGAAGAGTGCAAGATATTCCCGAGGAAGTGCACATGACAAGTAACACCAAGCCACATCAGTGTAGTGAAGAATGACAAGGTTGGACATGCCACAAGGTGAATGCAGTGGACCTTCTCTATAGGAGGAATGTGGGATATTAATACAAGTTTTGATACATGTTTGTATCAGTCTGTATAGAGATAGGGTTGGTATGTTCACAGAGAGATGGATAGATGGGCAGCTATTGCGCTCGAAGGTCCATACATCAATGGTCTAATGATAGCATGACTGTACAAAAAGATGGAATGCAAAACAGGAACATGAACAGAACAGTCAAGAGCAACACCCCATATCAAATCCCCATATCCTATTTCCTATCCAAATAAATCCCACATCTCAAAATAACATCCTATATTGTTAACACAATATATAACCATTATAGAAACCTAATTAAAATTGTAATTTAAGTATAGAAAGTCCTAAGAGTTATTTCACCAAACACTTGGTGTGCGTATCCGATACTCTCGTGATACACACATCAAATGAGTCCAAACTTGACCCAAATCATGCCTACATGCTCTACAACACTAGCATGACCTAATCTCACAATTTCACTAACCTTAGATTCCTAATTTCGGGTTTTCCCTAATTTATATTAAAATGCAATGGAAAGAACCCTCAAATAGGAAGAGGAGGGCCTCAACTCCTCTCTAATGGCACCCTAATGCAATGGGGGGTGTCCAAAATGAATGTAGTTACACTAATGAAATGAAATGTGAAGGGTTTAGAGAGCTCATACTAATTAGGAGATGGATTTCCAATGTAAAATCCCTAGATTAGAATCCCCTCAAGCTCCAATGCTCCAAATCCTTCTAAACCCTTCCAAATTCTTCCAAGCTAGCCAATAGAGTCTTTTCCTCTCAAAGAAGAAGATAATGAAACTAATTTGGGAGAATTTGGAGGAGAAAAGGGTGTTGGAACAATTTGGGAGAAAAGTTTCCAAATTAGGATTAGGTTTTGAATGAAAGAGGGAGGAAGAAGAAGATGAGAGGCTTTAATAGGGAGGTGGCTGCCATACAAAGGTTGGCTAGGGTTTTGGGTCCATGGGAAATGTCCAAGGAGCCCCTCTAAGTTGTCATGACAAGTTTCTAAGGAAAGGCCTTCTCCTAACTTAGTATTTTTGCCTAACTTTTCTAATTAATGATTCTAGCTAGATTGAGACTACTTAACTAAATAAAAAGGATTTAAGGATTGTTTATACTCACTATTTTAGTCTACCATGATCATGTCTAATCATTTAGTCAAGGTGGTTCTAAGGTTTTACAAAAATAATATCACTGACACAATTCATTAATTAAATAATCACTAGAATAATCAATTTCACAAAAAGTCAAAAATATCCTCATTTTTAGAAAGTGGTGGTTACAGTTTCGATTTTGGGTTTCGGCAAAAAACCAAAATTTTTAATAAGACTTATGCAATTATTAAATACCCTCAATTCTATCCATATTTTATGATTAAAAAAAGTGTATATGTGTAGGTTTTCAAATTAACAAATCTATATATGTGTTTTAAAGTCAAACTTTGATAATTTAACAATAAGTCCAACTTACGGTCCAACTTGGAAATACAACAAACATATGTATAAAATTTATAAATTTTAATATAATTTAACCACAATTTCAAATTTGGGTTCGGCCTATTAAACAAAAAAAAGTGCAGTAAAACAAACCAAATCGCTTATCAGTTCGATTGCGATTATGGCTTTTTGGTTTGATTATTGTTTTGAATTTTTAGAATTTTGGTTTATTCGAGTTTGAATATTTAACTGAATGTTCACCCCTATGCCTTATATCCAAAATTATTTGGAGGATACTTTAGTTTCATGGAACTTTTGCAATGTATTTTGACTACTAAAATTACTTGTTTATGTAAGAAATGATTTCATTGATGTTTTGACTATTTTCTCATTGAGTTGCTATTTAACTATGAATAGTGTAAGAATTGTCAAAATTTTGGCAGTCGTGTGGATATCCAGAATCGTTAAAATTATGACAGTCTTTGATAGTTGATGATTACAATTTGTTTGATAGCTAAGCAAAACAATGACTACCAAAGTTTGGGTTATTTAGTAATAGGGTCTCACATAATAGTTGATATTAGGATTTGAGTCTCCAAATTATCCAACGTTAGTGATTTGGAGACGCAAACTTTTATGCCGAATAATTTGAAAACCGAACTCCAATATCATATATTATATGAGACCTTACTACTAAATAACCCTCAAAGTTTTTACAATTCTGACTACTAATAGAATTGCATAAAATAAGGCTAATTCTTAGGGCACGTTACATTTTGCTAGGGGCTATCCCAAAAGTATTTCAAATATTATAAGTTTGCCTCTCATTTTCTTTGCTTGGGGCTAGCCCACATATGAGTATAATACCAACATTTCTTTTGTTGCTCTCTTCTCTCTCTTCTCTTCTCCCTCTCTTACTCTCTTCTTTCCCAAAATTTTCTAGGTCACATAAGTAATATCAAAATAGTTTGATAAAATAGGTAGAACAAATTTAGGGTCCATGAATGTATCTTTTGAACACAATAAATTAATTTTTTTGCATCAAACCATAATCCTAAAATCATTGGTTTTGGCCTACAATCGGCCACGAAAACGACATGACTGCATGTAGTCTTGCAGTCATACAAAACAACAGACTGAATGAAGTCTTGCAGTCCTGCAATACGATAGGACTGCATGCAGTCTTGCAGTCCTGCAATACAGTAGGACTGTAGGACTGCTTGCAATCCATATTATAAGTCACAAAATAGGAAGGACTGCATAAATGTATGTAGTCCTAATATTAACCAGGACTGCGGACTATATGCAGTCCTACTCTACTGCAGGACTGCAAATACTGCATAAAATTCTACTCTATTACAGGACTTCAAGATTGCATGTAGTCCTGTCATTTTCGTGGCCGAATGTAGGCCAAAAGCAATGATTTTAGGGTTAAAGTTTGATGCAAAGAATTAATTTATTGTGTTAAGATACATTCATGAACCCTAAATTTGTTCTAACCTATTTTATCAAACTATTTTGAGTATTACTATGTGACCGAGAAGTTTTGGGGGAATGGAGAAGGAATTTAGGGTTTAGGGAGAATTTTTTGGAAAAAATTTATTAAACGAAAAAATAGCAAAATATGTCAAAACATATCTAGATTGTGATGAAGATTTAGACTGCCATTGCTTGGAGTTGGAGGAATGGAGAAGGAATTTAGGGTTATGAATTTTGGGAGTGGAGTTGTGGAGAAGAGAAAAGGGTTTTACGGTTTGAGAAATTAGAAGAGAGAGAAAGGAAATGAAAAAAAAATGAAGTGGGAGAAGGAATTTTTTTTTTTTGGGGAGGTAGGGTGGGGGAATGGGCTAGCCCCAAATAATTTTCGGACTGTTCCTAATAAAACTTTTACTTTTGTGGACTATCCCCTAGTAAGGACTAGCCCAAAGTAAAAAGAGATTGGCCCCTTAGAATTAGCCTAAAATAATGACCACCACTGTCAAATTGTTTCTGCCTTGAAAGCAATCCCAAACCAGGCTTAACCACCCAAACTGTCCGGATGTTATTGGCACTGCCAACTTTTTTTTTTTTTTTTTTTTTTTTGGCACTGCCAACTCGATGTCGTGGGCACTATAACCTCCATAATCAACGTAGTGCCGGCAGCGCCGCACCCTCTGTCTCGTCTTTTACCAAACTACCCCTCCGAACCACCCAAAATTACAACTACCCTCTCCTCCTCAACTCACCACCACCCCTGCTCTCTCTCTCTCTCTCTCACTCTCGAAGCCCTAGCCATGGCCGGGAGCGAAACCCTAGCTTCCTCCTCCTCGAGCTCAGCAAATCCCCCACCAGAACACGCATGGACCAACGCCCACCAGAGACTCCTCCCCCACTGGAACTCCCTCAGCAATTCCTCCCAGGTGAATTCCTCCTCCCACAAAATTCCTCACTGAAACCCTAATTTCCTGACAATTGAACGTCTCTCGCAGCCGATTCCGATCTCGATATCGAGGGTCAACCAGTTCGACGCGGCGAGGCTGGATGTCGAGATGTCGGCCATGTTGAAAGAGCAACTCGTCAAGGTCTTCTCCCTGATGAAGGTACCACCGATTTTCTCATATAAATATTCGGTCTTCGTTGTTTTCTTGGTTGAAAATTGTATGTGCTTGAATTTCTGTTCTATTGGGATTAGCCAGGATTCCTGTTTCAATACGAGTCGGAGCTCGACGCTTTCCTCGAGTTTCTCATCTGGAGGTTCTCCATATGGGTAGACAAGCCCACTCCGGGGAACGCCCTGATGAATTTGAGGTACAGGGACGAGGGCGCAGTGACCGGGAGAGGAAAAGAAGGTTAGCGATGGGGACTGTCATAATTTTGATTACTAAGTGCACACATTAGTCGTTAATGCATACTCATACTCTTATGTGACTTCTACTTAGAAATGTAAAGTTATAAGTTATGTTACATGTATATGAGTACAACATGATGAGGGCACCGTGACACAGGAGCACGCCACTGATTTTTAACGTCTTAGTGTATTTTGGAGTGTCTTTATTGTGTTCGACAAAAGGCGACACATGAGTGACATGGGTTTTTGGGTGCCCGTTAGGGGTGAGCAATATGTGGTTAAAAACTGCAAACGAAACCTAACTTAGCTAGACTAGTTGGTTCAGGTTTTGGGTAGATGGTTCCGTTTGCAGTTTTAGATTTGTAAAATTGCAGTTTGCGGTTCTGGAGAAGATGGTTCGGTTTGAACCGCACAAACCACCCATATTACAAATGTATCATGTGGTATCGTGTCTTTGTGTCCATGCAACGTAGGTCGGTGGGCATGGGAGATGGAGTAGGAGAAGAGATGCTGGTTTTGTCTGATTACTTATTTCATCTACAAGTATAACTTTGCACCATTTCTTGTCCTCCATTTACCATTTGTCTTTTGAATTGGAATGTTTGCCATTTAAGATGGGAATCAAACTAGCGCTTAGTGTTTAAACAACTGCCATTGCAAAGTTCTACCTACTAGTTATTATTTAAACAAGTCAACACTTGTTTATTGCGTCTCATAGAGGAATTTTATTAAAGAATGTTCCAACATACTGTTAACCAGCTTATCTGGTTTCAGTTAGAACTGGTTTGGAAGGACCAGGGCTTTCAGCTTCTCAAAAGATTTGGTATTGCCTCACTACAGTGGGGGGTCAGTATCTTTGGGCTCGTTTGCAGTCATTTTCTGCTTTTCGTACATGGGGCGACTCTGATCAGGTATTTTATCTGTCCTGAAATTTCTCTTTTCTTTGTTTGTTTGTTTTACAACAAGCCTGATTGTCTTTGTTTATAGAGATCATTGGCACGTCGTGTCTGGGCTGCAATGCAACGCATAGAGGGCTTCTACAAAGCTGCCTCCTTTAGTAATTTACTGATTTTTTTGTATACTGGAAGGTAATTGTTTGCTTATTATATTAATCTTTTATGAATACCTTAAAACCAGTTTTGAAACGTCAGCAAAATGTGAATCTTCTGAGCGAATATGAAAGTCATTTGGTGTCAAACTTGATTATATCCCATTTGCAGCACAATTTGTTGTAGTGTAGATCCTGTACAACGATTGATGACAACCTTTACAGATCTAAATTTACAGCTTACCAAGTTTGTACTGGTAATGCAGGTACAGGAGTATCATCGAAAGAGTTCTTAAAGCGAGACTTGTGTATGGAAGTCCCAACATGAATCGTGCCGTTAGCTTTGAGTACATGAATCGACAGCTAGTTTGGAATGAGTTCTCGGTAAACATTCTACATCAACTACATTCATGAGTTCTGCATTTGTCTGAGAAGTTTTTTTTGTCTCGAGATCAAAATATAGTTTATGCTTTTTTTTCGTACTTACATAGAAGATTAGACTCCAATGGAAATAAGTGGGTTTAGGGCATTAGGGCTCTAGACCAATAATTACATAGAGATACAAATGAGCTAAGGATAAGTAAACAACTAGATAATAAGTAACCTATGTGACATCACTGCTGACATATAAGAATTATCTAGAGGAAAAAAAATCATATTCCTCAACACTTCTCCCAAACTGAAGCTTAAATAACAACCATGCCAGCATGGAGAGAAATTGTAGAAACAACTGTCCGCTCAGCCATCTTTACAAACGTGATAGTGCGTTGCAGCCACCTTTAACGATTAGATAGTGCATTGTGGCTATCTTGGACGACAATTGATTTGCATCCTCCAGGGCGACGAGAGAGTTAGTTGCGACCTGTAGGATGTGGAAGATAGTTGCGGACATCTTGGTAGTTCGAGAGTTGTGGCCTTTTAGGTGGTAAGTGAATTGCATCCTTCAGGACGATAAGAGTTGCTTATGAGTAGGCCACAGATTTAAGAGTGGCTACATAGAGAGAGAGAGAGAGAGAGAGAGAGAGAGAGAGAGAGAGAGAACATGTTTGTACTACTAATCTTTGGGGGGAAGAAGCAAAGCCAATATACACTTACAAGTTGGCACAACGGAAAGGACGGCGAGGAGAAGGCGGGTCAGATGATAATAAGGACACATTGAAAGAGGTTTACAGAAAAATACTTAAAGATACCAGTAAAATTTAGGCTCAACAACTTCAAGAGGTGTGTGGGCTAGAGGCCCAAAAGGATGGATTACTTATGGCAGGGAGGGTGGCTACATTGCCTAGGAGAGGAGTGGTGGGGGGGGGGGGGGGGAGGGAGAACTAAAAAGGGGAGTCTTCTCTAGATCATTTCGAGTGCATCAAAGCGGGGTCTACTTGAGAGCGGCCAGAGAGGAGAGCCACTGTAAGTGTCTCGTTGTCGAAGAATGTTGGAGGAGGGTGGAGGAGAGGTCCAAATTAGAGGTCGCTTCTTGTAGTATAGAAGCATATAGAGAGAAGATTTGCTACAGTAGGTCGTTGTCAGGAGAGCACTAGAGAGGGAAGCAGACGCCGGCCATGAGGCTAGCTAAGGAGTATGAAAGCTGTGTCAGTGATGACACCAAAGACGATTTGGTTCCTCTTCCGCTGAGTTGATTCTTCCTCCTCTAATAGTGGTGCTACTTCTTCCTTTTTGTGTTGCTTCTTCTTCTTCTATGTTTTTTGTTCTTATGTGAGAGGTGATATTTGTGTAGGAAGGGAGATCTGATCAAAGTTTTTTTTTTTTTGTGGACCGGGGAAGATGAGATTTGGATTTGGGACTTCTTTTCTATATTTTTGTCTTGGAGATTAGAGAAAAAAAGTAGGGTAAGAGGGAGAATAAAATTAGGGTTAGGGTTTTATACAATGGAGGAGATGAAGAAGGGATTCTAGGCTTAGGAGTTTATTTTGTAGGAGAGGATGGTGAATCTGAGACTATGGTAGGATGATGATGAGAGGTTTGTAGTGGCAGCTAGATAAGGCAAATGTGGCATGACCACTTAGTTTAGGTTTCTGAGATTAAAGAGGGGGAAGAGGAGAAAAGGTGAGATCCTATGACAGAAACCTAGGACTCTAATACAATATAGAATATTAGGCTGCACCGAAAATAAGTCGATTGATCTCATTAGGTTTCTAGGCCAAGCATCTACAGAGATAGACAGGTAGTAAAGAGAAAAGAAATAGACAACTAGATAATAACTAGACTCAGGGGCGGACGCATGTGGTGTCCAGTGGAGGGTGGTGTCCCTACTGAAATAGTAATTTTTTTAGTCTTGCCAGCAAGTGTATGTGGCCCAGCCCTTTTCCCACGTACAAAAGCAAGCCAGAGTCGCAGACAAAAGCCAAACCAAAGTCTTTTGCTGTCCGCCTGTGGTCCCATCTTCCCCCTTCTTTCTTCATTTCCCTCTCTTCCAATTCAAGTATTCCCCAAAAAAAAAAATCAAAGGAGAAGGTGTTAGAAGAGTGGAGGAAGGAGGTCAATGATGTCAGGACTCAGGAGTTGTTGCTAAAGGAGATCACTGAAGGTAAATTTCAAAATCAAATTAGGTCAAAATTAAGTTAGATTAAAATTATTTTAGATCAATATCAAATTTCTGTTTCTGTGATGTGAATTAAATTTGTTGATTTGTGAACTCTTTAATTGAGAAATTATGTCTATGTTTGTATGTATAGATGTTTGTATGAGTAGAATTTGTTTGTGGAATTGGAAGTTTGAATATGGGTATATGAAAAGATTTTTTAAACGAAAATTTTCACAAGAAAGTGCAACTGGAAGTTCTTGAGAGGCCTGAGAGGGTGCATCTAATAGTCATCATGAGCCTTTTTCTTTAACTTCAGTTAGAAAGAAAATTGTTGATTTGAATAGCCTCCCTTTAGATCCGGCAGAAAGGAAAAAGATTTATGAATATCACCCAAATTAAGTTGATGAAATTAGAAGAGTTTACTTGCTAAAGGGCTTACTTGCTAAAGGGGTCTTGTCGATCCCATGGCCATGATTTTTCTATTGGAAATAAATAACGTCGATTTAATCCGGTTTGGTTTGATCAATATGCTAATTGGCTAGAGTATAGCGTGAAAGAAGACGAAGCGTATTGCTTGTGTGCTATTTGTTTTGGCCGGATCAATTTGGCAATCAAGGTAGTAGTGGGGTATTTGTAATTGATGGATTTTCTGCTTGGAACAAAACATAAAGATTAGATTTTCATGTTGATTTGGTTAATAGTGCTTATAATTTGTCATTAAAGAAATATGAGGATCTAATGAGACGAGCAATCCATTGCGGTTGCTCTTCATAGACAATCATATATTGTGAAAAATGAATATCGGGTTCGTTTATATACTTCAATTGATGCTTGTAGATTTTTGTTGAATCAAGGGTTATCTTTCCGTGGTTATGATGGAAGATTATACAAATAAAGAAAATTTTCTTGAAATGATAAGTATACAACTGGTCAAAATGATTTTGTTCGTAATGTTGTTCTTAGAAATGCTCCAAAAAAATCATCAAATGGTTGTTCCGAGCATTCAAAAAGATATTGCTTTGTTTTGCACAAGAAATATTAAAAATATACTTGAAGAGTTTCAAAATAATTTTCTTTTTCATTGATGGTAGATGAGTTTAGTGATGTATTTGGCAAAGAACAGATGGTTGTGGTTTTGCGATTTGTTGACTCATGTAGGAATGTGAAAGAGAGGTTCATTGGTGTTGTTCATGTGATGGAGACATGCTTTATTTCTAAAATCTGCTATTGATAATTTGTTTGTTGATTATGGTTTGAGTTTGATGAAAGTTTCGGGTCAAGGCTATGACGGGGCAAGTAACATGAAGGGTGAATTCAATGGGTTGAGAACTTTGACTATGAATGAAAATCAGTCAGCGTATTATGTACAATGTTTTGCACATCAACTTCAATTAGCTCTTGTTGCTGTGTCTAGAAAACATGTTGATATTGTAGACCTTTTTAATATGATATCTACCTTGATAGATGTTGTGGGAGCCTCTTGTAAGCGTAAAGACACGATTCGACAAAAGCAAACAGAAAAAGTACTAGAAGGAATCGGGAGTGGTTTGATTGAGACGAGAAAGGGATTGAATCAAGAGTTAAGTCTTAAGAGGGCCGGAAAAACACGTTGGGTGTTTCATTATAGATCATTTTGAACTTGGTTGCTTTGTTCTCTTCTGTGGTTGAAGTTCTTGAAGTTGTTTCATGTGATGCTATGGATTCATCGAAAAAAGTCTAAACACGTAGTCTATTGAGGTATTTGCAATCATTTGATTGTTCAATTTGCAATTAATGCTAAGTTTATTGGGGATCACGAATAAGTTGTCATTAGCTTTGCAGGTATTTATAATCATTTGATTTTGTCTTTAATTTGCAATTGATGCTAAATATATTGAGGATCATAAATGAGTGGTTATTGGCTTTGAAAGGAAAGATGAAGAAATTTTGAATGCTAAAGCACTTGTCAAAGTGGCTAAGGGGCGATTGCAAGTGGTAAGAGATGATGAATATGAATCTCTCCTAAGATCACTATATTTTGCAATAAGTTTGGATATGAATGATGAATATGTTGATCCTTACCATCCTCGGCGTAAAAGCAACGCTACTAGTGAATTTTATTATCACATAGAATGCTTTTATGCAATTATTGGTAAGCAACTTTTGGAGATTAATGATCGATTCAATGAGGTCAATTCTGAGTTGTTTCTTTGTGTTGCTAGTTTGAATCCACGTGATGATTTTGGTGATTTTAATACATCAAAGTTGACAAGGTTGGCTCAATTTCATCCTAATTATTTATCTCATTGAATGCATGACTTTCAGTATCAATTAGAGACATATATTATGGATGTGCGAACAAATGGCAGATTTAGTCAATTGAATGGGCTTGGTGATCTATCTAGATTGCTTGCAAACAAAGAAATACCTTTCCTACCCGTTGATGTATCGACTTTTGAAGTTAGCATTGATTTTGCCTATAGCAACAATAAGTGTGGAAAGATGCTTTTCTGCAATGAAATATTATCAAGACGGATTTACGAAATCGAATTTGTGATAAGTTTTTAAATGATTGTCTTGTATGTTTCATAGAAAAAGAGTTGCTTAGTAGTATTACAAATGATGTTGTAGTTCAACGTTTTCAGAGTATGAAAACTCGTAGAGAACAATTGTGAGATCACTGAGATGTAATGCTTTATTGTACGAAAACTCGTAGAGAACAATTTCTATCTTTTGTACTAAAAATTAGTCTTTTGTTTGGAGTGGTCTGTATGTTCAATTTTCAATTTTGTATTTTGTTCCTATATGTTCAATTTTTGGAGGCATTGTCTCTGAATCCTTTATGATTGTGCCCCAAGCATAATCTCATCCTGGATCCGCACCCCTTATTATTGTGCCCTCAATAGAATCTCTTCCTGGATCCGCCACTGACTAGACTACATTACCTCACTGGTGACATCACTACAACTATTTTAGAGATGGAAAAATATCCATATTCTTCAACAAATCACAAAACAGACTTTTGGTTAAGAATGCAGGATCTAAGTAGAATCAAATGATTACTATCAGTCGTAAGCAGTTTCCAGATTGTGGATATGTCCATATTGATCTGAGTAGGCTTGGCATGTATACTGCTGCTTGCCATTCCATCATTTAACATGCAGTGCCACAAAATAATGTCTGGCTGATTTAGCACGTTTAGTAAAGATAAACCAGGACAACATTGACTTCCATCCTTTATCAAGATCGTTCTTCTTTTCTCTCTTGCTAGTAAAATATGCACTATTCGCATCTTGAAAGTCACTAATTCTATGATTGCACCATAACCTGATTTTGAGTTTCTAACCTGAAACATATTTTGGCCATAATTGGCATAAATTACATAATTGGTATAATCAGATACTCTTGCCAAAATATAGCAGAAAACTTGAACTACTATGTTAGGCAAAGTACAGAAGTAAAGAATGTTAGTGAATGTAGTTAACATTATTGTTATGCAGAAGCATGTTTCTATTGTCTGAACAGAGAACATTATTATGGATGACAAAATCTGAGCAACATGGTTAAAATGAAAAGTTCCACTTATTGTAATACAACTACAGCTCCTGCTAATTTTTTGTATATATATATATATATATATATATATATATAAATATATTGGAAAAAGGTAAATTTTATTCCAAAGGAAACGCCATAATCATACAACATACAATCTGAGTGGGACTCCCACTCAACAATTCTCCATAGCATTCACATCAAACTCGATGTTATGGAGAATGCCAACCGGAGGGGTGACCAATCCCTCAAAGATCCGGCGGTTTCGCTCCTGCCATACATGCCAAACCGAAGTAGCCAGGCGAACTCTGGCTGTGCGTAACCAGTCATGACCTCGACCCCTACTATCTCGTATCACCGAGATGATGTCCCCAATACATTTTCCTGAGGCGCACACTCCCAATACCCGACTCTGCTCCGACCAGATCTGCCATGCTAGAGTGCACTCGAAAAAGATATGCTTAATAGACTCAGGCTCTAAACAGCAAAGCACACATTTGGGATCCGGAACCGGTACTCCAAATGAACTCAGGCGATCCCTCGTCAAGAGGCGACCCAGAAGAAGCTTGTAAACACACAACTGCATCTTCCTGGCCAGACCATTGCACCAGACGAACTCGTAATCAGAACTCAGAGGGAAGGTGCGCCGGATAAGGTTGTAGCAACTACGGAATTGGAACTCCCCCGTGCCCGAAAATGCTCCAGTCGGCTCCCAAATCCACCGATCCGCAGGCAAAGCCGGATCAATGACTGTAGACATAATGAACCCTCCCAGCTCCTCAAAGTACGGATAAGATTCCGGCCTCCACTCTCCATCTCGTATGATGCGACTACACGTCAGACCTCGCCTGTCCTCCTGGTGAGTCGGGGATCTCCTGATGTCTAACAACGAACGCCGATCTATCCAAGGGTCCCGCCAGAGGTCCGTATCCGACCCATCCTTCAAGACCCTCCGGATAGCAGACTTGAGCACTCTCCTGTGTCTCAGGACAGTCTTGAACGTGACCGAATGGTTGTTATCAGGAGTACACGTCCAAAAATTGTCCTGCTTCACGTATCTGCTGTGCATCCAGTCCGCCCAGAGAGACCCCTCGCTGATGAATCTCCAGGCCAGCTTGAGCGCAGAGGCCTCCCTAATCTCCAGCAACGGCCTGAGCCCTACTCCTCCCTCCTTCCTGGGACGACAGAGCTGCTCCCACGAGACCGCATGCATACCCCCCTCCAAATGAAATCAGCACATAGACGCTCCACTCGCCGAATAGTGTCCACAGGGAGGAGGATGGACTGTAGCCAAAAATGGGCCACAGTCGAGATCACCGATCTGATCAGCTCTATGTGACCGCCAAAAGACAGACCGGCTGCTTGCCAACCTTCTACTCTCCGCTGGACATACTCTACCAGGCCATGGCAGTCCTGATCCCGCGCATAATTGACTGTGAGGGGCACTCCTAAGTAACGCACCGGAAGATCACTCCTCGCGATACCCAGGACATCAGTCCGCTCCTCCTTCTGGGAACACCGGGAACTGAAGTAGACCCGACTCTTATCCCTGTTCATCTGGAGCCCCGAAAAAGACTTCAAATCTTCTATAATATCCGCAAGCGTCTGCAACCCCTCCGTTGAAGGCTGGATGAAGACTAGCAGATCATCAGCATAAATAAGGTGGGTAACTGGGGGTCCATCCTCCGAAACAGATGCACCAGCCGACCACGGTGCACTGCCAGGTCTATCAAACAAGTAAAGTATTCCATAACAAGTGTGAACATGTAAGGGGACAATGGGTCACCTTGTCTAAGCCCACGGTTGCTCTGGAAGTACCCATAAGGAACGCCCTGGATGAGAACCAAGAAAGTAGGGGACGTGATGCACTCCCTGATCAACGCAACCCAGTGATCCGCGAATCCCATGGCGGACATCAGATGGCAGAGGAAGTCACGATTGACCATGTCATACGTCTTCCTCAGATCCAGTTTAACACAAGCTTTCTCTCCACCCGGTCTGCTGAATCCCCTCATCATCTCATGTGCCAGGAGACTATGCTCTGCAATCGACATCCCCTTGATGAACGCAGCCTGATTCGGAGAAACCAAGTCCTGCATGATCCCCTCCATCCGCCGGCACATAAGGTGCGTAATTATCTTATAAAGATAATTACAACATGCAATAGGTTTGAAATCTGCCAATGCTGTCGCGTCCTCCTTCTTTGGCACCAAGGTCAGGAAAGTGTGATTCAGTTCCTTCAGAAGCTTCCCCTTAGTGAAGAACTCCTGGACCACCTCCACGACCTGAAGCTTCAGAATATCTCAATGGCGTTTGAAGAAACCACTGCTGAAGCCATCCGGACCAGGAGCCTTGTTGGGGTCCGCCACCTTGACAATAGATTCCACCTCCTCCAATGTAACAGGGGCAAGTAGGATGCTATTCCCAAATGGAGTCACCAACCGCTTCGTAACAACCTCTGGAAACACGGACAGGTAGTCAGTCTGGAAATATAAATCAGAATAGTACCTGACAGCCTCGCCCTGGATCTCAGCCGGCGTCCCCACTAGAGTGCCATCCGCATCAAGAAGCTGGGATATGTGATTTCGATTCTGTCTAGTCCGGATAACGTCATAGAAGAACTTGGAGCACCGGTCTCCATCCTTCAGCCAGGAACATTTGGCTCGCTGGGCCGAGCAAATTTTCTTCTGCAGCCTCAGGATGTTGACTTCTCCAATCAGCTCCTTCTCTCTAGCCGCCAGATCCCCATTAAGCATGTCAGCTTGCAAATCCTGCTGCAATGTCCTCAACTCAACCTCCTTATCTTCTAATGTGGACTTGGACAACCCCTTCACCCAACTCCTGAGAGCTCTCTTCGTGGCCTTGAGGCGACGAACCAATCGGAATTGAGCCGTCCCCTCCTGACCGCTAGAAAGCCCCTCTGCGACAGCCTCTAGGTAGCCCTCCGAGAGATACCAACTGTTGTTGTACCTGAACGGACGGGACGTCCCAAGAGATCGAGCAGAGAAGCCAACCCTGATGGGGGAATGATCGCTCGTCCCAGCTGCCAAGACCCTCAGCCGAAGAGTTGGGGAAGTGACGGAACCACTCCCTATTGCCCAGAGCTCGATCAAGCTGACAAGCAACCCTGTTGTGAGTTGCTTTGTTGTGCCAAGTCCAGATAAAGCCTGAGCGAGACAGTTCCCGCAGCCCCGCAAGCAGGAGGCATCTCTGGAAATCATAAATGATAGAATCTGGAACCGGACGACCACCCAGCTTCTCCCCATGGTGCATAAGAGCGTTGAAGTCCCCGATCAAGAGAAGAGGGAGACACGACGACTCAGCAACAGCGGAAACACGGGAGATGTCGCTCCATAGTGACTCCCTTCTCCTTCTGTCATTGTGGCCGTAGACCGTCCCCAACAAGAACCGGAAGTCACCCTTGTTCACGAAGGAGATGGCAATCAACTGCTCCGTCATCAAGATCAAGTCACCATCCCAACTCTTCGAGTTCCAGCGAACCCAAGTCCTGGCCATGTCACATAGGGCCAGGTTGTGCAGCTGGGCCCAATGAGAAGGGGTCCGCCGAGTAAGGGTCTTCTCCCCTTTGATCTTGGATTCTAAAATAACAGAAATGTCACACTTCTCTTTGTGGAGCACCCCACATATCTCTCTCCACCTCCCTAGCGAACACGCCCTCCTCACATTCCAGGCGATAATGGCCATTAATTAATGAGAGATGGGGTCCCCCTGGAAAACTTCCGGATCAGCACCTGGGGAAAGTGCCGCAACCGTCGCTAAAGGGTCCTCCTCCATCCCAGACGGAACTGCCTGTTGGGGAGCGACCTGAGATAGAACCAACGTCCAGGCAGGATTGTCAACACACACCGCCTCCTCTCTGTCCGAAGTATGACCCACCACCATGGAGGGGCCATCCCTCAACATGACAACAACGCGTCTCTTCCTACAGTAAACCTGCCCTCCAGACGATCCGCCATCCCCTCGTGCCTCAATCTCCGACGCCGCCATACCTCTAGTAACTATACTACTACTCAGCCCCTGGCAAGTGGTCAGCCCCCCACTCGTGGGAACCAGCTGAGTAGAAACAACGAGGCTCAAACCAGCATCACTCACAGGATGTGTAACCTCCCCCTCCAAGACCTCCGTGCCACTATCATCTCTGAGATCCATATCGCAGGGAGCCTCTGGAACCTCCCTAGGAGGGAAAGTAGGTTCCACCGGAGGTCCAACCTCCGAACATGCACTAGCCAGATGTCCGAAGCAGGAACATCGTGAACAGGTAGGTGGAACCCATTCATATTCCACCTTCTGGGTAAGCACCTCCCCAGATGGGATCTCATATTCCACCATCTTCGGAAGCTCCCTCCCTGTCCGAATCTCCACAAAGATCCTAGCGTACATCAGCCGCGACCGAAAGGCAGTAGCGTCATCTGCCTTTATCGGGGTGTCCATCATGCTGGACAGCCGCATCAACAAAGGTATGCTCCAAAACCTGACCGGAAACTCAGGGAAGCGTATCCAAACAGGGATAGCATTCAGTACTTCCCTCTCACAGCGAAGCTCCGGAGTCCACTCCTTGAGAATGATCAATCTGCCGTCGTACGTCCAGGGGCCGCCTTGGAGGATCCTAGCGACATCCTCCGTCAGACCAAACTTCACATAATAGAAGCCGTTCTCGCGGGCATAGAACTCCATACTCCCCTTAGGCTGCCAGACACGCGCAGCATAGCCCCGGATCTGCCCGTAGAAAGGCTTGTTGCCTAATACATACAGGACGACAGGACGAGGGTATTCTCCCAGTACGCTGTCACCTTCTGGATCTCCTTCGCAGGAAAGGAGGCCCGGAAACCCCTCCCTGCCTTGATCGGCAGGACGTACTCCATCGATGTGGGGGTTTTCGGCCCCACTGGTTTGCAGATCTCAGTCCAAGACCGTCCAGTAGGCCGAGTGGTCGTCCCAAGAGGCCTCGGGACAACCTCCGGACGAGGGGTCCCAGATCCCTGAACATCCAGATCCACCACCTTACTCTTCCCCTTGTCCGTCGCGGTCGCCTTTGGCCGCCAACCCACCGATCTCCCAGCAGCCACCCCCGGACCTCGGCCAGATGGCCGAGACCCTGACCCGATCTGACGACTATCAGAATGGCGATCTCTAACCTGACCCTGTCCACCTCCCGTCTTCCCTCCGGATTTCGCCCCACGAAGGCGCGTAACCGTCGTCCATCCTCCTCCTTCCGTTTGGCTCCCCAGAGATCCAGAGCCTGCTCCGAACTAGAAGTTCGTAGCAATGGGGCCACCACGCAGCGAGTCCGACACCCCTGTCCCCGAAAGGAGGCCGCCCGACCCACCTCCCGTTGATCCCCCCCCTACCGCCCGTGGGGGTCTTCGACTGCCGGGGGGGTCCGTCCGACCCCCCCCTGTGTTCCCGCACCCCCCCACCGCCTGGGGGGGCGCCGATGGCCGCGGCTGCGTCCCCGATTATGCTCCTCCCCCCCCCACCGCCGGGGGGAGCGCCGATCTGCTTCCCCGAGGCCCGCTCCCCGCCGCCAAGGGGGTCCGGCGGCCTCGGGGGGCTGCCTCGCTCAAACCCTAGCCGGACGCCTGAGAGTCGCTCCCATCATATATATATATATATATATATATCAAAAATTATAAATATTTATATAATGCAGTAAGTTTGATGAAGGTGGAAATATAGTTTCCTATTATTGCATTTTTTGTGTGATGTGGATGATATGCACCTACTGCTTACTACGTAGTCAATGGACACATTACTAGGTAGTCAATGGACACACAGACATGCAATGAAACAATCTTGATGTAATGGGTTGGTTGCTTAGGAGCCTCATTGTGGCAACTAAGGCAATTTAAGATGCAAAATCTCCTCCATGAGATATCCATTAATCCACAT
This sequence comes from Iris pallida, assembly GCA_029216955.1. Classification (NCBI taxonomy): domain Eukaryota; kingdom Viridiplantae; phylum Streptophyta; class Magnoliopsida; order Asparagales; family Iridaceae; genus Iris; species Iris pallida. The sequence continues at coordinate 5,999,176 of JANAVB010022997.1, read as the reverse complement.
GGGACTTGATGTCAGATCTTTGGCCCATTTTCCCTAAAATAAGTTGGTCCCATCTTTGCTTTCATACATTCCCTTGGACAAGAGGTCATGGTTGAGTAACACATTGTAGTTGATGGACATTGGAATAGGTAATTGGGAAGATCAAGGATGTTGGACAACAGCTGTTTGCAACTGTCTTCTTACAGTGCTTTATCTGATGTACTTTTTGTCACACGTCTTGGACACATTTTCATCTCTGTGGCTTGTAGAAGGATGCTAAACTGTTACTATATATAAACCATTCATATTCCATTTTCAATGATGGAGATATATGTGATTGAAGGTTCCATTTCTTGGATAGCCTTGTCGGCACCTGTTTAAAATTAGTTATACAGTCACATCTCAGAGATGTGTAAATGTAACAGTAAGCTAATGTATAGGTAACATCATAGGTCTCTACGAAAAATGCCACTTGGATTTTTTTTATTACATTTGAATGCAAGAGTTTTACACGATAAAAATGGTTCTATTTTAGCGGGGTGGAAAGGGAGTTTGAAACTCATATAACAAATACATGGTCACATCCAAGGTTCACAGTATCGGTATCGGAATCGGTATCGGACTAGTCCTATGAGTATTGGTATCGGCGATATCGGTAGTATAGGCGGTTTCGGATCGGAGTATCAGATTTTTTGGTATCGGAAGACAAATAATTATTAATAAATTATTTACATTTTAAACATATATTTTATACATTTATGCATAATTTTAAGTATTTTCAGTGTTATTTCTTAGTAGTTTTGAAATTAAATGAAATAGTAGTCACCCTTACCGATTAGTTTACATAAAATAGATTGATTTTCTTCTTTTACATGCTTTTACAATCTTATTATGCTTTAAACTCTTGCCGATTTGTCTTTTTCGTTTAATTTTCTTTGCCAAATTGATTGGAAAAGAGGCCTCCAATGTCGATATCGGTCAGTATCGGGTATCGGTCGGTATCGGATCGGAACATGCCAAATCGTATTGGTATCGGCCGTATCGGATTGGTATCGGCCGATACTTTAAACCATGACTCACATCTTGATGCATGTCAAGACCTAAGGGAACCTAGATGGACAAACTAATGCAATCCTAGTGGGTGGATCTGGTCATTGGTTTGTTCCGATTCTGATGGGTACACATGACATGGCATTTCAACTATTAAATAATATATCATTCTAGTTGTTGCCACCAAGTCTCTTACTCCTATTAAGCTGAGCCTTAGCAGAAGTGGGTACTCTATGCATAGACCCTTTTTGGAAGGCATGTAATTGTTATCCACGAGGATAAATCAATAAACTAATGATGATTGCAAGCGTAGCAATAAACACCCTGAAATATCACAAAATGTTCAATTAATGTACAAAGCAAAGTTATGGGTTTATGGATTGGTGAAATTAATCCATGCAAATTGAACTTGCCTGAATCAAACCCCGTTAAGACATGTTTTTTGCACCCAAGCCGTAAATCCAAGATCCAATGATCAACTAATGTTCATGCTTTGGATCTTGATCGCATTGTAGATGAATGAGTCCAGTTGCTGATTGGCAACCTTCTTGTAGATTCTAGGATGGATTATTGAGTTTAGGGTTTGATCTGGATTGCAATAGGCGGATTTGGGTTATGTTCACAGGGGAAGAGAAAGGGTGCTGCTTGGACAACAAGTAGCAGAAAAGGGAAGGCCTTCTGGTGGGTTCTGCAGCTGGGAAACAAAGCTACAATGGATGGAGGTGATCACGACAGGTGGCAAGGCTGCAGGCAGCCAAGCACGTACCAAAGAAGAGGACAGGCAGATGTTCAGGTGTGCTGGCAGCAAACTAGAAGGCTAGAGGCAGTTAGGTTGCTGTTATGCACAAGAAAGAAAGGAATGGTTCTGGCGGTGTTTGTTTTGGTGATTGCTCAGAAAGAAGAGAAGAGTGTCACATATGCAGGAAACAACCACCACAAACACAAGGAGAAAAGGTGAAATTTGTATTTAGGATTTAGGCATCACACGGTACAAACTCTCTATAGATTTCTCGGTTCATTCTCTATGGTTTCTCTACAACAACAACAAATACTTTATCCCAAAATTTGGTCCTTCCTTTTTCTCTGATGAAACTATTTTTTTGAGACTTATCAATGTTAATACTTGATGTTGATGGCTAAGAAATAATTGAAACCAAAACATTACAGCTAATAGCCTAATACAAACAAATTAACTAAAATAAACCAACGATATATACATACTAAAATAAATCAGTGATATATATATATATATATATATATATATATATATATTTAAAATCAAACCAAACTAAACAAATAAATAAACTCAAGTTCTTGAAAAGACCCAAATTTATCAATATCTAATCTAACTCAAATGTCCAAATTGGTCCTCCATCACATCTCTCTAGACTTGACACTATATGAACCTGTCACGGGGAATGCATATTTATAATTCTTGGTCAATCTTGAATTTTTTACGTTGAGTTCCATATAGATGTTTGTTTTCAAATTTTCTTTCTTCGTGATTGCACACATCTTTGGTTACTAACTATATTGCACCAATACCGACACAAATATGCACGAGGACACTACTGAAAAGGGATATAAACATTTTCAGATAGGTACAATAGTCACTATATTGCGCGAAACTGGACATTGATAAAGGTACAGATATAATATGAGTATGGACACCATTCTCCGGTGTCCCTATATAACATAGGTAATTAATGCCAACAACAGTAAGTTGGCAACTAACAATGTTATTGCACATGACGTGGGGCCTAAATTGCATGCCCCTTTAAGAACTGATGCAAAAAAAGCTTAAAATGGGTACCCAGGGACTACCCTTTTTTTTTAAACATATATGTACACATGTACATATTGATTTAATGAAATTAGTCAATCTACTGTAGCAATTGACATACTTTTATTTGAGTATAGACAGTCTATACTTGGGCCTCCTTTTTAGAAGAGCTGAGCTGCAAATTAATAGTATCTTGATTTTGGTGATCTGATGTGTCAATGGAGTTTTAAGGAGAGTCTCAATAATGTCATGAAGTTGTCTATGATGAACATATCAAATCCTTGAAATGAGTGTCCTGGATACAAATAGAAGTTAGTAAAAGGCAAATTCATCTTTAATACAATAGTCAATTCAAGTTTCAATTTATTTCACATAGGAAGTGAGGAGGGGGAGGGTGGGGTGGTGTTAAATAGGTTCTAATCTTGTTATTTATTTAGAGATCCATCAAATTAGAAACTTCATTAGTTTAGACTAATGATTGCGGATTTACGAGACAAATCTTGAACTCTGACATACTGTTTTTTCTATGAACGTTTAGGAGATGTTGCTCTTGCTTCTCCCGCTTCTGAATTCATCCTCAATTAGGAAATTTCTTCTTCCATTCTCCAATGATAAATCAAATGGTTCTTCCAGGGATGAAACATTGTGCCCCATCTGCCATGCAATTCCTACTATCCCGTTTGTTGCTCTTCCTTGCCAGCATAGGTATGTGCTCAATCTTAGAGTACCAGTTGTTAATACAACACAATCCACCAATTTTATTTACTTTTTTTTTTTCATTTATATAGCCATTTATTTATTATGTATGTTGTCTGTTGAGTAAGATGGCTGAGCGGTTATAGCTAGATTGTGGTTGCAATCGTAAGCTGTCCAGTATGTTCTGGAGGATTAACATTCTAATGTTTTTCTTGATCCTGTTGACTTCCTAAAAAAACTGTTAAGTATGGTGTGATGAAATGTAACTGCTATGACCTTCAGTCTGATGTAAAACTGAGACCAAGTTCACAATGAGTTTAAAATAGTGAGCCGTATTGCAGGTTTTACCTTTATTGCCCAGTCAAAAGAAAAAAAGCATTATGAATATAAGGAACTGAATTTATATATGACTGCTGATGATATTGGGTTGGTCGAACAGAGTAGGGAAGAGTTAGATGTTAATATAGAGATGTGGAGCGAAACTTTGGAATCTAGGAGTGATAATATAAGAAATGTAACTTCAACCAAAAAGCAAAGAGAAATGAGGGGTGGTACATGTAGATGGAGGAGATACCTAGGAGTGATAATTTTCGAGAAGGATGTCATCTACACAGGTAAAACAAGATGGTTGAAATGGAGGAGTGTTTCTGCAGTACTTTGTGCTAAATTTGAAGTTTGGAAGAAAAATTCTTAGTAGTCAAAGGCGTGTCTCACAGCAAGGTGCACTAGCTGCGCCTCGTACCTCACTAAATGCGGCGTCTTTTTTTAGGCGTGTCTAGGCACACCTTCCTTTTTAATAAAAAAAAACATTAAGACAAAAAGATAGCCCTTACCTCATACAAATAGGAGGAAGGTGGACCTTTCCATGCTTGCCAAAATTGACTACAGTTGAACTGAAAAAACTAAAATCTACTAAAAAATGGTTGGGAGATGGTACTACAATTTACTAAAATTTGTATTTGTTTCATTTTGTTGCTTTTTCTTAGATAAATTTTGAGTTGCAACCCACTTATTTTACCATAATTCAAGGTGTACCTCACTTATTTGAGGATATTTTGGTCATAATTCAAGGTGTATTCCACTTAAATAGAGGTCAAAGGAGTTGACTGTTAGACGGTTTTCATTAAAAGTGGAAGGTTTCATGCATTATGGTAATTCGGTAGGATGTACCTTCAATTATGGTAAAACAAGTATGAGGCAACTCAAAATTTATCAAATTTTTTTTATAAAACAAATTGGTCCATATGATTTAATAATAAGTTATTCCAAATTGTATTCTAAATAGTGCAAAATATGACAATTTGATTCTAGAAACAATACAAAGTAAACAAAATTTAATTATGGGTGCTAATCAAGGTTCACAGTATCGGTACCAGAATCGATATCGGACCATTCCTGTGAGTATCAGGATCGGATTGGAGCATCGAACTTTCTGTTATCGAAAAACAAATAATTTTATTAACATTTTAGAAAGTATATTTTATACATTTAGGCATCATTTTAAGTATTTTCAATGTTGTTTTTTAGCAGTTTTGAAATTGTATGAAATAATAGTCATCCTTGCAAATTGATTTACATACAAAATTGCTTTTACATCTTGTTGATTGGTCTTTTTCGTTCAATTTTCTTTGCCGAATTGACCGAAAAAGAGACCCTCAATGTCGGTATCGGTCACTATTGGTTATCGGTCATTATCAGATTGGGACATGCCAAACAACATCGGTATCGGCCGATAATGCAAACTATGGTGCTAATAGTATTGCATTATAAATATACAATTGCAGCAAAAGAGGAAGATGATGACTAATTTAAAATTACAATTATTAACAATAATATGTTGTGTGGATTTTTCTATAATATTAGAAGGTTCCAGGGGAGTTCGCTTGACTTTTCAGAAACATTTTGGAGCTTTATGTAGTTTCTAGTGATTCAGGGACTGATCCTGAATTTCAGAAAGTTCTAGGGACTAAAATGCAAATTTAGAGAGTCTAGATATATTTCTTTAGTAGCAGAAGAAGTTCAGGGTCATTTTAACAGTTCTACAGAATTAAAACAGTCATAAAATTAATAACAAAAGACTACAGGAGCTAAGTTTTTTCAGCATTGGAAGAGAAAGAGAGAATCAAAGGAATATAATTACAGGGACTTATAAACAGATTTCCAGCATTGAAATATCGACATAATTGATGACATATAATTACAGGAAGTACCAAACAATTCTCCAGACTAAATAACATGTCCAAATGATTGAAAGCATAAACTTCATTTAAGCAATCCATGCTTAAAGCGGGATTTGAACGTAGGATTTAAAGGTTAGAATACGTTGGAGTTCAGTGTTGTAAAAATTTCTCTAGGCGGCCGACTAGTCGCTAGTCGGCCGCCGCCGACTCGACTAGGGGCTAGTCCCCGACTAGTCACTTGTCGGCCACCGTCGACTCGATTAGGGGCTGATCCATCCAAAAATTAGCTAAATTGGTACTTGTCTGGCTGCCGTCGACTTCGTCATGGCAGCCGTCGTCGACTCTTTACTTTGTTGCTGCCTTTTTCTATTTTTGAAAAAAGTGACTAGCCTACTCTTTTTTTATTTTTACTTTTGTTTTGTTATCTCTTTGCTACTGTTGTTGTGGCTCTTTTTTTAATTTTTGCTTGTTACTTTTTTGCTTTTGCTTGCTACTGCGGCTGTAACTCTCCGTGCAAAATAGTAAGTTGTTAAGATATTATTTAAATATTTATCGAAATAGAAATTTATGCCACTGTAGTCTGCGATAATTAAAAGTTCAACAATTAACATATTATTTTTTAAAATATTTTTATAACATATTATATATATATATATATATATATATATATATATTCATTAAAAATTCTAAACTGACTAATCCGACTAGTCCCCGAGTAGTCCGATTAATCCGTAGTCCTCACGAACCGACTAGCGGCCGACAAGCAATTTTTACAACCTTGTTGGAGTTACAAATAGGCTATTTAAAGTTTAAAGGTTCAAAGTATCGGTATCGGTATTGGAATTGATATCAGACCATTCCTATAAGTATCGGATCGACAGTATCAGAGGTTTCGAATCGGAGTATCGAATTTTTTGGTATCGAAAAGCGAAAACATTTTAGAAAATATATTTTATACATTTAGACATAATTTTAATATTTTCAGTGTTGTTTCTTAGTAGTTTTGAAATTGAATGAAATAGTAGTCACCCTTACTGATTGATACATACAATAGATAAATTTTCTTCTTTTACATGCTTTTATAACATTTTTATGCTTTTACACTCTTGTTGATTGGTTTTTTTCATTCAATTTTTTTTGCCGAATTAACCGAAAAAGAGGCCCCCAGTGTTGGTATCGGTTAGTATTGGGTATCGGTCGATATCGGATCGGGACATGCCAAATCGTATCGGTATCGGCCGATAGTGTGAACTAATTTTAAACTTTGCTACAAAGAACTTCTAAATAGTGTTTAAAACATAAATTTAACAAATGATACTAACAAAGCAAATTTGTGAATTGCATAATGCATAATTGAAAAATTGAATATTACATAATTGTAAAATTTAAGAACAATTTGCATCACTGGTAAAAGATTATTCTTGCGTATGACAAGATTCAAACATATGTTCTATGGAATGCATGTGTACGTGTTATCAATGTGCCAATTTCCTTTTTCCGTCAAGAGAAACAAATGTATATGAACCCACTAGGCGACTAAGTGGTAACAAAGATTATCTTCTTCCAGAAGAGTAGTTAGTGACTTTTAGGACAGTAGAAAAGTAGCTACGATTGTGAAGCTAATGTTTGTAGAAGTAGTAACAAAGAACACTAATGCCAATTCATTAGTATATCTATGTATACAAGAGTTATTGATATCTCACAAACTTGTAACTACATAGAAAATTGTTACATGAACAGTATGGAGATTCTGTCTTGTAAAATTGTGTTTGTTAATGAACAAGAGTAATATATATAAAATGGCAACTATCCTGTCCTTAAGATTGTTTTTTATATATATATATATAAAATAATAATAATAATAATAATAATAATAATAATAATAATAATAATAATAATAATAATAATTTGAAGACTCTACAGATCAGATATTGGGAGAGACTTGAAGTTCTCCATCACTTTTACATCAAATTCTATGTTGTGAATCACTCCAATAATGTACGTAATCACCAGCTCAAAAACTCTATTGTTTCTTTCCTTCCATATATGCCAGACCGTGGCCGCCAACCGAATCCTTGCTGTTTTGTACCACTGGAAACCCCGATTCCTTCCAACCATGATATCTGCCACATCCTCCCTCCAACTTGGGAAATCATGAGTCTGTATGTTGAGCTGAGCGCACTGATGCTGCCAAATGGATGATGAGAAGAACATCTAAAGAATGTGTGCTCCATAGGTTCATGATTTAGTTTGCACAACTTACACAATGGTGATGGAATCTGCACACCTAACCTCACCAGGCGGTCTCGAGTAAGCAACTTCTCAAGGCAAAGTTTGTATAAGCAAAATTGTATTTTGGAGGTAACCCCTTTAGTCCAAACCACCAAGGCCAGCTCAATGGGAGGGTGAACCTCCCTAATAGACTCACAGATAACCGATTGGGAAAAGATGTGATGTCCAGTGTGCGTCCATACCCATCGATCCCCTTCCGGAAACTTAGTATCTATCTGGATCTCTTCAATCTCCTGCTGAAACTGTTGCGTCATAGGGTGAAGATCTGCTCTCCACACCCTCCCGCAGAATAGCGCTCACCCGGGCCCTCCTTCCCGCCGCTGGCAACGCTTGCCAACCAACTCGATTTCCCAAGCTCTGATGGTTGATCCACGGATCCCACTATAGGTCAGTAGTTTCTCCATCCGTCGTCACTCTGGAAATAAGTCCTTTTAACGTATTACGGTGAAAAAGTAAGTTCTTCTAAGTAACGGAATCGTTGCTATTGGCTCGGACTTCCTAGAAGGTCTGATCCTTCATATACATTCCCTTCATCCAAACAGTCCACAAGGAATTCTGGGCAAGAAATCGTCAAGTTTGTCTCAATCTTGCAGTCTCTCGCAGGGTCCGTAAGGACTGTAGACCGACACCTCCCTCCTCCCGAGGTCTGTATAGAGTCGTCCATCCTATAGAGTGTAAGCCTCCTCTTAAAATAAATTTAGCACAGTCTTTCAATTTTGCTAATGGTCGCAGTCGGCAGCATGAGAGTGCAACCAGAATCGAGCAATGGCATAGATAACGGATCGAACCAGCTCGATGCGCCTTCCAAAGGATAAGCATAGACTTTGACATTCGATCTCTTTGGCATAGTTGACAGACAATGAGATTCCCAAATATTTGACTAGTAAATCTCTATTATCAATACCAAGAAGTAAAGCCCTCTCTTCTTTCTGCTGACAATGTTTGTTGAAGAAGGCCATACTCTTATCCTTATTCAGTTGTAAACCAGTCAATGAGCCAAAACGTTCCATAATTAAGTTCAGAGCCACAATCCCACGACGCGAAGGAACCAGAAAGACCAGCAAGTTATCCGCATAGATAAGTTGGAATACTTGAGGATGCACCTGCTTGTACAACGGAATAATCTGACGTCTATGGATCGCTACATACATGAGCGATGTGAAAAACTTCATAACCAAAGGTGAAGAGGTATGGCGATAGCGGGTCCCCTTGCTGAAGTCCTCTAGAACTGTTGAAGAAGCCATACGGCTGGCCCTTGATTAGATCAGAAAACGAGGGAGTGGAGATGCAAACCCGAACCCTATCCACCCAAGTACGATCAAAGCAATAGCAAGCATAATATAGCACACGAACTTCCTATGGACAGAGTCATATGTCTTTCGTAGATCAAGCTTGACACACATTTTATCTCCTCCAGGTTTGTTGAAGTCCCGGATCAGCTCATGGGCAAGTAGGCTGTTATCAGCAATAGACCGTCCCTTCACAAAAGCCGTTTGATTACTAGACACCAAGTCCTGCATAATCCACTTCATACGTCTGCACATCAAGTGAGTTATAATTTTATATAGAAAATTGCAGCAGGAGATGGGCTAAAAATTGCTAAGAGACGTTGCTCCTTCCTTCTTCGGAATAAGAGTAAAAAATGTATGATTGAGCTCCTTACGCAACTTGCTGTTGTCGAAGAAGTCGCTGACAATCTCCAGAACCTCCTCCTTTAGAATATCCCAATGGACTTTATAGAACTGTCTCCCAGAACCATCCGGACCAGGAGATTTATTTGGGTCCGCATGGCGCACAATAGCTTCAAGCTCCTCCATTGCCACTGGTGTCAGCAGTACATTGTTACCCAGTGGGGTAACTAGTCTCTTGCATACAATCTCCGGAAAGTCAGATAAATAAGAATTTTGGTTGTAGAGCTCAGTGTAGTACCTGACTGCTTACTCCTGTAATGCAGTAGCGTTGACAACCTCTTTGCCATCTACTCCATAAAGTTTTGAAATGTGATTACGATGCTGGCGAGCCTGGATGATATCATAGAAGAACTTGGAGCATTTGTCACCATCACGCAACCAGTTATGATTGGCTCGCTGAGCCAGCTTGATCTCTTCCAGTGTGCGTAGAGCTCCTACCTCCCTACAAAGATCCTGCTCCGCCACTGCAAGGTCACTATTAAGAATGTCCTCCTGTGAAGCTATCTGCGCCTCCCGGAGTTGGTCTTCCTTGTCAGTGAGAGGGGTATGTCGTGACCCTCTCGTCCAGAGTTTCAAACCAGCCTTCATCCTGCTTCAGCCTCTGAACCATGCGAAATTGGAGATTTTCCTCAATATGAGTGCCCCAACCCGCCTGAAAAACCTCCATATAGCCAGTCATGCAGCTCCATTTGTTGTTGTACCTAAAAGTGCGTGCCTTTTGAGAGGCTATCGTCGACAGATAGATGCGAACTGGTGAATGATCACTCGTGCTGGCTGGAAGGCACTCAGCAACCACATCAAGGAACATTGAAAACCACTCCCAATTTCCCAAAGCACAGTTAAGTTGGCAAATAACTCGTTTGTGGGTAGCTATATTATGCCAAGACTAAATGTGCCCTATTCTCTTTACCGCCTGCAGACCAGATCGCAGAAGGCAGCTTTGGAAGTCCTACAAGACTCCATCTGGGACACGCCATCCTTCCACTTTTTCGTAACTGAAGAGCAGGACATTAAAGTCCCCCATCAATAGCAGCGGCACATGGAACTGAGTTTCAGCTACAACACTTAAAAAAATCTCCCATAAAGCCTCTCGAAGTCGCCTGTCGTTGTTGCCATACACCGCTCCCAAGATGGAAGTCATCGCCCTATTAGTGAAAGAGACAACAATCAGTTGATCTGACAAATGTATTACCTGACCAGCCCAGCTTTTGCTGTCCTAGCTCATCCAGATACGCGCTACCCCTCATACCTCCAAATTATGCACCTGACACTACTGATGTTGGGTCCTTCGTTGTAGCAGTCTAGGAGACTTAATTTTAGTCTCTAGTATAGGGGTGAGCATTATTCGGTTTTGGACCGAAAATCGAACCGAACTGAACCGAATAAGAGATTCGGTTCGGTTTTAAAAAAAATCGGTTCGGTTTCGGTTTTGAAAATACTAAATTTCCTTATTCGGTTTCGGTCCAAAACCGAAAACCGAATAAGAAAATTTAGTTTATATATATATATATATATATATATATATATATATATATATATAAATTATAGGTATATACTATAGGTATATAATAAATATATCTTGGTATATTTAGTTATTATATATTAACAAAAAAACACAAATAAATCCAAAAACCGAATAAACCGAAAATCGAATCGATTTAATTCAGTTCGGTTCGGTTATTGACCAATTCGGTTCGGTTTCGGTTTTGCTTATTCGGTTTCGGTCCAATTCGATTTTCGGTTATTCGGTTCGGTTGGAACCGAATAAACCGAATACTCACCCCTACTCTAGTAGCGCTACAATGAACATGCTTTCCGCCTCAATACCTCTCTGATCTCCTTCCATCTTCCTATCGCACACGCACCTCGGACATTCCAAGCTAAGATAGACATTTAATATCCAGAAGATGATCCCTCAACATCTCTAGAGCCGCCATTTGGGGAAATAGCGTGCTCCATATGGCATTCAGCCGATGCGTTCGTCGGAGACGCCTTAAGAGGCGGGCCAAACCCGCTGAGATCACCACCACTTTCACAATGGTCCTTCCATCTAGGATTAGCTACATAAAGATCTGAGGAGGCCGTAGTCAGTATCCCAATCGCATCCTGCCCTCCATCCTCTCTAGATATCACCGCTTGGCGCTTCCTGCTTGTGCTCTCATTCGGCTGATTATTGCAGTCTTCTATCATCTTCTTTCCGGAGCGCCCTCCTTGATGGCCTAGAGACTTGTGCCATCTGGACTGGAAAACAATAGTCTGTCCGGAAGTAAATTCACCCACGACAGTAGTCGCACCTTCCCCTAAGGTCTGTCCGTCTCTCTCCATCTCTATTCCACTTTCGGCTCCCACCTCAATGTTAGGATGGCCTCCAGCATCAGTCATATCTCCACGAGTCTGCATCACCCGATCTGCCCATTGAGAGAAAGGATTAACATGATCAGCAACGGTCGCTTCCACATTGGGTTGAACCCCCTCCATCATTGAGATGACCGTCTCCTGAGGACAAGGTACCCCACTACCATCGCGTAGTCCTCTATCTCCGTGAGTATCTGTCTCCCCCTGTCCTCCCTTATCACCGATGGATCCCCCGATCTCCCCAACCGGACAACCTTTTGAAGGATGACCGAAACATTTACAATGGCAGCAAACTGGTAGCACAAACTCATATTGCACACTCTGGCAAAATACCCTACCTGAAGGCACCTTATATTCAACGAATGGCGGGAGATTAGCGCTCGTATCTACTTCAACAAAGATCCGTGTATATCCCATACGAGTTCTGTATGCCGTCGGTTCATCGGCCTTGATTGGCTTGCCAATGACACTAGCGATCTTCATCATCATAGAGATGCTCCAATGATTAGCTGGTAAACCAGGTAATCTAATCCAGATCGGAACAGTAAGGAGTACTTTACGCTCGTAAGTCGATTCAGGTGTCCATACTTTCATGATAACAAGTCTACCATCAAAAGTCCACGGTCCTCCCTGAAGAACACGCTCCATGTCCTCCTGCAGGCAGAAATGTACGAGGTAGAAGCCATTTTCTCGTGAGAAGAACTCCATACCGTCTCTTGGCCTCCAAACTCGTACCGTATATGCACAGATCTGTCCATAAAACGGTTTCGGGCCAAGCACATAAAAAGTAACTGAGTTGCGCCAGTAGTCCGTGGTCTCAGCGAGATCTTCCTCTGTCAGAGTCGTCCGAAGTGTTGTGCCCACCATCTTCGGTTGAACATAAGACATCTGCTTTGGCATGCTAGTCACCCGCTCCACTCAACATACCCGTGTAGGATTTCGGGACCCCGGCCTTCCGTTGTTCTCCAGCAAACTGCTTGCCCTTTTCTGCAGCCGACCATCGTTGAAGCACAGGTGGTATGAACACGTTATTCGGCATTTGGATAGAACTCCCATCCTACCTCCAAGCCGCCCCTGAGCCTGCTCCGCCAACATGTCTCCGTAACACGTGTCAATGGTCGCCACCCCTAGGTGATCGCCTCCCGATGTCCCACCTAGCCGACGGGCTTCGCCATCCCCTTTACAGTTACGCCTCCTAATCACCGTTGTCCATCCCGCATCCTCCTCCGGGGCCGTATTATTCTGATCCCGTCGATCTTCATTACCAACGTTGCCCTTGCCCTTGGCCGGAGTCCGACCCAAGCCACCGCCTCCCCTAGCGGTCGCGCCTAGGACCTCCTCGGAATGCGCCAGAGCAGTGCCCCCATCCACGCCCGTTCCTCTGCCGGGTAACGTGCCCAATCCTTTGTCGGCCGCCGCACCACCACTTGGGACCACACCCCCGACCAGGTCGCCAGCGCCTCTGGGCGCGCCGGCCCTGGCCGACCTCGCGCCGTCCCTGGCCGATTCGTTCCCGGTCGTGCCGCCCTTGGTCGACCTGCTTCGCCGTCCCTGGCCGGCCCGCCCCCGGCCGCACCGCCCCTGGCAGATCCGCCACCGGCCGCGCCGGGGTCCCAGAGGAGGGATCCCCTAGGGTTCGCCAGGTTAGGGTCGATCCCCACTCCCGATCGTCCACTCCCATATATATATATATATATATATATATATATATATATATATTGGAATAAGGGTAAATTTTATTCCACGTAAATCGCAGTAAAGGTATTACAATACACTATTCTCACGTCTTCCTCCCCATTTAAGGGGCCATTACAGATACATCGAATTCTATATTATGTAGAATTTCTATTGGCGGAGTAGTCAGTCCCTCAAAGATACGCTGTTGCGCTCTCTCCAGACATGCCAAACTGATGCTGCAAGTCTAACTCTAGCCATCTTGGCCCACCCAGGGTCTATGCCTCGGCGGTCTCTGATCCAGCTGATGATCCCCCGGATATCTCTGGCACTACCAACTTCACCCATCGATCGCATGCACTGCTCCGCCCAGATGTGTCAAGTCAACGTACACTCAAAGAATAGGTGGCCCATAGATTCCGCATCACCCGTACAGAGTACACACTTCGGGTCTGGAATCTGCATCCCAAACCTGATAAGTCTATCCCTCGTCATCAACCTGCCCAGAAGGAGTCTGTATGAACAAAGCTGTATTTTGCGGACAATCCCCTTCGTCCAGATAAAGTCATACTCCGTAATCCTGTCATGTGGAGTCCGAACCAGATTATATCAACTTTTAAAACTGAATATCCCTGACCCTCGAACCGAACCAGGATCAACCCAACTCCAGGAGTTCGCAGGCTGGCTAGTATCGATAGTGATCCGACGAATCGCCTCTCCAAACTGAGCCGTGAATGGATACTCCTCAGGCCTCCCGCGCCCATCTCTGATGATCCGACTACATTTCACCCCCTGCTCGCCTCTCTGTCCATCTGTGCATCCAAGATCTCCAGAAGGGAGCCATTTTCCATCCACGGGTCCAGCCAGAGATCAGTATTCGTCCCATCTTTCATAATCCTGCATATAGCGGACTGTAGAACCGGTCTGCACCTAAGGATAGCCTTAAATGGGACCGAGAAATTATTATCAATCCTGCATGTCCAGAAATTCATCCACCGCACATCTGCTAGCCAGCCACTCTGTCCAAAGGGAACCTCCCTTGATGAACCGCCACGCCATCCGCACCCCAGATGCCTCCCTAACCGTCCGAAGAGGTCGCAACCCCACTCCTCCTTCCTCCCGGGTCCGGCAGAGTTGTTCCCAAGCGATCGCATGCATACCTCCTCTCCAGATGAAATTAGCACAAATGGACTCCACCTTCCTTGTGGTAGCTACCGGAATCTGAATCGACTGCAACCAGAACATAGCGATGCCAGAGATAACAGATCTCACCAGCTCAATACGGCCACCAAAGGACAGTCCAGCTGCCTGCCAGCCTTCCACTCTCCTTTGTGCAAAATCCACCAGGCTGAGACAATCCTGATTCCTGACATAATTGACCGTCAACGGAACTCCCAGATACTTCACCGGTAACTCACCTTTCTCCACTCCCAGAGCAAGGGCTCGTTCCTCCTTGAGGGTGCACTGAGAGCTGAAATAGACCCTGCTCTTCTCCCTATTCAGCTGCAGACCGGACAACCTCCCAAACTCCTCCATAATATTTGAAAGGGCCCTCATCCCCCTCATAGATGGATGCAGGAACACCAAGAGGTCGTCAGCATATATCAAGTGAGACACCACCGGCTTGACCTGTCTGAAAAGAGGAACAATCTTCCTACTGTGCACAGCCAGGTCCATCATACAAGTGAAGTACTCCATCACCAGAGTGAACAGGTACGGAGAGAGAGAGGATCCCTCTGTCGCAGTCCCCTGTTGCTCGAGAAGCATCCATATGGAGTACCCTGAATGAGGACCGAAAATGTGGGGGAGCATATGCACTCCCTCACCCTTGCCACCCATCTCTCATCAAACCCCATAGCAAGCATAAGGTGGCAGAGGAAGTCCCTGTTGACCGTGTCATAGGCTTTCCGCAAATCCAGCTTCACACAAGCCTTCATCCCCCCCCGGCTTGTTGAAATCTCTCACCATCTCATGTGCAAGAAGGCTGTGCTCAGCAATCGACCGTCCCTTGATGAAAGCCGCTTGATTTCGAGACATCAAGTCCTGCATAATCTCCTTCATACGCCGACACATGAGGTGAGTAATTATCTTGTATAGATAATTACAACACGCAATCGGCCTGAAGTTGGCGAGGGAGGTCGCACCCTCCTTCTTCGGAACCAAGGTCAAGAATGTGTGATTCAGCTCCTTCAACAACTTTCCTTCCAAGAAAAACTCCTGCACCGCCTCCAGGACTGAGAACTTTAGCTCACCCCAGTGACACATAAAAAATCGCAAGAGAAGCCGTTCGGCCCCGAAGCCTTATTAGGATCTGCCTTCATCACAATAGCCTCCACCTCCTCCAATCTCACATGGGCCAGCAGCAAACTATTTCCATGGTGTGTCACCAGCCGCTTCGTGACAAGCCCTGGGAACATGATGTAATAATCTGTCTGCTGGTATAAGTCCGAGTAGAACCTGACTGCCTCCTCTTGGATCTCCACTGGGTCTCCAACAAGCTTGCCCTCGCCATTAAGCAGCCCGGGGATGCTGTTCCGGTACTGTCTGGCATGGATTCCAGGAAGGGTTAGCGGCGGAAACCAGCGATATATATATATATATATATATAACAACATAATTAGCCAAATATTTAAGAAAGTAAAACAAACAAAATAAATAATTTATTCAAACCTTTCTGGCCTTCAGGTTTGGTGAGATAAAACCTTTTGCAATTAAGGAGGGACCACCACCTTTCGTTGTGGCAGTTTTGGCAGTCTATCCCCAAGCGGTACAAACACTAATCTACTAAGGAACTTGTTGGAGAAGGACCTTCTAAGGGTGATGGACCATAAGACCTGCCCTAGGAACGGTTGAAAAATATCAAAGCAACTAGTAAAAACCTTGCGAAAGAAAATTGAAATGGAAGAAGTATAATTGAGAGAGAGAGAGAGAGAGAGAGAGAGAGAGAGAGAGAATCCTCTATTTTTATTCTCTCTAGGATTAGCAATCTTATAGGCCAAGTCCAATTGAACCTAAAGTTTAATAGGTCAATAAAATATAATAAAAATCCAATCAAAACATGTATAAATATCCTACTAATATGGGGCTTACAATGAGGTTTAATCCCCCATTTAACCGGCCTACTAATGAACCATATTAACACGTGTCAAAAATAATTAATTCAATAATTAACTGAAATTTATTTGGGATTAAAAATTTCAACCATTTTATAAATCTTTGTTTTCTGAGAAAAACTTGCACCTCACTCAGAGCACGTGTTTTGCCTTGCATCTCTTGCCTCTAGCATGTGGGGTTACCAAGCACCTTGCACAACAAAAATGGATGTGCACAGGCATTTTCATGTCTGTTGCTACATCAATCATAAAGCCGAAACCTGTGCACCTGCAGGTGTGTCCATTACTATGCCGGCAAAAGTTTAAACCCGTAGGCATAGCCATCGACTGCCTTGTCTACGTTAACCAGCCTATTCATGCACTATCATATTGAACATGATGCAGTCACTTGCTGTTACTTTGTTATTGATAAGCTGAATTCCAGGCAGAGCATATTCTGTAAATTCCTCAACATTATATTTTTCCAAGGTACATGACTTTCACTGATAAATATTCCAATTTTCAGAAGTTTCAGTAAGGGAGAAGTAGGAGAATCAAAATTAAGTATTCTGTGAGGATTAAGAGATTTAACTGATATTCTGATGCTTATGTAGTATTTACTTCTGGTTATAGTATTTTGAAAATATTCAGTAGTTTCAGTAAGGGAAAGTAGTGAGAATCAAAATTAAGTATTCTGTGAGGATTAAGAGATTTAACTGATATTCTGATGCTTATTTAGTATATTACTTCTGGTCTTAGACTCTTTAGTATTTTGAAAATAATGCATCTTACTTTGTGCCTCAGGTACTGTTACTACTGCCTTCGCACTCGCTGTGTAGCAGCTGCCTCATATCGCTGTGCTCGATGCAATGAAGCTGTTTCTGCTATCCAGCGGTATGGACCCAATTGATAGTGACTCATCCAATACAAAGTAGTCCCCTGATACCAGTGAGGAGGGGAATTCTAACAGAATAGGTTTGTATTACATGCTGGAAATGGCATTACATTCATTGGCTCCAACAAACTATAAGAATCATTTTTTTTTTCTAGGAAAGGAAATTATTGGTTCCTCTTGTGAATTGGCTAAGCAGATGCCCCAGTATCTGCAATTACTTTGTTATTTTCCAATAGCCCTCTATGTATCAATTATCGTCTTGGCTAGTCCTACAATGCCATGTTTTCTCATGTGGATATCACCTCGTGGGAGTGTTCATATTGTGGTGAGGTCATACTCTCTGGTTGGGATCAAATGGAAGTAATATTCTTGGAAATAAGAGGTGGTGATAGCATGTTCTTTCGAGCATTTATATATTTTCCCATTACCATTGTGTATAATACTTTTTCCGTTACAGTTTGGTAACAACTTTTCAGTTTGCAGCATGTTTATTATTCAATGTCTTCCTATAGTCTAGATGAGTCTGCTAAAGATCATTCGACTTTTGTTTTCTGGATGAAAACTCTATTTTTGAACTTTCATCGTAGTCTAATGGTGGCGGTGGAAGTAGTCACCTATTTACTGTGTAACTTGGGATGGCTTGGAAGTATAAAATGCAGGTATCTTGTGCCGTTCAGAAAACACCTTTGCAGAGACAATTTTCATTTCTTTAATTCTGTACAGAATGTTGGACAACTAAAAGATTGTGATCTGTGCTTTAGAGGGGTAGAGCTCTCAAATGTTTTGACTGTAGTTCTTGTTGACGATCAATAGTGTTTAAAATGATTTCTTGTTTGAAATAGTGTCTACAGAATGGACAGAGAAACATACTAGATGGGGGGAAAGAAATTCTGTTAGATATGCTGGAAATGGACATCATTTTTGTGGAACTCAGCAATGAAAACTGAATGATTGTGACGGACATTCTCAATAATTCTTGTCCTAGGGCTATATCGTTTTTTGGAGTAAATCCAATGCATATATTTATTATTTTCTTCAACCACCAAAAGATAGTTCCACAAGATAATGTAAAATGTCTAATCTGAAATTGTCACAAACACATTGAAATAGTCGTATTGAAAGTGTTAAAGCAAGATTATAATTGTTGTGTTGATAACCCAACTTCCATATCTTACCATATCTTACTTGTTCGCCTCTTTCTTCCTACCCTAGAGTGCCTCTTTCTTCCTACCCTAGAGTGCGGGAGCTAGCGGCTGGATCCTTCATTGTCGTTCATAGGAATGAAACTCAGACGGATTGGGTAGAGCTTGAGGTCAATAGGAGCCCAATTTGATGAATCAAAAGTCTAGTCCGAGCCCAAGTCCAAGCCCGATCCTACCTCGGGTTCAATATATGAAGCCCAAGACCAAGTCTGGAGAATCGGGTTGGGTCCGGTTCATCGGATTTATTAGACTCTACTTATAATATTTAAAATAATTTTAAACAAAAATAATATTAAACGCATAATCAAACATCAATCAAGCTTTGATCATTACAAATTATAAACTAAAATAAGATTTAGGACAAGGAATTGAAGAATTTGGGTGAAAAAATTTAAGAAATTTTTTAGGATTTAAACTTTATATATATATATATATATATATATATATATATATATATATATATATATATATACTAGTCATAACCCGTGCCCATAGGGCATGGTTCATTTAAGGTATTCCCCCTCAAAATCTTGGACCCCCAATTTTAAACGAACAATAATAATTTTGAGGCCCCCATCAAAATATTAAATCCCAACCACTGCTGGATGTGAATTTTCTTTGGATTCCCCATAAAACCCAACTCTCAATAATGCTCATCCACAACCATTATGAGGCCCCCATCAAAATACTAAATCCCAACCATCAAAATATTAAATCCCCATCTTTGGATTCCCCATAAAATTCCACTCCCAATAATGCTCTTCCCCATAAAACCCCACTCCCAATAATGCTCTTCCCCATAAAATCTCACAACCGTTGATTCACCAAGATTAAATCCCAACCACTCTTTATCTTGGCACAGTCAGCCCTAGGATTCAAAAACCTTTGTGTTTTGTATTATATATATATATATATATATATATATATATATATATATATATATAAAGTCGAGTTTCGGGTTCTTCGGGTAACCCGGCACATGAACCCGAGCCAAGTCCGATTTTTTTCGGGTTCAAATATTTTAACCAAAATTCGAGTCTGAATTCGAGTATCTTCAACTCTAACCTAACCCATTAACGAATTTACCCGATTGGACTCGGGTTTAGCTCACCCGAGTTGCACCCCTAGTCTAGTCGCTCATCTATTCTACTACATGACTGGTAGACCGTATCTGTATATACTTGCGACTTACCGTATTTCCATGTTATTTTGGACATTGAACATCTTTCTTTTTCATAGTCTCGAAGAATATTTTCTTATTGTGGAGTAAGTAGGTCCTCAGTTTCAATTTCGAAAAAATCTTTTTGGTCTCTAGAAAGCCCTAATTTTTTTCCCTCTACTTTCCTGTATGGGCCCATTAACAAAATTGGATCTTGGTCACGAGTGTAAGCTCTAGGTTGAGCAATTCCAATAGTTAGAAGTTCTCTTGTATTCACTTTTCTTTTTTTTAAAGGAGAGAATCTGAATCCAACTTGTTGAAGGTGTCCTTTTTCACTTGCACAAGGACAAATTCGACTAATAGAAGAACAAGCTAAATGAATGTAAATTTTGTTTCTTCTTGTATTTGTACAGTCACTTTCTAACTATTCCATATGGAAAATGCTTCATGTACCTCCAAAAATTCATTCCTCCATGTCCCTTCGCCACGTGGTCCTCTTCTATTGGCTCATGTCTTCCCCTAACCAACCTCCCTATTTGCTTGGGTCAATAAGAGAGTACCATGTGGCGGAGGGACATGGAGGAATATAATTTTTGGAGTTACATATAGCATTATTCATTATATATATATATATATATATATATATATATATATATATATATATATATATATATATATATATACTTTGAGTAGGATGGCCTAACCTTTCTTGAACAAAAATATGTATTTTTTTTACTTGCACTTAAACTCAAATTTGTGACATTGATATGTCCCTCTACTTGGTGCCAAAATTGATTGCATCAATCCCAGTCATGGCTCCATTTGTCTAACATTTAGGTCTGATTAAGTATTCTAATTATATATATAAAATCATGACCGACCAAATGGAAGAAAGAGGAGAGAAATGAGAGGGAGGAATGAAAGGAAAAGAAGTCATGACCAATGGGCTTAGGGTCAATGTGAGTTCTCGAGTGCTAAAACGAAACATTTCCAATCAAAGTATGGAGTGCAGACAAGAGACCCATTTGGTACTGATCTCCGCAAGCAAAATAAGCTAAGGCGTGCTATGTTGTATGTTGATTAGATAGTGGACTAGAGCAAAAAGCCACGAGAAGCTTGTCAGGAGCCAGCACAAAGCAGACAAGTGAACTGGACAGTTTTAGTCTCGAGTCCTTTAACTAAGTTTAATTTCTTGTTCAACATCTCTGTTTCTTAGTGAGTTATGCTGTCTGCATCCGTGTTATCTGCCAGCAAGTGGATATGCAAAATTTAATAGATATATTGTAGAACAGAAAGTAACATGTTGGGGTCTGTTCTATTAATGATATGGTCCTACTATGATCTATTCTTATGTTTGCTTGATTCATCATTTATTGAAAGTGGACCCATGTTGTGTTAGTTTAAGTGGTAAATGTGGTAGAAATTTTTACTGGTGTGTAATGTTCAAATTCTATAATTAACTTTACTTTTATCACCATTTCATTGGAAGAACAATTGCAGCTAGGCCCCACATGGACGTGGGTGAAGGCAAAGTTGATGCTTTGATGGCATAATTTGCACTTTGGAGCAAGGCCTTACGTTAGCGAAAGACGTTTTGTTGATGCACTTTGTACTTCATACTTTACACGTACGCATCCTTTGCATCTAGTCCCCATGTAGAAGTGGACATGCACGAAGGCAAAGTGGTGCTTTGATGACACACTTGGCACTTTGGAGCTATGTCCACGTGGACGTGAAAAAAGGCAAAGTGGTGCTTTGATGATGCACATTGCACTTTGGAGCTAGGCCCCACGTGGATGTGGACGTTGGACGCTTTGGTGAAGTAGTTTATACTTCATAACGTAGGCATCAAGAGCACTTGGTAACCAAGCGAGTAGCTATCTAGTAGCTGCTCGATGGTGGCCCAGGTAGCCTCTTACATGCTGATAGTTTTGCTGTGTGGGTAGCTTCATCCAAGGGAGTAGCCTCGCCTTGCGCGTAGCTTCATCCAGGGTGTATCCTTACTACGTGGGTAGCTCTGCCGCGTGGGTAGCTTCATCTAAGGGAGTAGCCTTGCATCACTTGTAAACTTCTGTTATTATTATTATGAAAAAAAAACCAATTTTCAAATACCATTAATTTCTAAAAATGAATTATTTTTATTTGGGTGTTAAATCCTATTAACTTCCTATTGATTCATATTCATCACACCATTCATCTGCTATTTTATGGCCCTTAATGCCTCATTGAAAACCTTTTAATTATATGGGATGGGTCATGGCTCTATATATGTTCCACACATTCTTTTCTTTGAAGAATGAATTGATATGAGAAAAAAGATCAAAATATCATGTCTCTTTCTCTCTTCCTTACCCTAAACACTCCTCTATATTTTGTTCTATTTTCTGGACAAAACTAAATTCGGGTCAATCTCTCCGAGTTGTGTGCGACGACGAAAAATCGGTAGAGCAAAAATTTTACCACTAGGAGCATTCGAAAAAGTCTGCACATAGATCCAGATTAACTCTTAGAGCAGTACTACATGCGCGACTTCTCCGGAGGCCGGTAACTCTTAATTTTTGTTTATTTTGTTTGCAGATTCAAAAGAAGAAAAGAAAATTACTTCTAACAATCTAAGAGTTAATTCCTGGTATGCCCTGTTACTTTTACATTCTGAATATCGATAAGAAAATCATATTACATTCTGATCTATATATACAACTTCATCCAGTATCAAAAGATATGCATTAGTACAAAGACACTTTTTGCTAACCACATTATACATAATACCAGTTTTCTAACAGAAACATGACTTTCTAGTTCTACATTACAATTGGATCATATTTTCTTCCACTATACAATTTTTGTCTCATCCGTACACATAATAAGAAACTTTCAAAGAATCTTCTTAAGGATATGAGCTTTATGAATCATATTGTCTTACAATTTAGTTGCTTCATGTCTCTAATATTTTGCGGTCATATGTGCACTACTTCTTGCAAGGTCTTAAAGGTACAATGTAAGATTGTGGTCCTATACTTTTCTAATATCAGTTTAGACACGATTCTCAAGACAATATTCTTATTTTAGTTCACAAGCTTCCAAGTCCTATGTGTTACTTGTTCCAATTCCCAAAGTATGGACACGGAAACACTAGTATGTATTGGCATCTTTAGTGTATCCTGGAGTACTGTGTTTATGCCGTATCCATGTCCGTTACTTAACACACTGCATGTATTTTAGCTTTAGGAAATGGATGTTCGTTATTTTGATACACATACGATACGTCAACATAGGAATATAAACATGGACACAATATTGATTTGGCATACACTTTGGACTTTGGAGTGTATGTCATAGCAAACACAGATATAACACTGATTTTCAAATCCTGCCCTTACTATATTCTTTGCTACGTATCGCATGATTGCTCAATCTGTATAGTAAAATCTTATATTGTCATGCCCCAGAACCAGAGTACTGGCAAGTAGGGATGGACCAGGCCAGCTGTGTATACCAAAGTACTCCAGTACTCCGAAATAACGTATAAGCTGTATAGACATGGGGGTTACTACTACAATCCAACAGGCAATCCTAGGTCAAGAATCCTAGGTATCTCAATCACAGGCACATATGTAAAGTACAAGAAGTATGATCAACTGGAATATAAAATAGTAAAGCGTCCCAAACTATCATATATCAATGATCATGAAGCTAGTAATATAGAGTGAAGATTAACAAGAGTAATAGTCATACGTGATAAGCTCTAGCTATAGTCTAGAATAATGCAAATCATGTTCTGGCCCGTAGGCTAAATGTCAAGTCCAAAATACGAGATAAACACGTGTTCGGAGGCTAAATGCCACAAAAGAATAATGTACATAACTAGTGGGAGAATGAAATAGAAAACCCACTAAGGTACTTTGGTGCTCCGGGTAGTCACCGTCGAGTAGATGGTACGGAAGATCCTTCGGACTCCTCTATCAGATCTGGCCAAACAAAACCAGTGGGGTCAGACCCCCAATAGCAAGTACCACAAAGGAAGCCAAACTATAAACTAAAACCAGCATACAAATCATAGCAATGGATAGAGACAGAATTAAGTAAAAGCAAATCGAGACTCGTGTGCTACTAATGCACTTATCCCGAGAATAGAAAAGACAATAAGTAAAGCAACATATAGCATAAAGTAAAGGACATGTGACATAATGTAAACTGTGTACTTGTAAGGAAAAGAAAGCATGTGAACATGAAAGATAAACTAGACATGTGAGCATGTTAAGTAGCCGGGACATGTGAGCATGTTATATAACTGGAACATGTGAGCATGTTAGGTAACTGGAGCATATGAGCATATTAGGTCTATATAGAACGACAAATGATAAGATGATTTAGGAACTAATCAGGAACCTAAGTTACAACCCATAAACCAAATAAGGACCGAGGTTGTAACCCTTCTCCTGAACAGAACTTAGTCTCTAATCATTTATCGACAAAAGTAAAGCATAACAATGATGTACTGAAATAAACAAATTCAGACACTACCTAGACAAACTAGACTAGATTGGACTCCATACAACCAATACGGCCAAGCAATGAGTACGGCTTTATACATTAGCTAACTAGGGTTATTACAATCCTAATTACTAACATATGCAAGTTTGAGAAATCCAAGTCCAGTTACCCACCTGCTGCTACCTGAATGATCCAAGCCAAGGATGTAATGGTATATAGTGGATACATCGCCCGGGAGACAAATGTATCCTATAATAGTATGTACATCGTCCGGGAGACAAATATACCCTAAGACATATAATAATGGGTACATCGCCCAGGAGACAAATGTACCCGGTGCAACACTCGACGGTGCACTGGAAGTGTGCTCATCATGACAGATAGCTCCAAATCCCATGAATATATATATAAGACCAAGACCAAAGGGGCAACAGGTAACTGGGAAATCCTCAATGATCTAAGTAATCAAGCTAGTTGTTTAGTCCTTAATATTTTTTTGTTGGATTCTGGGTGTGGCATTTCGCAGAATCCATCCTAGACATGAGACATGCAAGACTGGACGCGAGAATGTGCACCATAACAAGCCACAACAAGAAAATATCATAAACTGGAAGCTAGGAGTGCGCTACGATGAGCCACTATAGGGAGTGTGCCATGACAGGCCACTATCATGTAAGCAAAGAAGGACATGTATCATGAGTGCGCCACGACGGACCACTATCTAGTAAGCAAAGAAGATATGTGAGAAGAGTGCGCCACGACGAGCCACTATCATGTAAGCAAAGAAGGCATAGCAACAATTATCATAGCTTGTAAGAAAGAATCTATCAAAAAGATATATCATGGCATGTGGGAAAGAATAATTAAAGCTAAGTATATTTCATAGAAAAATAATTGAACATGTGCTAGTGTCAAGTGTATATAGGGTGTACAATCATTCTCTAACTATGCAAGATCATCTAATCATATTAAGAAATCTTTATAGTCGAAGAAAATATCAAAAACGAACAAAAACGGACAGAAACGAACAAAAAGGGGCAAAAACAGCCTAAAACGACATACCGGCGGTATACAGCGGTATACCGGCGGTATTTCGGCCTAAAAATAGAAAGTTTCTGGTGCAAAAATCGGTATACCGTCGGTATACTACGGCATACCGTCGGTATACCGATTTTTCAAACAGCAACAAAATTCAAATTTTTGTCAAAACTTCTTTCGGCCATAAAAACTTTATTTTAAATCAAAATTCGGATTTTCAAAAGTCAAAATTGCATAGAATTGAATTCCCTACAACATGGAACTATTAGATTTCACAAATTCAAAGATTTGATAGATCAATACCTCAAAATACTCCAAAAATAGGTCCTCGGGATACCGAAACGGGTTCCGATTTCCACCAAACTAAAAATCTATGGTATACAAACTAGGTAAGGACCTCATATATGTATATGTGACCAAGATCCATGATGGTAATACTAGTATCACTCTTGATACCAAGTTTTCTACTAAGTCAATATTGGGTTTTAACAGAAAATCAAAACCTTGCTTAAACAAATTTTGGAAACATGCATATATACGAGAATCATAAGAAAAACATATTTAACAAAATGAGTTTAGGAAAATTCTAAGTATTTACCACCAAGGAAAATAAAATGACAATAAAAATATTTTTGTTCAAGATTTGGCAAGATGTACTTGCCTAGGTTAAGCTCCAAGCCTAATCTTCTACTCCTCCTCCTAGGGGGGTTAGACACCAAACCCAAGGCCTCAAGGCCAAGCTCTTGGCAAGCTCTAAGGAGGAGAGAAGGGAAGAAGAAATGAAAAGGAGTGAAGAGAATGAAAAGAGAGAGGAGAGAGAAAGTGAAATAGTATATATAGAAAGGGGAATTAATCTTAGCCGTTGGATCATGATCCATGTCAAAATCTAAGTCAATCGTGGCCATCTAAACAAAACCAAATATCCAATGGGTAATAGGGTGCATCTACACTATTCAAAAAATATCTAAACATTATTCATCAAAATATTCAAAACACTATTCACGAAAATATCGAAATACTATTCATGAAAATATCTGAAATCGAAAATATCTAAAATATGAAAAATCTGTATGGACGGTATGCCGTCGGTATACACCGGTATACTGACGGTATGCCGGCCAAGAAGAAAATCTATAAGTTAGAAATTTTTTAAAAGCATTTCGAAAACCAAGAAAAATACGAAATACACTACAAAATACGTATCCGTATATAAATACTGATACTGTGAGACGAGTCTCACAACTCTCCACAACTTAAAAATAAATTTCGTCCTCGGAATTTCCTAAATCTAGTCAAACATGAAAACCAAACCAAAGTGCTAAAAAATCATGACAATCAAAACAAAGCATGGCATGTTGGTGAGATAAAAACAACAGTAATATAAGTAAATGCGTAAGCAATAACACAACCATAATAAAAAAGTGATGGAGGCATATGAATAAATATGTCTTCTGAGTTAGTTGAGTAGGAGCAGGCCTACGCTGACTCCCAAAAATGGATAAGGGTCGTCTCAAAGTAAGTCGGTACCAATGACTTAGTCCAAGACATGACTCTACCCAGGACATATCTTCATAGTCGAGACACGTGATAGATATCATGTATCTCAAGATACGAAGACAGACTAGTAAGATAAAAAACTCGCCTTCACTAACAGAATAAGTCAAGCCAACAGTTGTACTCTTGATATGGGTAAAATACAAGATTGACGATAAGAACCCAAGATATACTGCCACTACCTGGCCTGCTACTGAAGGATAAATCAAAAGAACATAACTGAAAGAAGACCAAGAAGATGGTACCTGAGGCTCCCGAGGTACTACCCTCATGCTGATACTAGAGCTGCCCCTGAGACTGCGCATACAACCGCGCTCTGCGCTGCTTGACCCTCTGAGGTCGTGATGGCAGAGGATACTGTGCCAATGGCTGAACATCTAGTATTAGTCCTAACTGCTCATTCACTGTTGGAGGTGATATTTGAGGCGAGTGAAAGGACTGAGATGGTACATCTGGTGTAGCTGGTTGTCCTCGAGATGTCGGATAGGGGCAAGTGCTAACTGAATGGTCCTCTGCACCACAGCGGAAGCATCGTCTACTGGCCGCCCAATAAACTGATCTGAGATGCCCTATCTTGCCACAATAGGTACATGCTTCTTGTTCTGCCTGATACTACTGCTGCTCTATCTGTTTATGAGCCTGGGTCTGCATATACTGATGAGGCCTCTCCTGCTGGAATGCATAGGACTGCGGCGGTAAAGGCCCCTGAGCTCGCTTCTACTGAACTGGTGCTGGTGCCCCAAACTGTGGAACTACAGACTGGAAGGATGAAGATCCAGCTGAACTCCACCGGGGACAAACCCCTATCATGTGGTCTGGTGATCCGTATGACAAACATAAAAAGTTGGCCCTCCGACAAGTAATATGAGTTTGTCCTCCCCTTCCACAGAAGGAACATACGACTGGTAACTCCTGGTGCTGGTGTGGATAATTATATGATGGTACTGGTGAGGGATGTCGGGGTAAAAAGCCTGACTTGGGTGCATGGTATCTCTTACGACCCTCAGTTCTAGATGTGGTCCTCCTGGCTATATGCTCGTGCTCACGTACTGCCTCTATAGTAGGTCTGGCTCGATATGCTGACCGACTTGATGACTGGTACTGCCTGGCTCCACCTTCTGGCTGCAAGTCCTCGGCTTTAAATACCTCTGGTATTCCTTGTCTACTACGGTCTATCAACATCTGGATACTCTATTGGAGAATGAGATCTCGTTGTTGCTGTGACTCCATGAAGCCTCTGAGAACACCCACCATCTCATGAACAACATTCTCTGGCTGCTCTGGCAGGACTGACACTCCTGGCTGATCAGGTTGAACTGACATTTCTGTCCTCGGGTCAACTCTGAACTCTGCCCCTGAATGTTGAGACTGATCCTCCATAACTGGCCTAACAGAAGATTGTTGACCTGCCATCCGCAAAAACCAAATAAGCTAATCGAAAGGAATAAGAACAGTGCCCTTGAAAGTTGAAGGACACAAGGATCAAATCGAGGGAACATGAAAGATCAACGATCAAGGCAGATATCAGGTCAAAGGATCAGAGATATAGAATAACACGAAGGATATCAATAATAGAGAATTATGACTGAGATATCTAAACATCAGTAACCCCCATATATCTGATAAATCAGACCTGCATGGGCCACCACTAAAACCTATGTCATGCCCCAGAACCAGAGTACTGGCAAGTAGGGACGGACCAGGCCAGCTACGTATACCAAAGTACTCCAGTACTCCGAAATAACGTATAAGCTGTATAGACATGGGGATTACTGCTACAATCCAACAGGCAATCCTAGGTCAAGAATCCTAGGTATCTCAATCACAGGCAAATATGTAAAGTACAAGAAGTATGATCAACTGGAATATAAAATAGTAAAGCGTCCCAAACTATCATATATCAATGATCATGAAGCTAGTAATACAGAATGAAGATTAACAAGAGTAATAGTCATACATGACAAGCTCTAGCTATAGTCTAGAATAATGCAAATCATGTTCTGGCCCGTAGGCTAAATGTCAAGTCCAAAACATGAGCTAAACACGTGCTCGGAGGCTAAACGCCACAAAAGAATAATGTACATAACTAGTGGAAGAATGAAATAGAAAATCCACTAACGTACTATGGTGCTCCGGGTAGTCACCGTCGAGTAGATGGTACGGAAGATCCTTCGGGCTCCTCTATCAGATCTGGCCAAACAAAACCAGTAGGGTCAGACCCCCAATAGCAAGTACCACAAAGGAAGCCAAACTATGAACTAAAACCAGCATACAAATTATAGCAATGGATAGAGACATAATTAAGTAAAAGCAAATCGAGACTCGTGCGCTACCAATGCACTTATCCCGAGAATAGAAAAGACAATAAGTAAAGCAACATGTAGCATAAAGTAAAGGACATGTGACATAATTTAAACTATGTACTTGTAAGAAAAAGGAAGCATATGAACATGAAAGATAAACTAGATGTAACACCCACTTTTCTAAAATAAGGATAATTATGAACTTTTGTATTTTAAATCATTAAAATATTAGATTTTAGTCATGATATGATTTTTGGTTATTTTTAGTTATTTTAAAACTATTTAAAATGGTGATATGTGAATTTGGTGTTTTGATAGTGTAACCTTAGTCATACATGACCTAGAAGACTAATCATGATCATGGAGACCTAATCATGTGTTTAGAATTTCATATTTTTACTTTTTAGCCTAAGAATATTTTGGTCATTTTGACACTTTTGTGAAATTGTAAATTATATGAATTCAATATGTGCTAGTTAATTATTTGAGACTTGACCTAGAAGTTTAGCCTAATCTAGATGTTAGTCATGACCCTAGAGACTAAGTTAGAGGGTTTCAACTAAGTAATCAAATTAGATTAATATCTAGATATTTGTTAGTGGGATATTTTAGGCTAAATGTTAAGAAAGGTTACTTTAATTGTGAGCCTTTAGATTGGCTTGAATTTGTTGGAGAAGCCTTGACCACTCATCATAAACCCTAACCCTAACCTAATGGCAGCCATCAAACACCCCCTCTATAAATACAACACATTAATCCTTTAGCATCATTTTAAAATCATTTTAATTGCCTCTTTTTGTGTTCTTCCCCAATTCCTCCCCAAATATTCAAATCAACTCCAAATTGAGCCTAGTCTTTTGCGTTGGACTCCCCTACATTAGAGGACACCATTAGTGGGTAGCTAGCAAGGATTCGGAGGCTCGGGATCATCGCAAGTTGAAGAGGAGTCCTCATTCAAATAGCTCTAAATTAAGGTTTCACCATCAAAAGGTAAACCCATCAAACCTATTCAAATTCTAGTTTTCTTTCCATGGATGCATTCATTTAGGGTTCCCCTAGGTGTAGCCTAAGTTTGGTAGGAGTTTGTGTCTATTACGTGTCCGTATCGGACACGTATCGGTGTGTAGGAATAGGTGTTCGATGAAATGATTGTTAGAAATAAATATTATTAATTTTAAATTGTGTTTGAACAAATTTGTAGGCCTTTAGGTTCTAATTAATATTAATGAAGACTGAGTCGACTTTCGAGTCGTGTCCATGTCCAAAACGGACACGAACTCACTGTACGACACCCCCGTACACATGCCCTGCTACCCGACCCAAATATCTCTCTGTGAAGGACACGTGGACATGTGAAATTTGACACAGAGGTGGGGGGCATCACTGACAGACCCCCCCTCAAGTTTCACGACCTCTTGTATCGTGTCGGACACGAAAACACTATCACACTGATTTTTTACTGTACTATGCACACGGGAAAATCCGTACTGTTACGCTGTGATTTCTCTCGACACGACTCACTTGGACACGTTTCAGGCACTTGAGTGTGTAGCCCTACTCTGGGCGAACACAGGGACACGTGCACGAGGACACCGGTGTCGTGTGTCGTGTCCTGGGTCGACCGACACACGTGCATGAGGATTTGCTGTATAGTTTACTGATATTTATACTTCTTCTGTTTTTGACACTTCGTGTCTTAATTTCAGGACACGTGGACACCCTCCACATGTGCACACACATGTGGGACACTACTGTACACGTGTTTCCCTAAATTATTTAGGTTTTCCTATGCTAATTGATCTCGATTTCAGGTGTTCTGATACCTGTGGGTTACACCACTGCCCCATTCGTACCCTGACCCAGCCTTTGTGTATATGTTCACTTACCTGTAAATCATTATGTTCAGACACTTTTCATACTCTACAATTTAGCCTACAACAGACCCCTTGTTCAGGTTCTATACAGTTTGTTGTATTTGCATTTGCTATCGAGTGTTGGTTTTGGTTCAGTTCTGGGCTTGGGTATTGAGGGGTTATGCATATGTAAACCTGGGTTCAGTCATTTTTTTATAGTTAGGGTTCAGACCCCTTGGACAGAGTGCTCTGATACAAACATGTATCAGAGCAAATATAGACTTTTACTGCATTACATGGTATGATCTGAAATGCCCAATACAGGTGATGTTTTATTCTGTCCATGTTGTTCACTGCATTCTTGTACAGTTAATATCCTGTGCAGTCAAATAGAATTGGGTACTGTATCAGAGTAAGTATCAGTATAGGCATGTGAGTTAGAATGTTAGTTAGCTTGGTTAGTAGGCTTGGCTCTTACCTGACCTTGCAACAAGGTAGAAGTAGGCCTTACCTGCAGTTGTCAACTGAGCAGAGATCTGGGGACAAGCAGAGGAGTCATTTGGCCTAACTGAAGGGTTTAGAGTAGTATAGGTAAATGTAGAGATTTACCTACTTGAATTTGTGTTCAAGCATAAAACTGAGATCAGGATATTACAAATATGTTAGAAAGATACTCATGAATAGAGATATGAATTTGGTTAGGACATATGGGCATGAGGTATCAGTGGGGTTGGTTAGGCAGAGATTGTGAGTAGTGTATGTTGTTGACTTGAGTGTTAGTTGGGTTTTGGAATGTATGTAGTCATAAGGGTATATATGTATGTTAAACCCTTTTACTTCTAAACTGAAATGAACCCACAAGCTCTCATCAACACACCCACACCCTCCTATCACTGTTAACATCCTACACACACACACACACACACACATGTATTTACCCCACACCCTCCTACCACTGTCTACACATCAACACACACACACCCTCTCACCACATACACACATATATACCCCCTTAACCCTCTCTCTATATCTCTATGTATATATGTATATATGAATATATGTAAAAATGTATGTAGGCATGAATGCATAATGCATATATGTATATATGTAAATATGTGTGTGGGTATGCAATGCATGAATGTATGAGTTGAATAAATGCAAATATAATATGTATGCAAGTATGTATATAAATATGTATTGTAGGTTTGTACATTGTAAAATGGTATATAGACCTAGTGTATAGTTTACCCTATAGGATTGGTTGTTTAGGCTTTAGTTGACTAGCCAAAACCTAGAATGACTTGGTATTGAACACAATAGGCTAGATTGACTAGAGTTTACCTAGATTTGACTAACTTAGACTAGTTGACCTTGTTAACCAAACCCTAAAGTTGACCAATAGTTAACCATTGACCAATTTGACCTTTGATAGCCTAAGTTTGACCAGTTGACCAAGACGGCCTTATTGTTGACCTAGTGTGACTAGATGTTGACTTGGTTTGACCCAGAGTTGACCAAGAGTTGACTTTGACCTAGATTGACCCAAAAATCATGTAGATGCATTGTACACTTCATTTATAACCCCTTTGTATACATCATGACTTGTGTTGCTCTAAATAGGACTCATATATCCCGATACGAACGGTATATTCTCACAGACATTCAGATCGCAGGCGAGTACATTCTCTGATCATTTCATACTTGTCACGACTTATATTCTTGATCTAGATTACTTTACTTGATGCTGTCACATTATCATCACGGATTGGTACTATATGGATCTCTTCTTGGGATGTTATCCCCCTTAGCGGATGCATCAGATACTTCATATCGTGTGTTTCATGTACATCAAGTATACCTTGCTCTTGCGTTATTTATGTACACTCATGTTCTCTCATGTTCTTTCATGTACGCTTATGTACTTTTATGTGCTCTCGTGTACGTTCATGTTTCCTCATGTGTTTTTCGTGTGTAACCAAACATCATGTTCGTAACGTAACTTGACTGGATCCTTGTGTATTGATTGTGGGTAGGGGTGAGTATAAATGGTCATGTGATTTACCCATCATGTTCACTCTGTTACTTTTCATGTTTTATCATGTGCAACACAGCCTTCTTGGCTAGTGTCCCTCATGTTCACTCATGTACATCATGTTCAACCTAAGCCAATTATATGCCATCTCGTACTCTAAATCACTAGTCACTTACAGTTCTTACTTATCATGTATATATTTCCAGTTATAAAATATCTCTCATGTTTTCATGTACATCTTCTTACAGTGTTTCATGTATCTTACTCTATTGCCTGCTTTATATTTCCTGCTATGATATGAACTGCATGAGATGTACCGTGCTTGCTCCCGTCCTGACTGGACCTGCTAAAAATATTACAGATGATACCGAGGACTTCTGCCCAACCTACTATGGAGCCCATCTAGACGATACCTGTGAGTTGGACCCACAGGAGGATCCAGCTCTAGCTGAGGATGTCATCCATACTGCTTAGACTAGATTAGCTAGGCCTTATCTTATTTCTTATGTCATTTGTATTGACTTCAGAGTTGTATTTATTTTCTGGATGTTGTGATGTCGTGTCGTTAGACACTTAGACTTTCCTTCTGTTTGTATATTCCTTTGAGATTTTCATATCTATGATATCGTGCTATTTCTTCCTTAGTTATGATTGAGACTGTATTCTGTATTGTCACCTCCATTCGGAGTGTATATACTGTACAAGTACCTTATATTGTTAGATGTTGTGACCTAGGACAGCGTTCTACCGTCGACACTGCGGCATACGCTGGACGTACCCACTTCTCGTGCCCTTACTCTAGGGTGCGGGTCGTGACACTAGACATGTGAGCATGTTAAGTTGCCAGGACATGTGAGCATGTTAGATAACTGAAACATGTGAGCATGTTAGGTAACTGGAGCATGTGAGCATATTAGGTCTATATAGAACGACAAATGATAAGATGACTTAGGAACTAATCAGGAACCCAAGTTACAACCCGTAAACCAAACAAGGACCGAGGTTGTAACCCTTTTCCTGAACAGAACTTAGTCTCTAATCATTTATCGACACTACAACAAAAAACCCTTTTAATGACGGCTAAAAAGCGTCATTAATGATGAACCATGACGCTTTTTTTTCTTCCAAAGCAACCGTTATGAAAACGGGTGTTATAAATGTTTTTTAAAAGCGTTATAAAAAAACCGTCATGAATAGTTTCTATAAAAGCGTTATGAATAGTTAATATATAGTGCACAATTCAGGACATTTTGAAAGCGTTATGAATAGATAATCTGTATAAGCTCAATGGAGAACATTTATAACACTCAATATTACTGAACTCATCACATTTATAATGCTTAATACTGCAGATTATATATTACTTTCCAAAAACTTCTCAATTCAATTTTAAAACAACAACTTTGAACTATATTCACAAGAAAACATCGAAATGTTATATCACCATCTTCATTACATTATCTCAAAATAGGGTATCCAAATACATATATTTACAACTACTACTTAAATGGATCCTCAAAACAAGTAACTACTTTGGCTTCAACTTGAGCACATCAAAACTGTCAACATCACGTGTAGCAAATTCCACCACTGCAATAATAGTTGCATCTTCATGTGCACCTGAGAAGAAAAATTAATACTAGTTAGCTACAATTCCACCACTGCATCTATAACAAGTATTATCAACACATTAAGATAAGACCAACTTACAAATTTGAAAATAGAGAGAGCTCTATGAGCTAATCTTCGAAAACTTCAATGACTAAGGCATTAAAAACGGTATATCAATGGTTCATGCTTTAAACCTCATCTTCTTAAATTTTAGTTTAACTAAAGGTAGAATTAGAACTACAAATTTTTTTTTCTTAAGTTTGAACAATCAAATTTATTGGATACTTGACCACAAAAGAATTAATAATCACTACAGCTAAATTCTTTCCATAAAAGATGTTAGCTTAGGAGAAAACTTACTAACTGTTCCAGAAGTCAAGCTACACATACTTAGAGAGAAGTAAAATACTTACCGGTAGAGCCATCTTCTTCAATGTACTCATTGCCGAAAATTATTTGAGGCAGTAGAGGACGATTGGATCCAGAGCTAGATTAGAAGCAACAATATTCTGCTTGACCATTTGAAAATATAGTGCCTGGCTGCATTTGTATTCTCCTACCTTACAATTGAAGTTAATAAATTACAACTGAAGTTAATAAATCCAGAGCTAGATTAAGGATATCCTAGAAACTATATTTAACCAATGGCCATGTCCAAGAGGTAGTAGCATCACAAATTTTGTGCTGTAAAACAGATCTGGACCAAAAATTGTTCGTGATACTTGCCTTTAACCATGAAACTGTTCAGCTAAACAACAGTAGTCTACTTTTTATAAAATTAGAACTATAAACAGTAAATACTCATTAACACTCTTCAAGATTGTTCAGTTTTACTGTAGTCTAAAGCAGTACTTGTAATTCATGACAAATAGTCATTTCCTATATAGTTGAAGTAGGCTTCATGAGAGAGCATGCATAACTAATCTATTCGTCCATCGCTTGCAGCTCCTGTGGAAAGAGCGCGGACACGAGGAGGAACCGGCAGGGTTCTAGTCCCCTAACAGTAAGGATGTATAGGTGTGTGTGGGTTGTAATTAAAAAAACTAATATATTCATACATAAAAACATAATATCCCTTGTGAACAACCCTCAACAGCATAAGATGGAGATTGTCCCTTTTATGATTCATTTCATTATCCAATCGTGGCACTGACTATAGTATCTAGTAATATACCCCTAACACTTAAAAGAAGTCACTCTTCCTACAAAATCCACATCCAGAAATGTGCTCCATATGGCTACCCATCTTAATTTGATAACTCTAAGAAAACTTACCTTCCTCCAAGAGGCTCCAATATTCTGGCAAGCTTGCTGGAGTTCCAGACTCAACTCTGGTTTTTCATCTGCAACCACCCTCCAAAATTAGAAAAAACTTGGAGCACGCTGCACAT
Source organism: Iris pallida (assembly GCA_029216955.1). Lineage (NCBI taxonomy): Eukaryota > Viridiplantae > Streptophyta > Magnoliopsida > Asparagales > Iridaceae > Iris > Iris pallida. The sequence continues at coordinate 5,962,852 of JANAVB010022997.1, read as the reverse complement.
TCATACTCATCATATCCATTTAGCCGCTCTATGAAATTGAGAAGTCTAACAAATAACAATTATGCCGAAAAAGTTCACAATAATTTCAGAGTAAATCATGTCTTCCATCTGTCTCCACCCTTCCAAACTATGAAGCCCAATATTCAAATTTGAGACAAGTCATGCTTATCAGCTACTGAATCCCAATTAGCAATCGACACCTTGGTGGGAAGGATGACTCACATTGACATGCAAGTCCATGTAACCACCCATAAACCTGTACATAACCACCCTTTTCCTTCAATTACTTCAAGATCACAGCAGATTCTCCTATATTATTTAAAATATTTTGATGGGATAAAATAATCCACAGTCATTTTGAGAGCACATGTAAACCTAATGATCAACCTGCAATAATTTGAGTTCATAATATTTTTAGCCATAAATATGCTACTACTTTAGATAAAAATCGAAGTTCATAAACAGCAAATACTAATGCACTTAAGAATGTTATTAAGAAGGCATGTCTTAGGTATTCCCCCCATACCATTAATATGCTCTTATAGTTCTAATTAAGAGCCAACAACTAGTAAGTTATGAGTTTGCCAAACAAAATATAGTTTCTAGGATATCCTTAATGTCTGGAAATCTTCATAAACGAACAACAAATGTTATGAAGTTTCATAAGCAATAGATGGAATAAATTAGACAAATGTCTAGAATTAGTTAAGAAGCAAACATATTAACTTTGATTGCATGTAAAGTCCACAACAAGTCAAAAGTCAGAATCAAACCAGTTACCGGTTTTTAAAACACTGCTTTGCACCCTTTCACCGTCCCTGCCATGCTGCTATAGGATCCTCAAATCCTGAAATAACAATTTGAGTGAGGAAATAATTTTTTTTTGAAAAAGAGTGAGGAAATAATTCAATGGTGATATATAAAGACTATTGTTTTTCTTAAAAAGGAATCGAGACATGAACTTTTAGTTACTGAATCTATAATGGTCTACGATGAAATTGGATTTTGTAGAGGATGTTGACAAAAAAGTTAAATATGCATCTCCAATCTTTTTGAACACTATATGACGATCGGTTCAAAAACTCTGCAAATTCAGTAAAAACACACTGTTGCTGAGCAGACCCCAAAAATGTTTCTAACCCTCAGGTTATAATGCAGGTTCCTCAACAAAGCTGCAGTGAAATCTGGGCCGGCAACCCCATGTACGCTCTCTCCGGTGACCCAGGTGGAGGAGACCAAACAGATCCTCCGGCTAGTCCCGATCCTGGCCACCATGTTCATCCCGTGCGCGATGATCGCCCAAACCCACACCCTCTTCGTCAAGCAGGGCACCACCTTAAACCACAGCCCGGGATGCCACTTCCAGGTCCCTCCGGCGAGCCTCGGGGCGTCTATGACGCTCCCCATGCTCCTAACCATCGCGCTCTACGACCGCTGCTTCGTCCGGCTCGCGAGGGCGAGGACCGAGAACCCGAGGGGGATCATGCTGCTCCAGAGGCTCGGGGTCGGGCTCCTCATCCAGGTCGCGACGATGGCCGTGGCGTCCTTGGTCAAGAGGGCCATGCTGGGCGCCATCGCGAGGGGCCGCGGGCTCTCCATATTCGTGTTGCTCCCGCAGTACGTGCTGATGGGGGTGGCCGACGGGTTCTTCATGGCCGGGTGCATGGAGTTCTTCTACGACCAGGCCCCGGAGAGCATGAAGAGCCTGGGGAGCTCCTACTTCCTGACCGCCCACGGCGTGGGCAACTTCCTCAGCAGAGTCCTCCTGTCGGTCGCCGTCTCGGCCCTTTCGGTCGCGGTGGCGGTGGCCTTCGGGGTCGCGTGGGGAATAAAAGGATTTTTAATTTCTTCAAAATTAGGGTTAGGGTTTTAGATTTGGGGGAAAGGAAGGAGAAGAAGAGGAGGAGAGGAGGGTGTAAGGAAGAGGAACTGACCCATGAGGGCTTCGGATCCGAGGCCGGCGCCGGAACCGATGAAGCGACGGAGGTTGCGGACCCACGGCATCGACGACGCCGGAGGTATCTTCTTCTGTCCGTCGATGTGGAGGATTGAAAGAAGGAGGAGGAGAAGATTAGGGTTGGTGAGAGGAGGGAAGAGACGGAGAAGGGGAGTGGAGCTGAGAGGGAAGGAGAAGGGATTTGGAGAGGGAATGAGAAGGGGGCGGGGGCTGGAGCCTCAAAATATTGCGGGGATAGAAAAGATTTTACAGAAAACTTATTACAAGTTTGCCACCGCTCTAAAATATTAATAATGCTTTATTTTATAAACGTTATAAAAAGCCCAAAATTAGCCCAAACCGTCATAGAAAAATGGTATTTCGAACTTTGATAACGCTTAGGTAGCAGGCGTCATCAATACGTCTTATCGAGCGTTATTAATAGGCTTTTTTGTTGTAGTGCGACAAAAGTAAAGCATAACAATGATGTACTGAAATAAACAAATCTAGACACTACCTAGATAAACTAGACTAGACTGGACTCCATACAACTAACACGGCCAAGCAATGAGTACGACTTTATACATTAGCTAACTAGGGTTATCACAATCCTAATTGCTAACATATGCAAGTTTGAGAAATCCAAGTCCAGTTACCCGCCTGCTGCTACCTGAATGATCCAAGCCAAGGATGCAATGGTATATAGTGGATACATCGTCCGGGAGACAAATGTATCCTATAATAGTCGGTACATCGCCCGGAAGACAAATGTATCCTAAGACATATAATAATGGGTACATCGCCCAGGAGACAAATGTACCCGGTGCAATACTCGACGGTGTGCTGGAAGTGTGCTCATCATGACAGATAGCTCAAAATCCCATGAATATATATATAAGACCAAGACCAAAGGGGCAATAGGTAACTGAAAAATCCTCAATGATATAAGTAATCAAGCTAGTTGTTTAGTCCTTAACATTTTTTTATTGGATTCTGGGTGTGGCATTCCGCAGAATCCATCCTAGACATGAGACATGCAAGACTGGACAAAAGCGAGAATGTGCACCATAACAAGCCACAACAAGAAAATATCATAAACTGGAAGCTAGGAGTGTGCTACGACGAGCCACTATAGGGAGTGCGCCATGACAGGCCACTATCATGTAAGCAAAGAAGGACATGTATCATGAGTGCGCCACGACGGACCACTATCTAGTAAGCAAAGAAGACATGTGAGAAGAGTGCACCATGACGGGCCACTATCATGTAAGCAAAGAAGGCATGGCAACAATTATCATAGCTTGTAAGAAAGAATCTATCAAAAAGACATATCATGACATGTGGGAAAGAATAATTAAAGTTAAGTATATTTTATAGAAAAATGATTGAACGTGTGCTAGTGTCAAGTGTATATAGGGTGTACAATCATTCTCTAACTATGCAAGATCATCTAATCATGTTAGAAAATTATTATAGTCGAAGAAAATATCAAAAACGAACAAAAACGGACAGAAACAGACAAAACGGGCAAAAATAGCCTAAAACGACATACCGGCTGTATACAGCGATATACTGGCGGTATTCCGGCCTAAAGATAGAAATTTTCTGGTGCAAAAATCGGTATACCGTCGGTATAATACGGCATACCGTCAGTATACCAATTTTTCTAAGGGCCTATTTGGTTGCACGAAAGTGTATGAAAGTGCGAAAGTGGAAAAACGAAACTTGCGCACGCGATGCGTACGCATAAATTTTGAGTTTCCAAAAGATGTTTGGTTGATGGTTGAAAAATATGAAAGTGGAGGAATAAGGAGTTTCATTGTTTGGATGGTTGTTGAAAGTGGAAAAAAAAGAGTTCTATTGTTTGGATGGTTGTTGAAAGTGGATGTTGGTTGGAGATATATTAAACGAAAACCACTTTTCTCTTTCCACACTTTTCCTTCACTTTCCACCACTTTCACCAAAAAAATGGTGTGGTGAAAGTGAATACAAGTTAGAGGGAATGGGAGGGGACAGGAACTGTAATGTGGTCACATCACCAAAAAAATCACTTCACTTTCAAATGAACCAAACAGCCGAACTTAACCCACTTTCCCTACAAATGCTCAGTTCCTTGCAGTTGCAAGGAACCAAACAGGCCCTAACAGCAACAAAATTCAGATTTTTGCCAAAACTTTTTTCGGCCATAAAAACTTTATTTTAAATCGAAATTCGGATTTTCAAAAGTCAAAATTGCATAGAATTGAATTTCCTACAACATGGAACTATTAGATTTCACAAATTCAAAGATTTGATAGATCAATACCTCAAAATACTCCAAAAATAGGTCCTCGGGATACCGAAACGGGTTCCGATTTTCACCAAACTAAAAATCTATGGTATACAAACTAGGTTAGGACCTCATATATGTATATGTGACCAAGATCCATGATGGTAACACTAGTATCACTCTTGATACCAAATTTTCTACTAAGTCAATATTGAGTTTTAACAGAAAATCAAAACATTGCTTAAACAAATTTTAGAAACATGCATATATACGAGAATCATAAGGAAAACATATTTAACAAAATGAGTTTAGGAAAATTCTAAGTATTTACCACCAAGAAAAATAAAATGACAACAAAAATATTTTTGTTCAAGATTTGGCAAGATATACTTGCCTAGGTTAAGCTCCAAGCCTAATCTTCTACTCTTCCTCCTAGGGGGGTTAGACACCACACCCAAGGCCTCAAGGCCAAGCTCTTGGCAAGCTCCAAGGGGGAGAGAAGGGAAGAAGTAATGAAAAGGAGTGAAGAGAATGAAAAGAGAGAGGAGAGAGAAAGTGAAATGGTATATATAGAATGAGGAATTAATCTTAGCCGTTGGATCATGATCCATGTCAAAATCTAAGTCAATTGTGGCGATCTAAACAAAACCAAATATCCAATGGATAATAGGGTGCATCTACACTATTCAAGAAAATATCTAAATACTATTCATTAAAATATCCAAAACACTATTCACGAAAATATCGGAAATACTATTCACGAAAATATCTGAAATCAAAAATATCTAAAATATAGAAAATCTGTATGTACGGTATGCCGTCGGTATACACCGGTATACTGACGGTATGCCGGCCAGGAAGAAAATCTATAAGTTAGGAAAATTTTTAAAGCATTTCAAAAACCAAGAAAATATGAAATACACTACAAAATACGTATCCGTATATAAATACTGATACTGTGAGACGAGTCTTACATATACTACCTATGACCAAATAAAGTCCTATAAGAAAGGGTATGACCTTGGCTCAGTTAGTGTCTGACCAAAGATTCAGTTTGCCTATGATCGTAGTAGAGAATTAAGTTATCTACGAGTTACTAAGATATCCAAAAAATGTTTAGGAATGGAATTGGTAACGGTTTGATCTATGAATTAAAGCTAGACACTATAGTTATGTTTTTTGGAGGGGATTTTATTATTTTCTCTGAAAACAAATAATATTTTTTTTGCGTTATTGGCTACACATTCTCTCTTCAGTGTCTTTTATTTTGCTCTTCAATTCTGACCGTTTTTACCAATTCATTTAGTGACTACTGAATGACCAAATTATTAGCTATTACTTGATCCTATTAAATGGTCATTGGCTGTTGGTGGTCTTATTAGATTTTAATTCTCATTAAATCCATTTAATTGTTGGTCTGGGGTGTCTATATATATTCATTTTGCCCTGTTGAAAAAGAAAAAAAGATATACATATGAAAACTCATTACTTCCTTCTCATTGCCCCTTGCTCTTTCAGTACTCCTTTTAGGAATGAACTTGGCTAAGATACTTGTTCTCCTAATTATTGCCATGTTTTGCCATTGTGATGGCCGAGTCCTCAAAGGCTTTCACTAAAGAGGTACTATGTGGAGGGATATGGACCAGGAAGCCTCAAGAGCTACCAAAATTTATTATCTTATTGTTTTTTAAATTATTCATTCTGTTCCTTTCAAGTTTTGGCACCATCTTCATCCATGCTAAACGGTATCGGTATCGGCCGACAATACTATGATTTTATTAGACGGATTGTATGTACGTTGTATTAAGCCTCATTTTTTAAATATATATTAATTATTTACATAAGAAAACTGTAACTTTTCATGTAATTATTTTCTTTCATTAAAAGTTCCTAGTAAGAAATCACTTGTATGTACAAGTTATATTGTTCTGGGTCTTGCCATATCCATTTAATTTGTTTTCTGGTTCCTTTGTTGAAGGGGCCAAATTTTTGTGCGACGTGAAAGTAGATCATGTCCATGTATATAATGAGATTTTGCTCCTTACATTTCCTTAGAGAATTAGTTTATTTATATTTCTATATTTTTGTTGTTAACTATTTTATGTAATTTGGTCAAAGTCTTCGATGAACTGATCTACTTTCCATACATATAAACACTAGTCATGACTTGGGTGTTTTGTAATACTAATGCTTTTTTACTTGGCATCTTAGACTTATATTGTATGATGCAGTTTATTTCTTATTTAACTTGGAACTAATGAAGCAAGAAGTATAACTTGTGTTCCAACTTCACTAGTTACCTTGTAGTGAACCCAAGATCTCTCATTCCGATATCAAAATGTCTCAAACTTTCAACCTTTTATTTCTTCATGTTAACATTATTGCTCTTGTTCTTTCTATATACACTTTATTTATTTTCTTATTCCTTTGAAGGAGTCAAACTTTTGATCAAACATAAACACAATCTCATACATGCAAAATGAGTTTGCTTGTTTGTTTATTTACCAATCATTATTTGATAAAAGATTAATTATAGTTTCCCTACCATTCTTTTGTGTAAGTTTTATTCTATTTTGAGTATTCGGCTTCTGATCTGATATGTCTGGTTTGCATGTCTTGTGGCTTATCTTGGATTTTCGATGATGTTTCACTAGGATGATGTTGTTTTAATGTTGGATCATTTCTATATTAAATAAATGATTTTAAATCATACTCAGAACTATGAGTTCAACTAGTGATGGAACAAATTCACATCATATTTTTTGTAGTAGAATTTGAGGTCTACCATTGTCACGACCCGATCCCAACTTGTTGGATCGAACCGAATCATGTCCAGCCTGCACCGTTGTGAGACGGCGGCAGTAAGCTGTTTTATTGCAGGTAATCACAACAACATCTAAACATTTGTCACAACATTAATATACGGGAACTTTAAAACTTTTATTAATCAACAAAATGGAATACATCTGAAATTGAAAGTGCTGAAAGGAAATACTGAATTCAAGTCTAAAAAAATTCTAATAAAAGAAACTCGAAATTAAAACGACAACTAGCTAGAATGGCTATCTCGTCAGCCTCAGGATCTGCGTCCTCCAAGGGGTCTCCGGTAACACAGCAGAATGTGGTACTGGGTCATAGTAGCTATTGTGCTATAGCTCAGCAATCATCAGTGACACCTAAAATATTGGGTCTCCAGTCAGGAGGGAGCAAGTACGAGTATATATCCAATATTTCAAATAATAATAGAAATTTACAATGTTAAACAATTTGAAATATAATATTTTCCTACAATTCTACACGGTAGAAAACAATATAATTTGAGTAGATAATGACTATGACCGACTTGGGTTGTACACTTGTATCCTAGCGATATGATATGGCTTATCCCCGTGTGTAAGAGGGGTAAGCTAATACATTCATTAATTATTTGGGATATTGGTCATAGACACTACACTACTTCCCCAATATCCCGCAATCAATCAATCAATACTCTAGGAGAGAGTTCCGTGTAACAATGTGGTTTAAACATGCAAGATAACAATTACTAATAAAATGCAGAATAATATAACTGTAACTTGCCTCGATTTGTAAGACTGGAGTAGGGGCAAGTTGGTACCGAGGAGGAAGTCAAGTTCGTCTTCGAGATCCTACAGTTGGAGAACTTGACTTAGAACCAATATTGTAGCCATTCTAGGTGTGCTAGTTACAATATCTAGAATTGGTCCTAATTCAGTTTTAAGTTATTAATTATTCCACCGGAAAACATCTAACGTCGCAATTCTATGTTCGTTATTATTTATTTAAAATAAGCTGGCTGTTGATTAATTGGAAAAATGGCAATTACCGGTTAATTTGGCAAAACTTGTATTTTGTAATATTATATATAAAACTACTATTTTTTTTTTAAATGAGAAAAACGTGAATTCTTGTTAAGTTACAAACTTGCAATTTTGCTAATTTATTTACTGTGAGAAAACCTTATTAATTTTCTATATTAAAATAAATACTCATTTTAATAATCTACGCATTTAAAGCCAAAACAATAACTCAGAAAATCAAGAAAAAGCTACGCTACACAATACAGGATCGCAACAAAGAAAATAAAAAACTGGACTTATGCCCTTACATTTATTTACATAAATGAATTTTTAGGAAAAATAATAAATCTCGGGTGAATCCTGAAAGCCGGGAAGCGGTCCATTCAGCAGGCCGAAGTCCTGCACCAAAAATACTAAAAGCAGTACCCGAACTAAAAATAATAATTATAAATAAAGTATAATAATTATATGAGTCTCAGACTTGGTCCAAATGTCATATTATTGGCTGGCGCCTCAACGTACAGGAACCCTGTAGCGTTTGCGCTTCGCCAGGCTCATTCGACCTATAAGATCGTCGCCTAAAAGGTGATACAGAAATCCATAAATCCGAAAGCCGACAAATCCAAAATATAAACGTTTTGCAAAAGTTCGATTTTCAAGTCCCTAATTTTATACGAAAATCTGTTTTAAAAATATTTTCGAAAAATTGGGCATCATCTTCTCTATATCTGGGACAACCCAAAACTGGAAAAATGCGCCGACAACTCCAACAATTATCCCAAACCAGGGAAAACCCAAAAATTAACTTCCAAAACCATTTTTACATAAAAATTAAAATTCACAGAAATCATTTTCGAAGCTTAATCGGAAACCCGAAATAGAATCGAAAATCCCAAAATAAAGTCGGAACACCACAGCACCCAAAAATCTAGAATAACACATTTCGAAAAAATCCGAAATAACCACAGAATAGCACAGAAACGATTTCGGAAACTCCGAAACCATTACGCCACAAAATCGAATTCCCGGGAAGGAATCGGGGACCAATCTCATCATCGACTACGAAAACGGGGACGGGAATACGAAAATATACCTTGGGTTGCTCGGCTAGAGCTCTCAGATGATAATATAGAAAGAAAAACCACGGACAACAGGTTCGAAAACCCCAGGACAGCGCTAGACAGCGCTGTCGGATCAGCGGGGGCGCGGGAGGCTCGCGGGACAGAGGAGAGAACGGACGGAACAGCAGCACAGAGCTGCGGGGTCGCCGGGAGGCGGACACGGGGCGTTGGCTGGCGCTGAGTTGGGCGGAGGCGCTGGTCTCGGGGCGGCCGGAAGGGCACATGCGCGGGAGACTGGCGCCGGCGAGAGCTGGCCGCGAGGGGAGCTGTGGTGCGGAGTGGGGTCGGGATCCGGCCGGCATGGGCGGCCCAGGGGCGCGCGGGCGCGGGTCCGGCAGGGGGAAGCCGGGGAAGCGGCACCGGAGGGGGCGGCCCGGCTGGGGTCGCGAATTTGGCGTACGGGGAGCTGCCGGGGTCGAGGGCGCGGGCTGGAGTTGGGCCGAGCGGAAAGGGCTCTGGAGGGGGATATGATAGTGAGAGGGAGAGGAGAAAGTGATGGGTTGGTTTCAAATGAAGGGAGTTTATGTGCTGGTGGTGGGAGTGTGTTGGTGGGGTGTGGGCTTTAATATGGGAAGTGGGATTAGTGGTGTTAGTGGGGTGTGTGTACGTGAGGAAAATGAGGAGTTGGAGAATAGGGGTGCTGAAGAATAGGGGTGCTAGCTTGGTCGTGGGAGAACAAGCCAGTTGGTTTTTTTAATAATAATTAATAATAGATATTTAACTAGGATTTCAAAAGAAGTAAGGAATTGGTTCGGATCGGGATCGGGTTTCGGGAAACCGAACCGGGTTCGAGCTCGAGTCAGACTTTGGTCACGTGATCGGGACAGGGACAATAAAAATCAATGATAATTTTAAAATAAATTTTTTTTCCGACTAATAAATAATAATAATAATAATTACTAAAATTATACTACAAATCCAGAAATCTGGATTTCACAATCTTTCCTCCTTAGGAAATTTCGTCCTCGAAATTCAGAGGGTACTACTAGGAGAATGATCAAAATCTCTACATGTAGACCAAAGCTTCCTTTACTGTCTCTTAGTAATGTTGACAACCTCTAGATAGTCTAATTTGATCAATTCATGCACTTCTTTCGAATCAACAGTCTTCCCTCCTTAGAAACACAGTCATAGCCCATAATTAAAATTTTGCTTCTATTTCTGAATTATCAGCCACCGGAATGGTTGTGCGAACTTACTCTTTGCATCCGTACCTATAACCTTCGGGCAGGATCTAAACTTCTTCATCTTGCTAGTCGATTCGATATCTACTAAGCGATGTAATTCCATATTGCTTGCAACGTACGCTCCATCAATTACTTGTACGTCATAATTACTAGCTCTTATCATCATCACCCTTGATCCTCTACGGCTCCTCCCATCCTGTCATAACTTATTTTCCCAAATCATAAAATTCAAAATCATCACCTTCTTTCATTCACCAAATCCAATACCCAAGTACTAATATGCTCCACTAATGATTCATTCCTAAATGAACCACAATTTATAATTCTCTCTAGACTAACTTGCTTTTGTGCCTTGCCATGCTACCCTTTGGTACCCTTGGCTATCTAATCTCATTAGAATAAAATCGATCCCCTAAGTATGCTTTTATCAGATTAATACAATAAGGTTGCTAGGTGACTATCTAGGTTTTTCCCACATATAACTATCAACCAACTTTATATAGCTGCAAAAATATATAACTACCCACAAAAAAATATGCAACACCCTAAAAATGGAACCTTGAAAGGAATTGAGCTAATAGAGATTGATATGGTCCTAATAAGTTCTAGGGAAAATCAAATAGAATTTTATAGGAAATCTTTTCTTTCTGGTTGTGATAAGAGATTTCTGGAAATGGAGACAACCGCTAGAAATGTAAATACTCTAATCAGGCAAAAGTCAGAATGATTTGATGGTGCAAAAGACAACCATGGTATGAATATAGTCTGAATAATATTCGAAAACCAAATATGTTTGAAGTCACTTTGTCTCAAATTCATGCCTCGCCAGAGTGCACCTGACTGCAGTAAATTTTTGACCCAATAACTTGAATAATTTTAGGTTACTGAGTAATCTTTCAACTTTATCCATTTCATGGCTAAGCAACATAGAAGATCAACATGATGCATTTAGGACAGTCACAATAATATCCGGAACCTATGAACACCCGAAATCACTTTAACTTTAGAGTCTTTTGCCTCGCTAGTGCGCAATTGGCTGCAGTAAACTCGCAGTTTCCATAATTCAGACAATTGACTATAACGCAATGTGCGAAGTCATATTAGGTCACGAAATATTTTCCCAAACTTTGTCCATAAGAATTTTAAAGGAGTTTCCGAAAAATTTAAACGAGTTCTAAGGTTCTAATCATGATAAGAAAAGATGTAGGTATATGTTCTTCTGGTTTTAAGAAAATTTATCAGGATAAATATGTGTTCCAGTAGCTCTTGAGATTTAAGAGATTTAATTTTGAAGAAATTGATCAAACTTGAGTATGACTAATTGAGTTGGACACAGGATAAGGTAGAAGAATCAGAGCTTTGAGTTGAGTTGAAGAAGCCAATGAGAATATTTCCAACAAATCACTTAAAGGATACAGACGTTTACCAAAATTATTTGGAGAAATAATTTCTTATCCAAGAAAAGTTTTGAGAATGTGATGGGTAAGTAGGGTTGACACAAAAGAAGTATGTCTTTATGGATTCAAGGACGTCAGGTTAAAATGGTTTAGTAAAGCCAACAAGGGGATGGTTCAACAATTTAAAAGTTTTTTAATAATTTAAAGAAGATTTAATAATAGGATGGAATCAATTCTCTGACCGTTCGTACTTTACGATACTCAAGCATTGAGTTTTAAAAACTGTCTAGGCCTTGAATTGATCAAGAAGTTGTATAGAGAGTGTAGGGTTTCAGGTTGAGTGGAGGGGATCAAAATAAAATATTTGGAATAACCTAGGAGATAACAATCTGTATTGAAAGTATTTTTGAAAATATCATTTAGGGAAATAATGAACTAACTAAGCTGAACCAATTCTTTTGGTAATAATTAACCTTGAGGCTTTATAGTTCCAGAAGAATTTGGTTTAGGATTAGTTCCGAGAAAGTCAATTAAAATGAGGTTAAGGCGAATGGTTGGATACGCTAGTCGTAGAAGTACTCGGATAGATAAGGGTTTATTAGAATTAGAAACTTTAGATAGCGAACGAGTCTGGATTCCAAATAAAGATAGAGAAATAAGATTTGATCGACTAGTGGAGAAATTTAAAAAAAATAGGTTTGCTGACGAAGGAGATTGAAGAGTTCTAATATTGGTCCATAAATAGCGAAAAATATAGATCCTAAGGGATGCTAAAAATCTGTTAAAGATATGGGAAGAAAATAATTCCCGAAAATCATGGGACGCTAAAAGATACAAAAATCTAGAAAATAAAATATGTAGTAACATATACCATCATACAGTCGGCCTAAACTGGTTAAGGTCAAAATTCACTCCTTATGTCATTATCACTCCCAATTGTTATAAGTACCAACTAATATCTGGGTATTTCAAAATTCTATTCTTCCAATTCTTAATCACCAATATATCCTTGATAAATACCGCCTTACATACCTTCTCATTAAGATTACAATTTTCAGAAATTGTATCGTAGGAAAAAGACTTTGGGAAAGATATCTACCATAAAGGTGTAACCAAGGATTTTATTCATATTAGAAAATTACAGCAAGACTCTCATGATTATTCTAAGGACATCCTGTTACAACTTCTTATAACAATAGATAATGCTACTCAGCAGTTCTAGGTACTAGTCTTCATGGCTCTGGCTCTTGCACGAGCAGTCTCCAACTGCTTCATCTTCTTCTATGATCCTCGAGTCTGCATCATGCCTTTCTGCAGTGGGTGTAGGAAGCAAGGTCTGCTCGATAGGAAGAGAGTCCCTAGGTTGCGGCGTAGTAGGTGTTGCTAGGATAGGTGCTCTGGTACGATGGAAAGATAAGAGGCAGTCCTTTACCCGATGTTCAGCGGATCCATATACCAAACATTGTCCCAATCTCTTGCGGCAACTAATGGCTAGATGACCAGGCCTCTTACAGTAGGCACAGGCCAATAGCTTCTTACGACATGACTGCCGAGAAGTAGAGTACTTGATGGGACCCAAATATCTTCTAGATTCAGGGGTATCCCTCCTAGGACGAGGTTCCGCACCAACTCGATTTAAGATAGCTAAGGCTACGTCATTGACATCCTTCATAACATCTCTCGTGATATCAATCTGTTTCTGCTGGGCCTCGGCTTGGGCCTTCTGGGACTCCAGGATTCCTTGAAATAAGGCAACCATTTGGGAGGTGTCTGCTGGTACTGGTGGGGCGACATGAGTAACTATCATAACAGGAGATGGTGAAATTGCCGTTGGTGGAATAGGTTCGGCTGTAGTATGAGCTGTGCTGGGGACTTGTGCAGCAGAGGGGGAATTGATGAGTTGCAAAGGAGAACGGTTGGAACGGGCTTGAGAAAGAGGGGTGTGATCAGGAGATAACACCTTGTCATCAGCAGGACTAGAACGGGTTGTCTTTCCTCTAGTCATAGTCTGAAAGGTTTAGGAGGCAAAGATAAGCAAGGTAGCCTACCAGTCTATAACAACAAAAAATATTTATTTATAATATAATTCGGTCCTATGTTGTGACAAATTAATGTTCTAGTGTTCTAAATGTTCTAGAGGTGTTCTCCTAAGTTGTTGCTGGGAGAAGGACCTGCATGGGCCACCACTAAAAATATGTCACGACCCGATGCCAACTTGTTGGGTCGAACCGGATCATGCCCAGCCTGCACCGTTGTGAGACGGCGGCAGTAAGCTGTTTTATTGCAGGTAATCACAACAACATCTAAATATTTGTCACAACATTAATATACGGGAACTTTAAAACTTTTATTAATCAACAAAATGGAATACATCTGAAATTGAAAGTGCTGAAAGGAAATACTGAATTCAAGTCTAAAAAAATTCCAATAAAAGAAACTCGAAATTAAAACGACAACTAGCTAGAATGGCTGTCTCGTCAGCCTCCGGATCTGCGTCCTCCAAGGGGTCTCCGGTAACACAGCAGAATATGGTACTGGGTCATAGTAGCTATTGTGCTATAGCTCAGCAATCATCACTGACACCTAAAATATTAGGTCTCCAGTCAGGAGGGAGCAAGTACAAGTATATATCCAACATTTCAAATAATAATAGAAATTTGCAATATTAAATAATTTGAAATACAATATTTTCCTACAATTCTATACGGTAGAAAACAATATGATTTGAGTAGATAATGACTATGACCGGCTTGGGTTGTACACTTGTATCCTAGCCATACGATATGGCTTATCCCCGTGTGTAAGAGGGGTAAGCTAATACATTCATTAATTATTTGGGGTATTGGTCATAGACACTACACTACTTCCCCTATATCCCGCAATCAATCAATCAATACTCTAGGAGAGAGTTCCGTGTAACAATGTGGTTTAAACATACAAGATAACAATTACTAATAAAAATACAGAATAATATAACCGTAACTTGCCTCGATTTGTAAGACTGGAGTAGGGGCAAGTTGGTACCGAGGAGGAAGTCAAGTTTGTCTTCGAGATCCTACAGTTGGAGAACTTGACTTAGAACCAATATTGTAGCCATTCTAGGTGTGCTAGTTACAATATCTTGAATTGGTCCTAATTCAGTTTTAAGTTATTAATTATTCCACCGAAAAACATCTAACGTCGCAATTCTACGTTCGTTATTATTTATTTAAAATAAGCTGGTTATTGATTAATTGGAAAAATGGCAATTACCGGTTAATTTGGCAAAACTTGTATTTTGTAATATTATATATAAAACTACTATTTTTCTTTTAAATGAGAAAAACGTGAATTATTGTTAAGTTACAAACTTACAATTTTGCTAATTTATTTACTGTGAGAAAACCTTATTAATTTTCTATATTAAAATAAATACTCATTTTAATAATCTACGCGTTTAAAGCCAAAACAATGACTCAGAAAATCAAGAAAAAGCTACGCTACACAATACAGGGTCGCAGCAAAGAACATAGAAAACTGGACTTATGCCCTTACATTTATTTACATAAATGAATTTTTAGGAAAAATAATAAATCTCGGGTGAATCCTGAACGCCGGGAAGCGGTCCATTCAGCAGGCCGAAGCCCTGCACCAAAAATACTAAAAGCAGTATCCGAACTAAAAATAATAATTATAAATAAAGGATAATAATTATATGAGTCTCAGACTTGGTCCAAATGTCATATTATTGGCTGGCGCCTCAACGTACAGGAACCCTGTAGGGTTTGCGCTTCGCCAGGCTCATTCGACCAATAAGATCGTCGCCTAAAAGGTGATACAGAAATCCATAAATCCGAAAGCCGACAAATCCAAAATATAAACGTTTTGAAAAAGTTCGATTTTCAAGTCCCTAATTTTATACGAAAATCCGTTTTAAAAATATTTCCGAAAAATTGGGCAGCATCTCCTCTATATCTGGGACAACCCAAAACTGAAAAAATACGCCGACAACTCCAACAATTATCCTAAACCAGGGAAAACCCAAAAATTAACTTCCAAAACCATTTTTTACATAAAAATTAAAATTCACATAAATCATTTTCGAAGCTTAATCGGAAACCCGAAATAGAATCGAAAATCCCAAAATGAAGTCGGAACACCACAGCACCCAAAAATCCAGAATAACACATTTCGGAAAAATCCGAAATAACCACAGAACAGTACAGAAACGATTTCGGAAACTCCGAAACCATTACGCCCACAAAACCGAATTCTCGGGAAGGAATCGGGGACCAATCTCATCATCGACTACGGAAACGGGGACGGGAATAGGAAAATATACCTTGGGTTGTTCGGCTAGAGCTCTCAGATGATAATATAGAAAAAAAAAACCATGGACAGCAGGTTCGAAAACCCCGGGACAGCGCTGGACAGCGCTGTCGGATCAGCGGGGGCGCGGGAGGTTCGCGGGACAGAGGAGAGAACGGACGGAACAACAGCACAAAGTTGCGGGGTCGCCGGGAGGCGGACACGGGGCGTTGGCCGGTGCTGAGCTGGGCGGAGGCGCTGGTCTCGGGGCGGCCAGAAGGGCACAGGCGCGGGAGACTGGCGCCGGCGAGAGCTGGCCGCGAGGGGCGCTGCGGTGCGGAGTGGGGTCGGGATCCGGCCGGCGTGGGCGGCCCAGGGGCGTGCGGGCGCGGGTCCGGCAGGGGGAAGTCGGGGAAGCGGCGCCGGAGGTGGCGGCCTGGCGGGGGTCGCAGATTTGGCGCACGGGGAGCTGTCGGGGTCGAGGGCACGGGCTGGAGTTGGGCCGAGCGGGAAGGGCTCTGGAGGGGGATAGGAGAGTGAGAGGGAGAGGAGAAAGTGATGGGTTGGTTTCAAATGAAGGGAGTTTATGTGCTGGTGGTGGCAATGTGTTGGTGGGGTGTGGGCTTTAATATGGGAAGTGGGATTAGTGGTGTTGGTGGGGTGTGTGTACGTGAGGAAAAGGAGGAGTTGGAGAATAGGGGTACTGAAGAATAGGGGTACTGGCTTGGTCGTGGGAGACCAAGCCAGTTGGTTTTTTTTTAATAATAATTAATAATAGATATTTAACTAGGATTTCAAAAGAAGTAAGGAATTAGTTCGGATTGGGATCGGGTTTCGGGAAACCGAACCGGGTTCGAGCTCGGGTCAGACTCTGGTCACGGGATCGGGGCAGGGACACAATAAAAAATCAATGATAATTTTAAAATAATATTTTTTTCCGACTAATAAATAATAATAATAATAATAACTAAAATTACACTACAAATCCAAAAATCTGGATTTCACAACCATCCTTTTTCTTTTATATGTAGTTTATGATATTTGTCATCCGTGACAATATATTTTGCATACATTTGGTCTAATTGATTTTATTTTGATCTAAATTTTTTTGACCAAAAATATTGTGGTTTGTTAGAATTAAATACAAGAATCAGAAATATTTTTGTATGCTGAAATTTATTGACAATTAGACAAAGTAACCACAAGTTTTACTTACCTGAAGATTAGTAAAATTTATTTTCTTGAAATCGAGTTGTTAGAAATTTTTATCCTTTTCGGACATGATTCTTGTAAAGTTATTTCTTCAAGTTAGAATATATATTAGAGATTGTGACGTGCTAGGAAAGGCTCAAACATGCTAAGGGTGACGGCATGTAAAACAAAATTTATTTGCTCAAATGTTATGCTTTATAAATTACATTTTCCAAATTTTTGGATATTAATGGTTATTTAGCAAGAATAATAGAACTATCTCAATACAATATGATATATTCTTTTGAATTGCTATTACTAAGCCGAAATCAAGACTAGAAGTACAAAAGTGCTCCGATCAATTGGAAAAATAATTTTCATATGTACAACATACATTTTCTAGTTGTTTTTATTTCTAATTTTAATTAAAAAAATACATTGTTAAAATCTATGAGCCAATTATCTTGGTCTATACACATGGTTCTATATATTGTTGTATAAATGTGATATTCTTCGCATGTTAGTGTGAACCATAAATGACTATATTATCACAATATTAGAATTTTTAGTCGGAAAGAAATCACAATATTGTTTGGTCACAATATTTAGACAAACTTTGTTTTGCTTATATTTCGTGACGCTATATATAATTCTTTGATTCATTCAAACAATTTTATCACAAGAAAATAGTTAGTGAAATTGTAAATTTCTTTAAATCTAAGTTTTAAAAGTTGAGATTATTTTGGGTACAATCCGAAAGGGTCCTTCTGTCAACTGGACGTAAATAGATCTAAGCGACACGGTACTTAATCGTCTCCTTGTGGATCTTCGCTAGTTGAGAACCGGCCCCTACAGCTGACCCAAATTAATCAACACTTGATAAACTAAATATTTTCTAAAGTTGATTAGCAAAATTATTTAAACTATTATTCTAGTACTTTAGACTGTTATTTTTGCAAATATGGCTAGTAAAGATAAATCTTTAGAGCCAAGACTAAAAGCTACCGTGTCTTACTTTAAGAGGTGATAGACTCATATACATTTTGGCTCACTATCTTAGGGCTTATATTAGTAATTAGTGGAATCACACAATTTGATTCTGATGACACAGAATATGATTTAAGGGTAACCCAAATATCTGGCTTAGTCAAATCGAAAATTCCTAAGGAAATGGACTACTATTGGTTTCATATAATTCTTAAGTGTTTTTCTGAATTATTATATGAAATTTTCTTCGAATATAAAGACACTAAAAATCACTAAAATTGAGTGTAAGGTTTCATATGAGGAACAACTTTGATACTCATAAGTTGATAGGTCCACATGACAAACTATCATAGCTAGGAGTATCAAAGAATTTAAAACTGTATATTTAAACATAGCTAGTACTAAAGCTACGTGGATCAGATATCTTACTATATATATATATATATATATATATATATATATATATATATATATATATATATATATATATATATATATCAAATAGATCCAGGCCTAAATTTTACTCTTGCTATGACTTCATGAAGTATTGAATAGATTAAGCATCTTACACATACATGATATACATATTTCTGTACATGTTATTTTTATAAATTATGCTAGAGAACTACTAAAGCATGATCTTGTGAATTCTAAGATGAACATCTACTTACAACTGCATTTCAAGACATTAAAATAGCCTAAAAGGCAAAAATATGGTTCTTGACTGTAAAAGTCATAAAGAACTTTACAGACCTCTTGATGAAGAGTCCGTTTACTCTTGATGAAGAATTTGTCTAAGAAATTAATCATAGAATCATTGAGGGGGTGGGGTTAAGCCCATAAGTTAGTCACCAGCAGTGGCAACCCAACCGAGTCTGACTAAAGATCCAAGAAGCCGGTTCAATGGATAGAAATAAGCTGGACTTAGGTGACTATAATAAAACACTGACCCAGAGATTAAATTCTCTTAAACTAATGCCCAAGAGGTTGTACAATGTCGTATATGTATACCACATCCCAATGGTGATAAGTGTTCCGGTGTGATGTGGTTAGGATGAGTTTTAACTCTTAATAGGTCCAAGCATGATATGCAGGGTTGACTCCCATCACCAACCTTTGAGGACCTACATATATAAGAGGTCATGAAGGCCGCGACTATAGGATATGGCGATCGTAGACAACTCTCATGAATATAAAATTTTTGCATGGCCAATCAAATGCGCCACCCGACAGACCCAAGAACCTCTAGCGTATTATGTGTGTCATTTTCTGAATCTGATTCAAGAAGTCTGATTCAAGGCATAGTCCTCAAACACTTATTCAGACAAAGATAATAGTTACTACGTGAGATTCGAGGCTGTAGCCCATCTCATCTATGTATAGTATTCACTTGCCCATAAATTCTGTACTTCGATTTTTTTGAATATTGTTATATTTGTTTTTGTTTTAGAAACTTGATTTTTTTAGGGGGATTGCTATTATTATTATGAAAAAATCAATTTTCAAATACCATTAATTTCTAATAAATGGATTATTTTTATTTGGGTGTTAAATCCTATTAATTTCCTATTGATTCATATTCATCACACCATTCATCTACTATTTTATGGCTCTTAATACCTCATTGAAAACCTTTTGAGAAATTTTGACTTATCTCCCACTTGATTTATCCCAATTTAAGGTACACCCCATAGTTTTGCAAAAATGTATAGTACCTTCCATTTTGGACGTAAACCGTCAAAAAAATTTAGACCAAAATGCCCTTGGCAAAAATGTATAGTACCCCCCCAAATGCGCCACTCCCCTCCCTGCCTCTGCCGTCGCCGCTCCCGCCGTTCCCTCCCTCCCCGCCTCCGCCTTTACCGCCGTTGCCGCTGCTGCCGCCGCTACTGCTGCCGCCGCCGCCACCGCCGGAGGCGGGGAGGGTGGGAGCGGAGGCGGGGGAGGGGGGGGGAGCGGCGGGAGGAAAAGAGAAAAGAAGAAAGAGTAAGGAGCAAGGGCAGTTTGGTCAAAAATATTGACGATTTTCGTCCAAAATGGGGGATACTATACATTTTTACAAAACTGTGGGGTGCAACTTGAATTGGGACAAATCAAGTAGGGGGTAAGTCAAAATTTCTCAAACCTTTTAATTATATGAGATATGGGTATCATGGCTCTATATACGTTCCATACATTCTTTTCTTTGGCGAATGAATTGATATGAGGAAAAAGATCAAAAGATCATGTCGCTTTCTCTCTTCCTTACCCTAAACACTCATCTATATTTTGTTCTATTTTCTGGAAAAATCTAAGTTCGGGTCAATCTTTTCGAGTTGTGTGCGACGACGGAAAACCGGTAGAGCGGAAGTTTTGCCACTAGGAGCATTCGAAAAAGTTTGCACATAGATCCGGATTAACTTTTAGGACAGTGCTACGTGCACGACTTTTCTGGAGGCCGATAACTTTTAAATTTTATTTATTTTGTTTGCAGATTTCAAAAGGAGAAAAGAAAATTATTTCTAACAACGCAAGTAGCTATGCTGCAAACGTAACGTAGATAGCTCTGCCACGTGGGTAGTGCTTTATCCACACGGGTGACTATTTAGTTTTGGGTTTTTTTAGGGGCACCACCACTTTTACTAGAGGGCAGCCCAATTTTTTTTTGAAAAAATTACAAGTTTGCCATAGGTTTTTTTTACTAGGGGCAGCCCATAATTTACTATAAAACCCAATGTTGTTTTATTTCTTCTCTCTTTCTTCCTCTATTACTTCTCTTCCTCCACTCTTCCTCCACTCTTTTTTCTCCTCCTCATAAAACCCTAGAATTAACCTAACCTAGGTGAAATTGTCCCCCCATCTAAATTTGTTAAAGAATTAACCCTTCACTTCTCCCATTTATTTGTAAATCGTCGAATTTATTTTTGTGTAATGTTTTAACCTAAATTTTACATATAAAAGTTGAATTTTGTGTTTAATGTAGAAAGAAATAGAAAATGGAACAACCCGGACCATCAAATGCTGGAAACTCTCCCACAAGATCCAAAGAACACTTTGATGCATCGGAAGGCCTCTTGGTAACTAAACTTTAACTTTTTTTCGGATGAAAAATCGAATTTTGACACAGAGGACTGCCACTTATCTGGCAGTCACTCTCTTGGATTTGGACTGCCACATATGTGGCAGTCCTTTAGATGTGAGGAACTGCCACATATGTGGCAGTCCTATGATCCCAACTGCCTGCGCGAGAAACTCACTTACATGGAAAATGTTACAGAGCAATGATCCCAACTGCCTGCGCGAGAAAACACTAGACTCCACTTTTAGGACGGTGGTCCCGCATTTGAATGATCCAAATTGAGTTCAATACTTCAACACAATTGAAATATCAAGAAACTCATGTAAACTAAAAAATAAAATAGACAAATAAATTCCTACCTATTCACCAAGTAATCAAAAACTGAAAGGCCCTTGAGAACTAATAAACTGTTAATTTCGGAGAACTCAAAGCACAGTACACAAGAAATATGAAAATCTCATGATTCACATGCTAACTACTTCAGAAAATCTCATGATTCACATGCTAATTTGGGACAACTCAAAGCACAGTACACAATAAAATAGACTATATGATTCTCACCACTCGATTTTTTCAGGTTCCATGCTAACTACTTCAGCAAAACCAGCAAGTGCTCCCTGTGGATCAGGACTGCCACACTCAGGGCAGTCCTTCACATGTGTTGGACTGCCCTGGGTGTGGCAGTCCTAGATGAAATATTCTGTGATCAAGTCATAGAACAATTCATCTAGGACTGCCACACCCAGGGCAGTCCTTCACATGTGTTGGACTGCCCTGGGTGTGGCAGTCCTAGATGAAATGTTCTGTGATCAAGTCACAGAACAATTCATCTAGGACTGCCACACCCAGGGCAGTCCAGTACATGTGAAGGACTGCCCTGAGTGTGGCAGTCCTAGATGAATTGTTCTGTGACGAACATTTCAACACAAGTATCCAACACATATCCAACACAAGTATCCAACACATATCCAACACAAGTCCAACACAAGTATCCAACACATATTCAACACAAGTATCCAACACATATCCAACACAAGTATCCAACACATATCCAACACAAGTCCAACACAAGTATCCAACACATATTCAACACAAGTATCCAACACAAGTATTCAACACATATCCAACACATATTCAACACAAGTATCCAACACAAGTATTCAACACATATCCAACACATATTCAACACAAGTATCCAACACATATCCAACAGAAGTATTTCAACACAAGTATCCAACACATAACCAACACAAGTATTTCAACACAAGTATCCAACAACATGTTTGACACCCAAAAATACCAACATCCAAAAATATTTCAACACAAGGATCCAACAATTCATCGACGACAAGGTTGAGTTCCCTTCCATATTGCATATACAATATGGTTCTCAAAAGAAGCCAACATTGAGCAACCTGGCGGCCGGACATGCGGCTCAGAAGGACCGGCCTCCTCAGATGGAGCAGAACCAGCTTGACGTGGTGGTAGGAGTTGGCTAATTGGCACGTCGTCGTCATCACTGGATGAAGGAGAAGGAGTACGAGCTCGTTGCTTCGACCGAGCTTGTGCAACCGGTGGGGGTCTCCGTGTTCCAGTCCGACCTTGGCGCTCCGGTTCGGAAATTGTAATCGGACGCTCAAGAGGACGTTCCGCGCGTTCCTTCCGCTTTGACGCGGTGGGGATAGAGAGAGGAAATGATGAAATGGGAAGGAAATGTGAGTTTGGGGGGTTGGGCTGTCCCCTAGTAAAATCTCCACCAAATGGGCTGCCTCCTAAGTAAGGGCTGCCCCCTAGTAAATGTGGTGGTGCCCCTAAAAAAAAACTAGTTTTGGAACTGAACACGTCCGGGAGTCACTCCTCCTTTTGGACCGCTATTTATGGCCAGTTGTGAGGATGGTTGTAACTGACCTTGAGTGGGTCTTCTCACCATCTCTTGGTAGCGAGGAGTAAGACAAGTCAGAATAGACTTAAAACAAATTCTGAAGAGAAAATCTCTAAAAGCAGTCTAGTACTTTTGTTCCGATGGCCTTTGCTCTAGCATGTCAGTACTTTGTTCGACGATGGGCGGTGACATACAAAATCATTCCAAAAGTTATGTTGCATTTATTTGCAACCGAGAGTTGTTGGTTCTTGAGAGTGGGTCAACGGAAAAATATCAAATCTCGCTTTGAATACGGTGGTTTTGTCCACCCAGCAGTTCGTTCTTTAGCAATTTTTTTGCTCTCTTGTTTTTTTCTTCTAATTTATTAGCAATCGTCCAGCGAATTGTTCTTCTCAAATTTCTTTGGGCGAGTTGTTACTTGCTTTCGTAGATCCATTTCTTATAGGAGTTGTATAGGAGATATTTCTCCAAGATAACTTTACTTGCAGGTCCTTATTGACATTGCAGTTCATGTTAATAACACTGCAGTAGCATCTATAGGAAACCCATAGTTTGATGGAAAGATTCACATATTTGGACATATTTTTCCCTTTGGCATCTAGTGATCCAACAGTGAGAATAGCTTCCAAAGTAAGTATCAGGGACCTACTAGTGATTCTTGAAGCCTTCATTCCCAAGCTAAGGACTAAATAGACAAAAGCAAGGAGGAATATCTAGTTTGTTGTCAACGATATATAACATAGCTTGTGGTTGTCTCTTCAACCTTCATTAACAAGGACATCTTTCTCTAATCTCTATCCACATAAAGCGATTCCAATTTGAGAATCTTAATGATCTGGACCTATGTATACACAACAATTGATCGAGGAGAACGCATAAAGTAAATCTTTTTGTTGTTAAAATTTTGAAATCTTGCTCGAGTGAAGGCATGTTGACATCACTTTGGAAGGCCCGCTCTAAGGTGCAACGAAATGGCTCAATTCCAGATGTTGCATAGTTTTAGTTTTGTGTAAGGAGATGTAAAGTATGGAATAACTATCTCATCTGAGTCAGTTTGTAAGCCCGCTCGGCAACCCTTGTAATAGAGACTTGTAAATGATGTTCATTATCAATAAAATAAAAAATTTCTTCTGTGCAAGTGTTCAATTTCTCTGCGTATTCTTTTGTTGTTGTGTTTAGGATAACCTTATGATCATGTCTTGTGCGGAGTACAACTTAGGCTCGTCACGTCTGAGAGACGACTATTGATTCTACGGAATCGATGCATGACATATTGGTATCATTAGGCCATGCATACCCATAAGTTACCATTACTGTCTTAATTAAGTACATTGAAGTACTTCCTAGGAATGGTACCAATTGTTGAATGAATTGAGAATTTCCTTATAAGACCCAAAGACAGCGTGTGAGCAATCTAGTTTGTATGTGTTCATGAGTAGGTAAATAACTAAGAATACTGACACCCTAAATAATCAACCAAGCAATCATGCATGCATTCAGGGCTATGTTCTGATATCACATATATGATCATGGTAGAAATTAAGTTTCATACACTTGCAGATCTTTACTGATTTTAATTCCAAAAACTATATCAATGACGAAAGTACACGATGAGAATACTAGTCTATTTTGCTGCATTGCTTCAGTTCTCAACAAGTAGAGAAAACAAATTAAAAAGCATAAAAATAATAAATAGAGAGAAAACATTCTTTCTTACTGAATGACAATGAAATCATTGTTTGTATTTGTTTATTTATAAAGACTCCAACCCTTTTGTATTCAACAAACTAATTATAAGTACGGAGGAATGGTTTTCTTCTCAGTATTATATATAAGAACAACTTGTTGATGAAGTGAACAGAAATGGCTGTTGATAAGTAAGCAAAACGTAAGAAATTAGGGTTTACTATGAGTGATTGAGGTTGCACATTATTGAATTGGTCTTCTACTCACTCGGTGGGTTGGTACCTGATCCAACCTAAACTGGACCCACCAGGAAATCCAATAAGAAGAAACCAGATTTCGATGTCAGAACCGACGCGGCATGCCTGTCCGGTGGTTCCCACGTACGGCTTGGCCAGTTCAACGTGGACCCTCAACTCCAACTAATCTGGTCGGTATGTTATAATCCTTGACATTTAATTAATTTTTTTGTCATTCGACTTCATGCATCATAGTTAAGAAATCCAGTGTTGTAGATCGGACTAACCAGGCTCGGTTGGTGAACTCTAGTGGTTATATATTGGATCACGAATCCTCGTCGGATCTGAAAAAGAAAGTTTGTTCTGTTTTAGTCCGGTTGTCCAAGCTAGGGTCAAGACTTGCTGTTAGCTAGGAGCTTCCTTAGGAATAAATGCGCCGTGCGGATGAAGGACCGGTACCATTCTACCATGGGTATAAACGACGGCCGACCATGCGGCCCATCATGCGGCGTCGTATAGACATCGAGAAGACGTCGTGCGCATAGAACATGTGGCTGGACGGCATAGGCTGTCGTAGGTGTCGTGAATACGTCGGGACGCCTTCGACGTCGTGGGCGAAGCAAGGCATTGAGTTGCCGGTGTCAAATAGGGCGCCGCACGGACGGTCGTGGACCGACACCATTCTACCACGGGCATAAACGACGGCGATCACGCGGCCCGTCATGCGGCGCCGTATGGACGCCGAGAAGACGTCGTAGACTCGTAAGGACATCGTGCACAGAGAACGGGTGGCTGGACGGCATCGGCTGTCGTAGGCGTGAAGACGTCGGGGGCGCCTTCGGCGTCGTTGGCGAAGCGAGGCGTTGGGTTGCCGACGTCGAAAGACGTCGACCGTCCCATGAGGCTCTGTAGCGCGCGGAGTGCGCGAGGCATGCGTGTTGACGATGATGAAAAAGCTAGTGCATACAAGATTCGCACGATGAATCCGAAACGACATGAAGACCGACTAAAAATTCGTATACGGGGAGAGACGATTTAACTAAGCCCAAAAAAAAATAAAAAATAAAAATAGTATATATATCTATATATATATATTATATATATATATAATATATATATATACAACATATATATATATATTATATATTTTATATATATATATATTTATATATTATATATTTTATATATATATATAATATATATATATATTTTATATATATATATATATATATTTTATATATATATATATATATATATATATATATTTTATATATATATATATATATATATGGGAGCGGATCAAAGTTTCCCTAGAAAATTTCCTAAAACCCTCTCACTCTCAGCGTCCATTTAATGTTATATTAATGTTAATATTAATTTTTATTTTTATATTAATGTTCTATTAATGTTAATGTTAATATTAATTTTAAGTTAAGTTTAATGTATTTTTAGTATTTAATGTTAATATTACATTAATATTAACATTAACATAACATTAAATGGACGGCTGCGAGTGAGGAGATTTTTAGGAGATTTTCTAAGGGAGCTTTTGATCCGCTTCCTATATATATATATATATATATATATATTATATATATATATATATATATTATATAGATATATATGCCAATGACCCCTGCCTAGTGGTAATGGTGAGGCCTGCGGCATATATAATATATTATATAATTATATATATAATA